>OX421973.1:120646427-121246427 GCA_949128135.1 Parasteatoda lunata | reverse complement strand
ACAAGATTATGCACAACACTGTAAAATTATAATTAAAAAAATTTAATTTTAAAAAATAAACAGCAATTGCTGCTGTACTAAATTAGAGATGCAACATACAAATATTTAGTATTTAGCCTATACTGCTGAACACAGAATATTCATTTCGGATGAATAATGGAAGAATCGTCTGCAGAAGACAAAACTTAATTCGTTTACATCCATCTTTCTTGTTTTCTGCCCTGGGAAGGGTTTATTCAATTAACAAAACAATAATGAAGATAAACAAATTTGTGAAGGGTCCGATTAAAAGATAAATTATTTTGTGAAGGGTCCGTTTTTAAATTAAAATATTTTGTGAAGGGTCCGTTTTCATGAAAACATATCTTGTGAAGGGTCCGTTAACGGACCCAAATTTCTTCTAAACAGACCCCTGTGTGTATACATACATTATGTACTTATGTACACTGCATGCGTATCTATACGTACATTAGCTTACATACTTGCATATATTGTATGTACATGTGCATACATACTGTAGTTGTAGTTAATTTACGTTTCACTAGAGCTGCACAATTGGCAACGGTCTGGGAAACATCCCTGAGGATGATCAGAAGACAAGCCATCACAATTTTGATCCTCTGCAGAGTGGATGGTACCCCTGCTTTGGTAGTCCAACGACCTGCACGCTAAGTTGAGCACTTTTTGGACGAGGACCCATACCGCACACCCTCGGTCCCTACGCAGACTGATCCAAGAGGTCACTCACCCGCACACTGACCGCAGCCAGTGATACTTGAATACATACAATGCATTGAGTGTATTACTTAGGTATGCATGTACACATAATTTCAGGGCCCGATCAACCTCTGAAAAGCATAATAGGATTTTGGGGCCCCCCTAACTTGAGCAAAAGAAACTTTTGATATTTTTCGCCCATAAACAATACATTTTAAAGAGACAAGAACCATGTGAAAACTATTAGAACCTTAGAAAGGAATAGAGAGATCTTAAGCAATCATGTTGGACCCTTCTTTACGTGCTTTATAGCAACAAAAACATGAGGGAGTAGGTAGCACATATGGTAACAAAATTTAAATATTTCACTAAATTAAATTATAAAATTACTTGTTGTTATACTAAAGGTTCTTTGCAAGATTAGTCTCTTTTTTTTACGCCAATTTGTTTACTAGCGGCAAAACAACACAAAATTCTAATTCAACATAAATTATTGTTACTGCAGCAGAAAAATCATACCAAATAATTTTCAAACATGAAACAAAAATATTTTTTTGTACTAATAGATATTCAAAAGTCTTGTGTGTTTAGTTGAACAATAAAAAACAGAGTAAAATTAAATTGAGCACACATGATCGATTGATAGAGAAAAAAGATTTTTAAAAAATAAGAAAACTCATAGGTTACCATTACATAGGTTTTTTTCTCGCTTTCAAATTCGCAAAATCTTCAATAATATATGCAAATTGTAACCTATTTGTACTTTGTATTATTATTATTTTTGTTATTATTATTATTTGTATTGTACTATTTGTATTATTATTTATTTTTTATTTTTTTTGCAAAAAAATAAGAAATTGGCTCCTTAATTTCAGTCATTTGGGGGTCCCCCTAGAATTTTACAGGGGAAGCACTTGTTTCCTGTGCTTTTTCGGTAATCAGGCCCTGCATAATTTATTCATAGTACATACACTTGTACATACAATATACGTACGTATGGATATACTATGTAATAACAAAGTATGTAAACATTTAACTTCTTTTACTTATTCATGCAAACATTAATATACAGTGCTCGTTCGTATTTATATACGCATAAACATACAGCTTAGCTAAGTGTGCATGTATGTATAACATATTAATGTATTTGAGCAGTAACTATTTTTACAACTATTTATATTTGCGATTACATTTGTAATAGTTAAACTAAGATTGATGGTAAAAATGACTGTTTATAAATTTTGCATATTGATTGCTTAAAACAAAAGATTTCAGTCATTTGCAACCATATACCATGTATCACGTCTTTTTATGTTTAAGGGTAATCATAATCACCTTTTATCTGAAATCGTTACCAGTAGCTTAGAAAATGATTGCAAGTAGTTTATTACCATGTACTTTTTATTTGTAGTTGTAACAATCATAGTCAATAACAGTTGCAGCTGTTAAGCAATGAAATTATTCACTTATTCTTGACTAATGATAAAAGAATAATGATTGAAAACAATGAATGATTTATTCTTTATTCAAAATATCTGACTAATGAATAAACCTTCATTCATTATTCAGGAAGATTTTGAATGATTATTCATTATTTTAATAGATCAATGTCCATCTCTGTGCTCATCCATTACCCAAAATAACAATTACAAAAAATAATGCTCACAGCTATGCAATTCATTTAAAAAATATTGACTGACAAAAAACGCCAATAAAATCTTAAAAGCATGTAAAACATAGAGCATCAATATTACTACAAATTCCTTCCTATATATTGCATTGTATATCTTTATATATAAGAAGAGAGTGGAATGATAACACATAACCAATCACAGAAGACTTCTGGTTAGTAACGCACGAAACAGCCAATCAAAATTGAGAACGCATGTGTGTGAAAAGGTAATAATTTTTAATAATGCTGTCAAAAAATACAAAATACAAACTGACCTCAAATAAAATTCAGAGGACTTCGAATCAAATAATTAAGAAAACTCTACTATTACGTTTATAAAAAGGAAGATTTATTAACTCAGCAACAAAATTATAACATCGCCATTCAGAAAAAAAAAATCTCACATTTATTAAGGAAGCTATAAAAAGACCAAACAATTATTTATGCAAGCGATTATATATGATTATTATGAACTAAACTTTATGCAAACGATTGTTTATGACGTCATTAGATAAAAGTGTCATTAACGCAATATTATTCAGTGTTTATTAATAATTTTGAGTGGCAATGTAAAAAGATAGTTGTTCTAAAGTTTTATAATAGAATGTTTGTTTTGATAGAACACAGTTATTTATTTTAGAATTCCAATATATTTTAATAGCTTTGATAAATTGGGTAAAGTTATTGGAAGCACGAATCAACACTCTTTAAAGAAACTATTTACATTCCAAATTAACAAAATATATTGAACAGAGTTTATTTTAAAAAACTTATATCATTTATAAAAAATGGATCGCCGTGAATATCTTGGGCGATATCAACAGCGACATAGAGCTGAACATAATTTAGCAGTATAAAATCACCTGGAAAATAATCGTAGTGCTATCAATACGCGACAGCGGAATATAAGTTTATAATGCTGATAATAAGCACCTCTGACATTTTACAATCCTATCATATTCTCTCTATGTGATGTTGGTGCAGAAAAACTACCAGCTAATCTCAGGGAAAACTACTTTAATTTTGTTCGCGAAGCAAACAAAAATGTCATTGCGTAGCAATTATCGGGGGTTGGCGAGCAGGGGGCAGAGCCCTCTAGTCATTATTATATGAAAATCAAATTCAGAACGCATTAAAGAATTTTTAACAAAAGAGTGTTTATCAGAAGCCACTTACAGACCTTAAAAAAAAAATTAAAGCCTTTAGTTAAAAAATCATTATATTCATTTAATTAACAATTGCATCTTAAAGTAAATCAATTTTAAAGTAAATTAAAGTAAATTAATTAGAGTAAATCAATTTTCATAAAACTTCAAAAATGCAACAAGAAATTAACAATTTTGAAGGAAGGTAAAAAAAGAAACATTATTAAAAAAAAACTTTAACATTAAAAACGTTAAAAAAAAAAGTTAAAAGAGGCTTAATTTTGATTTTCTTAGGTTCTTCACATCTTTTTGCGCAGTTTTAAGCAAAAAATTTTCTTTTTCCTTGAATTTTTAAGTCATTTGAAATCCCCTAAGACCTATTGAAAATAAATGTACTGTATTTTCTGGTGAAAGCACCACATCGTCGAAAGTGCTACGTCGGCGTGACACCACGCATATCAGAATCCTTATAGAAGAGACTTTTAGAATATCAGTATAGTAAAAAAAAAATTATAAATTTCATAAAGTAAAGTTTTAATTTCTAAATGATAAAAAAAAAAAAATCCATTAACAAGTCCGCTGACTTACGGCCTTAGATTGTTGGCAAGGCTGAACTAGATCATCTTTGATACAGATTAATTAGGAATAAGCATGCATCATATATGATCCCTTTAAATGGTCTGAAAATAATATTAAGTACAACAAAATATTTTAAATACACCAGGGTAGGGGTTTTGGACGACCTAAACTGGTTTTGGACAGGACACGTGGGTTTTACTGTCCTAAACTGGCAAAAACTGTCCTATACTGTCTTAAAGTGTCCAAAACCTTTGGTAAAAGGTAAAAATTCTATACTAACATAAAAATTCTAACTTTGGTAAAAGGTAAAAATTCTATAGCTTTAACCATTGTACACCTAATAATTACATGTATCAATAAATATTTGATATTTTTTATACAATTTACTTTAACTTATTAAAGGAAAATAATATAATATAACAGGGCTGCCATTGGATAAAAACAAGAAAAATAGTTGCTTTAGTTGCATTATATATGAAAAATAGTCTCCTAAATAGTCTACAAGATATATATAATAGTTGCCAAAATTGTATCATCCTCTAACATAATTTTAATTATTTGTGCTGTAATAGTATAAAATCCAGATAATATGCAGTTAAATTTTCACATTTTAGAAAAAATGTACATTTATTTGTGTATATAAACAGAGCACTGCTGAAGGAACTGCTATAAAAAAACTTCCAAACATTTTAAAAATATTTATTTAAAATTTTGTTCTTTATGAGGCATAAAGCTTCAGATATCATCTAAAATACAATAATTGCAATTAAAATTTAAAAAAACTAGGGACTAAAACTTTTAGGCATTATAAAAAAAATGATACTTTCATGCATTAATTTTTTTAGCCTTACTATAAGACACTTATCAATACAGTCACTTATTCAATTTTGCAATTAATATTAATTAACAATACAATTATTATTAATTGAGGCAGAATTTCTTCTGACTTTCTGCAAGGTACTTTTAATAACAGATGTACAAGTTACTAATTTAAAGTACCGTAATTTCACGAAGATATGCTGCAGCGTTATTGATTTAAAGCTTGAAAACTTTTCAGAAGACCCCAATATCTCACAATGAAATTTCATCATCATTTTTTCCACCTGTTACTAATGTTTTTATTTATTTTTTCATGCTTAATGATACTCCAAACAATGGTCAACACACCTGGAATTTTCCCTTCCCCATCCTTTCTTAGAATAAATAAATCACTATTCATAAGAGAGTGAGCTTTCCTTTTTGCCTATGAAGAGCTGTAGAGTGTAGGGGTGAGAGTGGAGTGGAGAAGCATAAATCAGGAATGAATGAAGAAAATCAGGGTGGGGCCAGTGTTGACATCAGCCCTAAAATAGACACTTCCCCCTCCCCTTATTTTTCCCAGGAAATATGTCTCTTCCACTTGTCATGGATTGTCTCTGCACTCCTCTTTTTTTTTAAGTAAATTTTTGCTGATGAGTTTGGGATGACCTTGAATCTTATTGCAATAACAATGTTCAAGAAGAATTTCAAACTTAAAACTGATGGTCAGTGAAGTGGAAAAAAAATGTGTGAGAATTTTACATGTGGATAAAAGAAAGACGATCCTAGTTGAGGAGTCAGTTAAAAAAAAAAAAAAAAACAGAGTTGTGAATTTGATCATCTTCTTCAGCTTATTTTTTTTAATCTTGAATCTTTAACTCTGATCTTCTGTTGTGCTTATGTTTTAATAATATTTTTCTTTCATAAATATTTATGTTTAGTTCATGCTGTTTTCTTTTTTTTCTTCTTTTTTTTTTTGTTCTGAAGAGTAAAAAATGTCTTTACTTTCATAAATTTTTGCAAAAAAGAAAACTAATTTTTCTTTCTTAATTCTTTATTTTTCATTATTAAGAAATGAAAATAAAAAAATCGCGAGCATTTATTTTCCCTCTTAAGTGCGAGAAAGACATCTTTTGCAAATAATTCTGGATGACTAGAAAATAAATCTTTCAAAATTTTTTCTGAAAAAAAAAATAATAAAAAAATAACTAAAATATTTTACTCCGTTATTCTTTATTTTTCTTTATTCTCAAATGAGAAGACAAAAATCATGGGCATTTCTTTCCGATCGAGAAAAAGACTTCTTAAAAAACTCTAACGTTTTGTGACCATATTGCCATGATTCTGGCTCAAGATTATTAATATTAATCTAGAGTTTAACTAGGATTTCAACATTTTGCTGAAACAATCGGAATCAGAAGGAAAAAATCCGGTTGTGCTATTTTTCTTCTTCACTCCAGTTTAAAAATGAATTGGTTAAGCAAACACATAAGATGAATCCAACAAAACGAATATAACCACGCACCTTTTTTCCATTATAAATCGCTCTAACTATTAACTACACATCTTGTGTAACTAAAGACATTTTTTTTTATAATTTTGCTACTTTGTTTGAATTAAAAAAAGAAAAAAAATCATACTTAGAAAATATACTTAATTCTAAACTATACCGTTTTAATCATACATTAAATTAAAAAAAGTAAACATTAAATATAAAATGAATAAAATAGAGTTTATACTTATAAACTTTAAAAATGCTGAAGTATACAATGAGAACACTGGTTGATGTGATGAGATCCTAAGAGATATTACATTTTCTTTCCGCAGTAGGAGGAGCATTCACATAGTGCGAATTTCGATTCCATTTGTCTAATTGGTTAAACATTTCTGCCTTGCTTATGACATCAAACAGTGAGGAAGAATGAAGTATGGGTAAAATGAAAGCGCGCAAAAAAAGTGGGGGGTGGGGGACTCTCGAAGCTATTTTTCGTTTTAGTCACCCAATTGGCTTAAAAAAGTCACCGATTTTACACAACTGATTTAAAATTAGTCGTTTTTACTCATATTTCTACAAAAATAGTTGCCATAGTTGCTATTGCTTTAAAATAGTCGCTTTAGTCTCCTTTTTAGTCGCCAATGGCAGCCCTGATGTAATAGGAAACGGTATATAATTCTTGAAGCTCCACAATTTATTGAACAATTAAAGTGAATACCTAATATGCTTTTAATACTGATAAATAATGTTTTTACATAAGGATAAATAATGTAATATTAAAAAATAATATTTTTTTTTTAAAAAATACTAAATTTGTTTAAAAATTACAATTTTATTTTTCATAATATTTTTTTTTTAAATTTTATAATTTCTGCATCACAGGATGATAAAAAAGACATCTATTAAAAAAAATTGCTTTTAAATATAAATATATTAGTTTAAATTGGAAATACAAAAAAACTGAAAAATGTGTTAACAATTTTGAAGGGCATAACATCAGTCTCAGTTACTGACATTTTTTTAGCATAGTGGTGATGTATCACCACTATGCTAAAAAAAATCGAACATTAATGAAATAAAAGTATTCTTGAATAGTACTATAGATAAATAAACCCGTTTATGATTAATCAAGCACTTAGTCCCTAATAGATTAACCTGCATGGCAAGGTCAAACTTTAGTTATGTACTATTGAATGAGAAGACCAATTGAACTTGATTACTGATTAATCTTCTTTTGCTTAATGTTTAAATTGAAGAGTCAAACAATACAGTGATACCTCGAGATACGAGTTTAATTCGTTCCGTAACCTTGTTCGTATGTCAATTTGCTCGTATCTCAAAACAATTTTCCCCATTGAAATTAATTGAAATGCCATTAATCCGTTTCAGCCCCAAAAATGCTATCCCCAATTGTTTTTGTTACGTGTTTTTGAATAAGAAAAATGTATTTATGAATGACAAATATTGTATAAAAACATAATAATAGAGAATGTAAAGCAAAAAAAACTGGTTTTATAAAGTTTACCTACATATTTGTATTTTTGTCACTTAAATGCAACTAACACACAACTTAAATGCTATTGTATGCTCAATTTTAGTCACTGCATTTCTCTTCACTGGTCTTTGCTTTTTTAGCCGGATTAAAAAAAACTGTCCTAGGAGTTTGTTTCCTCTTCCTTTTCAGAATGCTGCAGAAATGAGTTAGGCAAGTGTCATTAAATAGCTCCGATGTACGACCAGTTGCAAGTTTTCGGGGTGTTTCTTTACCACTGTGAAATTCTCCCCCACATTCCCATGAACTCTTTTATCTCACTTGTGGAGATAACCTCCTCCACTTCTGGCTCTTCCTCGAAACCAATTTCTTGCAGAACCCCCGAATGCTGCTGCGACTGTAACTCTTGTAATTCTTCTGTCATCAGTTTCTGAAAGTGCTCCACGGCGAACTCGCTCACATCTCTCTCAACCATAACCAGGTTCATGGATTTTCCCAGAGACACAATCTCCTCTTCTATTGGCACTTCGGGTTCGAATCCTTCGAAGCTACAGACTCGGGTGACAGCACAATTTTCGGTTACAGACTCACTCAGGCCACAGCTTTCATGCAGAGGTCAAGGTTCTCGTTGTAACTCTCAGCCAGGCCTGATCTAATCATTCTGAGGCATATCACAATGTTAAAGTGGTCCTTCCAGTATTCTCGAAGGGTGAGGTTTGTGTTCTCTGTCACCTCAAAGCAGCGCTGGAACAGGTGCTTAGTGTATAGCTTTTTAAAATTAGAAATCACCTGCTGATCCATGGGCTGCAGGATAGGAGTGGTGTTAGGTGGTAGATAGAGAACCTTTATAAACTTTAACTCTTCGAGGATGTCATGTTCGAGGTTCGGTGGGTGAGCAGGAGCATTGTCGAGGACGAGAAGGGCTTGCATGGCCGTTCCTCGTATCTCAAATGTCGCTCGTATCTCAAAACAAAATTTCGCTCCCTCGACAGCTCGTATCTCAAATAACTTGTATGTCAGGGCACTCGTATCTCGGGGTACCACTGTATTAATAAAACATTATACAGTCAAACCCCGCTATACTGAACCTTCAAGGGACCGAAATTTTGGTTCACTATAACTGGGAGTTCACTATATCCGTTATGCAAGCAATTTAACTAATGGTTCCCAACTTCTCCCTTTTATTACACATTATGCAAATAAATGACTGAAAAATATTGTGCAGTAAATATTAGTATCAAAAATTTTTTTGTTTTTCATTACTCTTTGTCTTGCGTGCAAAAATTTTTTTTTTATTTTTAGCTGATGAGCAATCCTCAACATCAGATATGGAAACACTTCCTGATTCTCAGATAATTTTTCCTGAATTTCTGTTATTCCGCTTTTTAAACCTGTTCTAACCTGCCATTCGAGCACATAAAAGTAGTCTCATAAAATCGCTTAGCAAATTCATCAACATTTGTCCAGATACTGGAAGATTGCGGCTTCTTCGAATGGTGAACCACTTCAGTAATGCTTCTTCAACATCCTTGTGACCTGCTTTTCTCAACTTTTTTCTGCCATCTAAATTTTTTTCATGAGCAGAAATTATTAATTACCTAAATTGTTACAAACTACAGATTTGGATACTTTATATTCCCTGCAAATATCAACTTGATTGCATATATTTTCAATTTTTCTGATTATGCCCATTTTATCATCAATAAGAAAGTTTTACGCTTACTGGTCGCCATAGTTAAATTTGAGACGCTTGCAGACTTTTTTTGAACTGAACTGAGAGCAAAAAGGAGTTGAAATGAGGGCCTTATTAGCACACATTAGTGTCCAACCCTTTAACCAATAATGAATAATTACTCATTCCCTCTGACAGAAAATGCATATTGATCCCACTGACACCTTACAGGTGCATCATCTGCCTGGGTTGGAAACATCTGCTTGGTTTGTTCAGGGATTGGAAAGTGAGATAAAAGAAGCAAATAAGGAAAAATGCTTAGTGCTACATTCCCCTCTATAGATGGTTTTAAACATTGGCATATGTATTTATTTTGAAGTAGAAATTTGAAAATTATTACAAAAAAAATTAAGAAAAAAATCAGTCGAAGACAGAATGAAGTTCATTATATTCAACTTGCTCACTTTTTTGGTTCACTATGTGGGAATCCAACCTCCACTGTAGCAGCGCCACCCCATTTTTGCAACACTTCAGCCAAAACGCTCAGATGGAGAGGTTGTTGCATATCTTTTGTTATTTTTTTATTAAATTTGTTCATTTCAAAATAGTTATGATTCATCTTATACCTAACGCCAACCTCCACATGGGGGTCGGCCGGGATCTTGGTTTGGTAAAATATAATTCACACGGTGTTGATCAAGGAAAAGATAATTGATAATTAAGCACAGACGGTGTTTACATGGCTTACCAGAGGGGTGAGATTCAATTTGAACTGTCTCTCTTAAACTGTATCAATGACATCTCTAAACAATATTAAATCAATTGCAAATTTCCTAAAATCAGGAAATGTAATAACTGTGAAATTGCTGAATAGAATTATATTTAAGGATGCGTTTGATCGTAACTCACGAAATAAACTGCGATCCTTTTCTTCTTTTCCTCCTGACGTAAACATTGAAGAGAGAAAAAAGTTAATATATCATACTTGTTCCGAACACGAATTAATATGTGTGTTAATTGTGCTAAATTTGGACATTGAAGGGAAAAAACCTGAATTAATTGATAGAATTTATCAATCGCTTATGAACTTAAAAGAATTGCAAGTTTTTAATACACAATTGAGCGAAGAAGATGAAGAATCCGAAATCGAAACTGAAGTACATGTACATGATGACATTGAAGGGGCACCTGAATGCTTATCGAGTAGTAACAAAACAAAGAATGAAGAATTTGATTCTTCGAATTACTTTCTTTTAAAAGAAATATCAACTACAATGAGACATTTCAATGCTTCTGATTCTTATGGGATACATTTGTTTTTTAACGATGTTGAGGACACGCTTAATTTTATTCTGAATTTAACTGATACGCAGAAAAAAATATTTTGTGAAACTTTACTTGACGGTCAAGCAAAAACTTTTATTTTCACACAACGTAATTCAAAATCGTTATGATTCATCTTATACCTAACGCTTTTGCAACACTACAGCCAAAACGCTCAGGCGGTTGTTTCATATCCATTGTTTGTTTTTTTTTATTAAATTTTTTTTTTTAAAATCGTTGATTCATCTTATACCTGAGGCCAACCTCCACAACTATATCCAAAAAAATAACATTATAAGTGTATAGCAAGGCACGGGAACGAACATTTCGTTTACTATATCCGGGAGTTCACTATAAACCGTGTTCACTATACTTTTACGTTTGACTGTACTTTTAAAAACAATTATTCTCTAGTAGATTTAATTATCAATATGTTATTAGTTCTATGTTTATTTTACCTTTTAAATTTTGTTCAGATAAAATTGTGACATAATTTGAGTAAAAGGGTTTTGGACAATTTAAGACAGTTTTGGACAAAGGGGTTTTGGACAGGACGGTTTAAACCGTGGATGAATCCATTCTATCCTAAACTTTGCCAGCCCTGAAATACACCAAATAACGTAATGTTTAAATTTTTTTGTTCCGGGGGAAGGGGGTAGCCTAAAATGCGTTTGCAAAAAGTTCACATGAAAAAAAGTTTTTTTCAGCTAAAAAAAAAGTATTATAAAAAAAAATTCAACCTTATTTAGTGGAAGAATTAACGTTGCGACTGTTTACTTAAATCTGTAAAACAATGTAATAAGAAAAATTAATTAAAAAAATTTTAAGATAAAATTTTATTTAAAAAAAAAGATTTAAAAATAAAAAGATTTAAAAATTTATTAAAGTTAACAATTTGAGGAAAAACTAATAATAACGAAACAACTAATAACGATATAACTAATAATAGCAGGAATAAGAAATAACTAATCGCACACCACAAAAATTCTCAAGAAGGAATAAGCGAAGAAGAAACGAGTTTCACTTTTACAATCTTCGGGGGTGGAATTTTAGTGGGTAGAATGCCCTCTTGTCTAATGAAAATAACACAATATGACTCAGCTTAAAAAGAGAGAAGAAAATGTTTAAAAGAGGGATGTCATTCTCCTCCGCTTGGAGCTGTTTCGGAGGAATCAATTGGTTATTCGGGGATATTTCCTTATTTTTTTTTTTTGTTGCTCCAAGGCGCTAAGTGGACTTCTAGCTTGCGATCCTTTTTCAAGCTGGGGGTGGATACACGATGCATACTTTTTAAATTGGTCTCCTTATGTGATGATTTTATTATTATTTTGTTTACTCATTTTCTTGCAGGGCGCTGCCGAGAGTTTGCTAAGAATTGGTGATTGTTGATTATTAAAAACTGTATAAAATATTATATATTAGAATGATATTTTTTTTAATGTGGAAGGGGGGGGGGGGAATGTCAACCTTCCTCCATCATAAGGTACCTCAAGATTGAATCAAGTTTTTATATATTTGTGAATTATCGTTTTTAATATTTGCAGTGTTAGTTACGCAACATGTGTAAAAAATTGGGTATAAATTACACACCTCATTTAAAAATGCAGATACTTTAGTTTCTTAATTCAACCTTTGCCATTTTGTAATCTTTTAACAACCAATAAAGTGTTAAAAAGTATTTCAAGTGTTTCTAATTCTGAATGGAGCGGGGGGGGAACAGATTTTGAAGAAGAGTATAATGCGGAAATTATTTCACTGTTCCATTTAGAAGTTCAATTCATACTATGAAATGATTGCTAGAATTTGTACCAGTAAAACACTTTCTGCAGTTACTTCATTTTCAATATATTTGATCAATAATTCAAGATTGAAAGAGGAGATAAACTCATCTGTGTTGATAATGAAATAAAACAGGGTTGCCCCTCAAATCTGGAAAAAAATTTCACTGCAAATATTATACACAACATATTAATAGAAAAAACACAATCACTGTGCTTTTGTGTGAGCTTAGTAGGGCTTTCTATACTAGTAATAATTGCTGAAGGAAAAAAGAAACAGCTGATCATACTTAAAACAAATAATGCTATAGTAAATGAAATAGTTTAATATAGCTGCACTATCCTTAAATATCCCACAGATTGCAGTTTCAGTGGACACCATTTTTTTCAAAGACGAAAATAATAAAAATAAAATTCCTTGCATTTTGTCAGTTTCTAAAGATTCCCTGTTAATTTAGGTGATTTTTAAATTCTCCTTTAGAGTAGCAACCCTGTAATCCCTTTAGAGTAAATTACACATCCTTAATCAGCATTTAGTCAACAATTTACACTTTTATATGATACTATTAAAAAAAGTAGATATGAAAAGAAATCACATACTTTGAAGATCTCCAATTCTAATAATGTGAGGCCAGTGCTGCAATGTTTTAGCAAAAAAAGGGTTTGTTACTCCGAGTATCACTGGAGGGCTGTAATAAAATGCCAATATTAAATCTATGACTGATAAAGTATATACTAGGTTTCATTGCTTTTAACAAATCTCTTTATTTCTTTTGCAATTTATAATTAAACATTAATTGGTAGTTCATAAGCCGTAATGATTGAATAAATTCAGTACATACCTGACACAAAACTTCACATCTACATTTCTTTTAAATTAAATCTTTCTCAATTGTGTTGCACCAATAGATGTAAAACACTTGGTAATTTATCAGTTTTAGTGCCTATTTATTGACTATGCATCTCTTTAAAATTTTGCAAAATTATGTATATTTAAGGTAGAAATAAGTTTAGTCTACCATTGTCAATAGTTAATTCATTATTAACTATGAAAAAAAACTCATACAATAGAACATTTTTTTTCTAATGGTAGGCACATAAGTCCTTTGCCTAGGAAGATGCCGGAAGTATTACTCATTTAACGTTACCCAGTGTAACATAGCTTAGTGGGCCCTAAGTCAAGAAGGCGAGCAACATTACCCACGCCACAAATCCCCGTTTATAGGGTGGGCCACGTTCACACATCAGACAATAGAGAACAACACACAGAGAGAAACATCCATGTCCTGAGCGGGATTAGAACCCGCAGCCATTGGCTTCACAGTCCGACAGGCTAACCGCTAGAGTGTCTGGTCAGCTTTATTGAACATATAAATCATTGAAATCATAGTTTTCTTTGAAAGTGGTTATAGATTGATCCCCGTTCATCTGATCGGAATTCCCAATATTTGTGGCTTCAAAAGTTACACCTAAGTTAGGAAGGTTTTGCCAGAAGTATATTTTTGAAACACAAAAGTTTACTCAGGTTTTCAGTGATTTACTGCAGAATTTTTTAGAGCTATCTGCGACATCACTCTCTAGTACTAATATCTTTCTTTAAGACATTTTAAATAATAACAAACATATATGTTACGAATTTAAAATAACAAAAGAGCTGTGTTTGAAAAGAAAAAAATATATAGACAATTTTTTTAATTAAACATGTAATTATTTTTTATTCTTATATTATGGGTGATATTCACGCATTTTGTTGGGGGAAAAACTCACTATTTATTTTCTTCTTCGCCATTCGTAAATAATCATCACAATAAAAAATAAAATTCGTGAAATCCGTAGCCAAAGATAGATGACGGAATCACATGAATCTGGCGCCTCAAAAAGGGATTACTCAAAAGCGTGTTTCGTTTTAAGATTAGATTGTTATAATAAATATCGTATAAAAAATATCGGATTTAAAAGTATAGAGAAATCAATAGCAATACTAGAAAAAAAATCTATAAAAATCATTGCCTGAAAAAGTAAATACTCAAATGCACGATTTGAGTTTTCCATATTGTTTGAATTGTATTGAGATATTTAAAAACCATGTGAAAATAAATATTAATAACTGCCAAAAATACAATAGTTACATTATAGCAATTTACGATACTATTGGCGTAAATTAAGCATGCCAAAAAGTGATTATCTAAATGCATGATTCAAATTTTAGGTGTAAATTACTGCAGAAAAGAAAACTAAAAATTTTTACTTTTCATAAGAAAAATCTTTCTGCAACGTCCTGCGTCAATCTTGCAGTGATTCTACCACATGGATAATTTATTTTAAAAAAGTTAATCATAGAAAACTGTTTCTGAATATGAATAATACCTTATTTGATTCATAATTAGTTGTGAATTGATATCTTTCTGACTAATAAATGTTCAATTGGCTGTAAAAGTTTTACATCATTATAATTAATGAAATATAGGTTTTAAAAATACATGTTAGCTTAAATATTTTTGTATACTAAGTTTAAAGGAGATGATTATAAGTATTGTATCCCAGTGGAAAAGAACTTCTTTTCTGAACTATTTAAAATTGTATGCTTAACTCATTGAGTTACTCTAGGAAAGGATTTATATATTTTACTATGTAAATAATTCAGTTATATTATTTTATTTCTTTAAGAGATGTAATTTCTTACAGGAAGAGAATTTATTTTTTCTGCTTCTTAAATACACATCATTTATTGTTTTTCATTAACTAAATGCAATTATACTAACTAAACTAAACTAAATGCAATAAACTTTAGGACTTAAAAAGTGAAATTGCATATAATAAAAGCATACTAATAAATAATAATTAATTGAAATTAGTTTTTTTTGCATTAAATATCTTTTACTCATAATTGGTATAGAATAAAGTATAAAATAATACTTGATAGCTTCATGAAGTTTTATCTCCTTTAATTATTTGTTCCATATAAACATTACATGAATAAAATTTTATTTATAAAACAAAATATAAACAGTTGAGTTTTTCTTCTTCTAAAATTTGTGAAATAAATCATATTACTGATTACAAGATGTATTTTTAATACAAAACACAATAAATTCAAATTTAAAGAATTAAAATTTTATATTCATTGCTGCCAGCTCTACTGAATTTACCAGTACATTACTGGCCAGTTTTTCTTGGTGTTGGTTGAGAATTTAATAAAAGGACATCTATAACAAGGTATAGTAAAAAATAAATATACATAATTTATTTTTTAAACAAAAATAATAAAGGCTCAAAAACTTACGGTGCTTGTACTTTCGTTGTATACTCCTTGAATTCACTGTCATGAATTGTAAAAAATGGTCTATAATCACAACAGTACTTAAGAGGCCAAATCATGCTTTTAAAAAGAGAAGAATAAATAATATGAGAAAAAATCACTCTCCAGAATTACACAATTGAGTCAAATATATATTAAATCTTAAAAGTAAAAGTCGCTGTAAAATAAATCAATGAAACAGTTTTGTTATGGCAATTCATTAATCATTTACATTTTTTTACCCTTTATCAAAGCAGATACTCAGCAAAAAACTCTTGAAACTGATAGTGGGCAACGAAAAGTAAAAGGACAATTTGATACTTTCAAATATGACAATATTTTTAACATCACAATATTACGCAAAAAAGAAAAATTGAATCAAAATTAAAGTACGTTAAACAATAAAAATTTGATAACAAATAAAAGAATCCTCTAAAAAGGTTGAATGAAACTGAATGGTTATAATTAGACAGCGGATTATATGCACTAAAAAACGGACAAAATATGCATGCAAATATGCACTAAAAAACTTGAATATATGCTCTTAAAACTAGAAATATGCATTTAAAATAGAAATTAAAAGTTCAACTTATTTAAATACTACTACTTACTTTTTCCAACAAACACAGCTAAAACATTTTTTTGTTAAAAGGAAGAAAATCAAAATATTTCTTACTTGAATCTACACATTTCTGAAGAAAAAGCCTAAAACTGAAGTATGATAAATGAGAGAAGAAAAATCATCGCATTTTCCGGAAAGATTTTATTAAACTGAATAATTTTTGTTGCAAAACACAACTAAGTGTTTTTCCAAATTTTCAAGGGTGAATTGATGTCGTCGGTCATTAAAAATCATTTTGAAAGCAGAAAATGACCTCTCCACGTCAACCGATGTTATTGGACAAAACTGGTAAAATTTCGTACTCATTGGTTTTACTTTCTCTGGAAGTTCAGTTCCGTTTCCATTAAGAAAATCATTCATCTTCTTTACTGCTGCAAAACCCGAATTTTTGTTTTGAACGAAACACAATTTTTCTTTTACTTTCTTCCCAACTGAGTCTGGAAGAGCATTCATGCACTGTTGAATTTTTTCAATTTCGGATATGGCCCTCAGCCAGGGGAAGACCTCGTGTTTCGAGCTTTGTTATTGCTCCACTTAAGAAAGAAAAGTGAGTGTCAATTAAGGCCAAGTCCTTCTGCAAAGAGATATCCTGTAGTAATTCTTTTGTGGCATAAACTGAAGAAGCACAGGAACTGTCAATTGCATCTACAACTGACTTTATTGCATCAAAATTATTAGCGTAAAGACGTGCAGCTTCAATCCATGTACCCCACCTAGTTATCACAAGCTGTGGAGGTAAGGGCAAATCAGGATACATTTCTTTATACAATTTTATGCGCACAGGTGCCCTGAGAAAAACTTTCCTGATACTAGAAATTAAATCATTCACAGAGGAGAATACTTCTCGAACAGTCTCAGCCAGTTTGTGAACAACATGAGCCAAACATGTAATATGAAGCATTCTGGGAAAAAACATTTCCTGTGCTGCTGCAGATTTGACCATATACGGAGCGGCATCACTGACAAAAATCAAAACATCTTCAGAACCATCTCTATCAGGCCATTATAATCCGATAGAATCATTGACAAACCTTGCTATGGTTGAATGATTGACTTTTTCGAAGGGGTTTGTTTGCTAGAAGATGTGGTCGAGTAGGAATATTATCCATTTTTCCACAAATAAAATGAGCAATATAGCGACCGCACTTATCTGTCGTCTCATCGACGTCAATCCAATATCTCGACGAATATCATCCAGTACTTCGTTATATATCGGTTGAAGGTAGTTCTTCCTTAAAGTCGATTAATCGGGAATGATCTGATTGGTACAATATTTTTTTAAAAACTGTCTTAAGTTTGGATTATTTAACTTTTTTAAAATAATATTGCTGCTTACTAAGGCTTTGCATAAGTCACTAGAAAAATCACTTTCCTTTTTAGCTGCTTGAACAGGAATAGTTAATAAACTTTGAACAAATCCTTTTGTATTCTGCTTTTTCTTCGCGGAGTGAGCATTAGTTTTTATATGTTGATCGATTTGGTACTTTTTTTTCACAGGAAATGTGTTTTTGACAAATCACACAAAATACTATTTCCCCATCGGTCGTAAAGTCCTTCCCATAGTCCGAAATCCATGTCTTCATTAAATTTGATTTAGTCAACCTAATTTTTGGCATATTATAAAATTCAGCAGTCAAAAATCACGTTCGAAGCTTCACTAACTACGTATTCAACTGATGGATGTCGAAACTATCTATCTATCGGATGGACTATCGAAATATGTTAGTATAGCAGCTCTCTCCGAAAATGTATTCACTCCACCTTTTAACTAATCAATCACAGGAAAGGGAGGTCATTTTCTACCTACCACAGAAGCCTTATTTTTCCCACACAGATTGACAATTATTTATTCCAGGAAAAGACATCCCTTCTTAGAATATCTGACCATTTCTTTCTGAGGTTTTTATGACGAATGTCTGTTTGGGTGGGCCCTTTGTACCCCCCTTCCCGACACACACCTCATTTCTACATCTTTTTCACGTGATTGCAATCACCCCCAGCAACACCAATCCAGCTGACCCTTTCAGGTGATAAAGAACGACAAAACAAAATTTAAAGCGTTCCTTATGCTAACATAAAAAGAATAGTGATATGGTTTTAGGAGGGAAAAGCCATAAAATGCTGAAAATATGCATTTATAAGAGCAAATATACCTTTTTATGCATTTATATGCACAAATGGCAAAAAGTGCTAAAATATGCAATTGCATATGCACGTATGCAATTGCATATTATCCGCTGTCTAGTTATAATGATTCAGCCTCACTCAATATTAATTTATTGTTCTGTGCACAAAAAGAATTATGTTTCAAAAGTCAAAAACAGACGATTGTCAAAAGAGAAAGATGTTTTTGTTGTGATCTCTCTCTTGGGTCGTAAACAAATGCAAGTCTATTTTTACAATGCCAGTCAAAGAGAAATGTTATCCATTTAAAACATAGGTGAATCTGTATAGAAAAAAAATCGCATACACACTTCTTATTGTGATAAACGTCTCAATAGAAAGTTTCTATTTTATATCCATCGTTGAACAGGCGACCCAATTTTGGATTTAAGACTATTCATGTTCCATTCCGTAGCCTTGTCATTTTGAACCCAATCCAGAAGACAAGGGAACTCCTGGATCAAGTATTGGAAGAAATTTTGCCATCATCAGGGACTTTATTGATGGAACTAACCCGCATTTGCGTTATATGGAGAGGAAGATCACGAGAACCTTCCACAGTAAGCTTGACAGGAAAGGGACTCTAACCCATGATCAGTCTACCACTGAGAATATTTCAAGTCAGCACTATGGTCAGTGCAAGCCAAATGCGGATTCGCTTTGACCAGTCATTGGTGAGATTCGAACCCAGTTCACCTCATTGCAGGGTTGCCACAGTAAAAAATGAACGAAAACAGTTGCTTTTAGTAGCCTCAGGCATGAAAATAGTTGCCTGAACAGGAACAAAAATTTTTCAAAAATAGTAGCCAAATAACTAAAATTATAGCTTAATTGTCAAATACTATGATTAGGACAGGGTGATGTCAGAAATTTTAAATTGTGATACATTGTCCGTTGGACATCGGGATATAGCGATGTATCGCGATTTAGCATATGTTCAAAAATTACCTATGGGAAATCTTTAAATCAATCAAAAATAAATAAAAAGGAATGAATCTATTACAAAAGAAAATATTAATTCTAAACATATTCTACTATGACATCAATATCATTGCTTAATTTTTTCAATTAAAGTAATAAAGAAGTCAAAGTAAAAACAAACCCAAGCTTTATTTAATTTTTCTTAAATTAAAAATTTTTAAGATTTATTGCTTCAAAAATAATAATATTGTAACAAAATATTTTACAAGCATTAACAATTTAAAAAAAAAAAAAAAAAAAAAAAAAAAACCTAAGAAATGTTCAATTTAGAAAAAAAATTTTAAGTTATTTGTTGATAAAAAACATGCTTTTGAAACAACTTTAGACCCTCTTTTATTTAATTATTTAAAATAATAAAAAGTAGTATTAACTAATGGTCAAATTATGTACCTAATAAATGTAAAAATATTTTTACTTTTTATTATTTTCTTTTTTGAAAATAAAATCGACTAAAGATTTATTTGTTTAAAAATGATTCTGACTATCTAACAAATTATAAAACAAACAAGTATTGAAAGAATTTTAATAAAAAATTTTAAAAAAATACTTAAAGTACTAACATTAAATTATTAAAAAGCGTCAAAACATTACTAAACTCCTTATTTAATTTTAAAAAAATATTTGCTTTAACTAATTGACGAATTTTTTTAAAACTTTGTTTTCAGTATCTCAAAAATAAAAGCAAACTAAATAAAGGTAAGCCTTGTTTTAATTTATTTATAATTAAAATCGACTGAATATTTATTGTTTTAAACATAATCAAATTATTATAATTACCTGCATTAAATAAATTTAAAAAACTTTTTATAAAAAAGCTAAATACAAAATACCCCTATTAAATTGTTTAAAATGAAAAACAATAATTGAAAAAAAATCAATAAAGAATCTTTTTTTATTTATATTTTCTTTTCATTGATCAATTGAGTTCAGAACAAAAATTTAAGATAACAGCGATTGTGCAGCAACCGCAAAGTAACAGTAGGTCTACAAAAATTAATTGACAAGAATCGTTAAATCCAGACAGAAAAAAAAATGGTATGAAAAGTAGCAAAAGTCTTACTGAAAACCCAACAATTATTCCCGCCGAAATAAAATGCACAACGATCGCAAAATGACTTAAGTTCCATTGAAAATAATCTTCAAAAAACGCAAAATCCCAAAGATAAAAAAATGGACATAAAGAAACTATGCATTCCGTACTATATTACAACGCTGATCTTCGCACACAACCTGGAGTTCCGATTCAATTCGCGTCATAAAGGGGTCAATTGAAAATTATCTATCAGAAATCTTTAAATTATTCAAAAATAAATAAAGGAATGAATCTATTACAAAAGAAAACGTCCTCAGTAAAAACAAACCCAAGCTTAATTTTAATTTTTTTTTAAATAAAAATAATTTAAGATTTATTGGTTTAAAAATAATAAAACTGTAACAGAATAATTTTCATTCATGCATTAAAAATTAAAAGAAAAAAACGAAAGTAAAAAGCAAACTTAAGAAATGTTCACTTTAGTAAAACATTTTTTAAATTATTTGTCAAAAAAAAATCTGTGCTTTTGAAGCATCATTAGACATTTTATTTATTTATTTAAAATAACAAAGTTGTATTAACTAAGGGTCAAATTCTATACTTAAAGAATGTAAAAATAAATTTAAGTTTTTTATTTATTTATTATTTTCTTTTTTGAAAATAAAATCTACTAAGGATTAATTTGTTTAAAAATGATACTGTCTAACAAATTATGAAACAAACAAGTATTGAAAAAATTGTAAGAAAAATTTAAAAAATACTTTTAAGTACTATTGTTAAATTATTAAATCATCAAAACATTACTTAACTTATTATTCAATTAAAAAATATATATTTGTATATTAACTAATAGCTAAATTTTTTTATAACTAAAAACGACAAAAGATTTATTGGTTTAAAAATAATCAAATTCTATCAGATTATTATACTTACATGCATCAAATAAATTTCAAAAAACTAACTTTTTACAACAAAATTAAATACAAAATACCGCTATTAAATTTTATCGCTTAAAATGAAAAACAATAATTAAAAAAAAAAACAATGAAGAATCTTTTTTTATTCATATTTTCTTTTCATCAATAGATCGAATTCAGAATGAAAATTTAAGATAACAGCGATTGCGTAACGATCGCAAAATGACAGTAGGTGTACTAAAAATAATTGACAATGAACCATTAAATCCCAACAGACAAAAAAAATATGAAAAAAGTGACGAACGAATGCACAACGAAACGATCGCTAAGTGGCAAAAGTCTCACTGAAAATAATTTACAAGAAACGTTAAATCCTGACTTAATAAAGTGCAAATCACAAACTAATGAAAGTCCAGCTGAAAATAATCTTCAAAAAAAGTAAAATCCGAAAGACAAAAATGGTGCATAAAGAAACTATGCATAGCGTTCTATTTCAATGCTGATCCTCGCACGAAACCGGGAGTACTGATTCAATTCGCTCTTCGTCATTTAAACATCACGAAACTAACATCATCTTCATAGCTAGACGCTATCAACATCCCCGCAGTTGGACGAAATCAAAATCGTCTTCGTCAGCGCAGTGACGGTGTTAATATAGGCAAGGATCCTCAGATGTTAAATCGTTAAATCGTGGGCGTATACCTATGGCCTAAATCAGATTTCTGTTGCATCGCCTAGGATGAAAGTCACTGTCGGCAGCTTAATTCTGATGCATCTATTAAAACAAGTTATATTGGCCTGCCGATATATGCATTAAATCGACATTTCGCGATGCATCGATTTATAGCCCAGTCCTACTGGGCTTTAATGAAAGCAATAAAAACTAAACAAAAGAAGCAAAGCAAAAGTATTCTCAATATTTAAAAAAAAAAATTAAAAAATAAGGAAATTGACCTGCCCCCCAAAAAAAGCTGTGCAAAACTTGTGGTTCAGTATAAAATAATCATCTTTCAATTCTTCAAATTTTGCTTTTCCTTTAGTTTTCAGAACATAAATATACAAATTTTAGAGCTTAAGAAATATGTGTAAAATTTATTTTCAATTATGCAGAGTTACAAATACAATTTTAAATAACTCTTTATTAAATCAATTCAAATTGAAAAAAAAAAATGTCGAAAACTACTTTATCGAATATCAGGCCATCCGAATATTCAACAAAGGGGCCAAATATTTGTTACATCTCTTCTTTTGTGTGTATATACAGGGATCTGTCCAGGCCGAATTTACTACCGTTCAGCGGTACCTTCACAAATTCAACTTGAGGAAAAACGATAATTTCACAAATTCAACTTTAGAAAAAATGGTAGTTTCACAAAATACTTTTTCTTAAAATTTTATTTTTTTATCCCTTAAGAAACGATAAATCCATATTTTTACAATATTTTTGTGTTGATTTTTAAATATAGTTTTTAATTTTTCACAAATTATGTCTGAATTTTCACAAAATAGGGTCCTCTCAGAAAAACCTAGACAGACCCCTGATATACATATATATACATACAAACACACTTGATGCTCAATATAATGAATAGAGTGATACAAATATTGTGAATACATAAAATTAGTGTTAATACTCCACATACAAGGTTCCCACTTAATTTCAGAAAAATAAAATTCACTCAGGAAAATTTCAATGTAAATATGTTTTATCTATACCATGCAATTTTTCCATTGGAAAAGTTTGATATAATTATTTATAATGTCAAATATTAAATTTTGTGAGCAAAACAATATTATTGAATGAGGATAGGAAAGATTTATTAAAAATAAGTTTTTTTTATGACAAATAACTGTACTGGTTGTCTAAGATAGGTACTCTTCTAGACATTCGTCTGGAGCTGTGGCGGTGACTATGGTAACGAGGTATGATTATTTCAAAAGTAGGGGTGCAGGGTCCTTCTTTTGGACTGGTTTTGGCGAGAGAAAAGGTGACCTCTTTATCAAAGCTACCCTCCCTAAAATGCCCTCTTCTTGTTTCCATAGCACCAGACTGCTGCAGACTTTGTAGCGGGAAGAATACCTATCTTAGATAAACAGTAATAGATGTTAGAATGACTTAAAGTGAATATAAATAACTGATTACAATCACTGAAAATTCTAAGACTGGTTATTATCCAGGCAATAAATAGGAATTTTCCAGGTTTGTGTAACTTTCCCTGCTTTTTAGAATCAAAATGATGATGCAGTGATGTATTTAACATAATAAATTACCTAATTAAAGCTTGCACAATATCACAGGTTATTGTAGGTGAACTAGCCATCACAATAATAGGCTAAAAAAGAAGAAAGGTAAATACAGTTTTCTGTAGTTGCAAAATAGATCAGTTGCAAAAAATTTTTTAAAGAGTAAAAAGAGTTATTTTTCAACAAAAATAATTTAAAATTTTACACTGAAAACTTACATAAATGTTGTTTTTTTCCCACCCTAAAACTTTTTAATGACTGGTGCAAGAGATTCATAAATGATATTTCAAAACCCATTTATGATGGATTTGAAAGAAAAATTTTACTTATCTGGTATTGGTTAACTGCAACAGTTAAGATGATCTTTATAATAAAAACATGACATTTTGTATTATATAGAATTTTGCCAATTTGACCTCTTATGACGCAGTATGACCTCTTATACAGAACTTGGACTTATATAATATAGAACTTGGACTTATACAGAATTTATACTTATATAGAATTTGGACTTGTAAATTCTGGAAATCTCTGAAAACCAAACTAATTATAACATGGTTGCCACTCAAATCTGGAAAAAAAATTATGTGTATTTTCCGGTTCATATTTAGTATACACACGATATATTAAGAGGAAACACAACAATTACTGTGTTCTTGTATGAACTATATTGGGCTAACTATACTAGTTTTAATGGCTAGAAAAACTCAAGGGGAAAAAAGGAACAGCTAATCATATTTAAAACAAATAATGAAATATCATCCTTAAATATCCCATAGATTACGCTTTGAGTGGTCATCCTTTTTAAAAAGATGAAAATGAGAAACAAAATTCCCTTATTTTCCCAGTTTGTAAAGAATAAAAACTTAAAATTCCTTATTATTTCAGGTGATTTTTGAATTCTTTGTGTTTTCCAGGTTATCCCTGTTCTCAGTGTGGAGTGGCAACCCTAGAGAAGAAAAATAATTTCTAAATCCACAAATAATAATTATAAATAAATAAATGATAATCTCTTAATGAAAAATAGTTAACAACGTTCACATCATTTTCTGATGATTTTTCATCCGGAAGTTACAATGCCATGCAAATTCGAGTCATCTTTTTTGACATGCTTCATTCGCAATGATTCTACCAGAAATACTGTTTTGTTACAGATCCTTTGTACACTGGTTATTAATCATTCTTCTTTTATTTCCACATGGTATTTTTTTTTCCAAAATTTTTCAAATTATGTTAATACAATTAAGCAAATTTAACTTGAGTTATCACTGTAAAAAAAAAAATAATAATAAATAAAAAATTCCTTGCAAATATTATACACAATATATTAACACACTGTGTAGGACAACAATGCTATTTGCTGGGAAAATAAAATAAATTTAATATAGCATCATCTTTGTATATCCCATTGAATATGCTTTGAGAGGTCTATATTTTTTACAAGATCTCTCAACAAAAAGCAAGCATCTTTTTTAAGCACTATGTGCATTAACAAAATGCTAAAATAAATTTCAAAGACTTTACATGATCATGATAAAATAACTAGTTTCTGACGACAACAAAAAAACTCTTTTTTTTATTATTATGTTAGCCATTGTAAAATGATCGAGAGTTTTTTCAGTTTGATATCAGAGGGTGGAAGCCTGAAATGGAGCTTGCAGCAGAGTTGCACATGAGAGTGCTTACCCAACACAGCACATGTGAGCCGGCAAGTATTTCATCAAACATGTAAAATGATGACGCTACTGTACAGCAGAAAAGAATTGTGGTTGAATGAACTGTGAAAACATTGAATAGAACAATGTGAAAAGCATGCATAATACGTGGCGAAAATAGACAAGGTAAAGAAAAATATATTTTCGAAAAGGAAAAATGAAGCACTTTTTAAAAACACCCAATGAAAAAAGCACCTTTAAGAGCTTTTAAATAATGAAAATCGAAAATAAGCACCTTTAAGCACATTTTAAAAACACTATGCACCATGCAAGACAAAAATTCCCAGTTTCTAAGGAAAAATACAAAATTCTCTGCATTTTCCTTCTTATTTTAGATGATTTTTAAATTCCCTATATTTTCCAGGATTTCTCTGTTCTGTGGACCTTGAACACCCAAGTGTATTGAAATTAACTTCAGGCATTTGTGAATTTAATTACAGCACAAATTACATTCACCTGGTGACATAAAAACTTTGTTATTTCTATTGGTCTAAGTAATATGCCTAGAGTCCAGAAGGATCCTTTCAAACCCTCGAGGACACTTTGGATTTTCAAGGTTTACCTAATAAACATTGTACTATATATCTGGATAACTGAATGCTTCAGAATAAATTTCAGATACACGTCATTAAGTTTTCTTTTACAGAATTTTTTTTTTATCCATTCTTGCTATCTTATCAAATAATTTTTAATTGTAGCCTGTAAACAGTTCTTGCTGGTTAAAGAAATTTCTTCAATACGATGTTTGTGAAGTGTCTATAGAATTGCATTCTACAGATCTTGTATTCAGAATTCACTTCAATGAATTCAGACACGCAACCAATGTAAATCTTTTGTGAAGTCAAGCTGCCTTTCTATCTCTTAATACTAAACCTACCATACACTAAACATATCAAATTACCATTTAAGAACTTTTGCAAAGAAAATGCGCTTGTCATTTTTGCACATTTGACTTTGTGACTTTTTCTAACAATTAAATACAGTTAGTACTCTATAATTATTTTTTTTGTTTCGAATAATATGTATCGTATACCTATTTTTACCACAACACGTCATTTGACACGGAGAACAATTTAATGCTTTATAAGGTTATTGGATCAGAAATGACGATATAATGTGTGTTCAACCTATTGCATTAGATGAGTTGTACATTTCTACAAAGACTGTTATGTAGTAAGTTCAATCAGAATAGCTGTGAATTTAAATTTCACGAAAGTACCTAAAACTTTACTTTGGCCTTTTTGTGTCAGAAAAAGTGACAAAAAATAAATGTTTTGGTAAGTAGCTCATATATCATTTTGATAGCTTTATTTCATTTCTAATTAACTGTTAGTTTTTACCCAGAAAAATCTTAGAAGAAAGTTCTTAGAAGAAATAATATTAATTATAAGAATTATAATTCTTGTGTATTCTTATAATCATAAGAAATAATAATAATTAGAAGAAATATGTTTGCGGAAAATGTACAATAGAAATACCCTGTATATGTAAAAAATGTGTTCAGCAATGAAATAAAAATTCTTATTTTTTGTGCTTGTAGTTCATAAAAATTGGCAATATACAATTTTGTTTAATTATAATAACGTTTTTTTTCTTTGTTTTTGTTTATTTCTTTCCTAACATCCACATTTTATACATTTAATCAAGAAACATAAAGTTTGACCAGCTATGGTAGAAATATATGAAGTGCTGGTATGTTTAGTTTCAAGAGGACGCACAGAAGAAAATCTCTCTTTCACCTTCAGTACTAATTTAAAGTGTAGAAGAAAAAAAAGAGTTAAAACAAACCTAGAGTAAGCCATGAAGTTTCAAGTACTGAAAAGAAATTTTTAAAATATAAAAATGAAAATAAATCATGAGAAATAATGCAATGAAGTTCTCTTCCAATAAATTGTTTGCAATTTAATATTTTGAAGTATTTCTTCTTTTTTTAGCAATTTAAACTGTATGACTTACTCTAGGTTTGTCAGGACTTCTTTTAAATTAGAAAAATAAAAGAAAGAATTTCCATGGGATGGTTAACAGTTAAATTGTATCATAATACCTTAGAAGGAATATTTAATTTTCTATTTCGACTATGTGATATAAACTTGTTAGGTCTGATTGAGTACCACAGCTTAACAGTTTGTTATCTGTCCAGACATTTTGTGGAAGGTCCTGTTTTTGTAAAATTTTGAAAAAAACTACTCATAATTTTTGAATATAAATTAAGCGTTAAGTCTTTCAACCAGGGTCCTGCTTTTGTGAATTTGTGCAAAGAGGGTCCTGTTATTGCAAAAATTGCTAAAAACCTTTTCAAGAAGTTTTTAAATTGTAAGCAGATACAAGATTCTGCTCAACAATTGCTGCTACTAAATTAGAGATGCAACATACAAATATTTGGTATTTAGCCTATACTGCTCAACAGAAAATATTCATTTTGAACATATAATGGAAACAAAATCACTCACATTTTTCAATAATTTCAATTGACATATTTTAAATAACACAACTTAGTTATGTATCACTTTTAACTTGTTACGCTTTAAGTAAACTTAAACAATTCTTAAATTTATAATATTTTATTTAAAAAAATTGCCAGAACTTAATTTTTATTTACATAATATTCCTATTTTTAATTTTATGAATATATATATAAATTAAGAATATATATAAATTCGTATTATTAATTTTATGAATATACATAAATTAATCAACTATTTATTTACAAAAAAAATAATTATTATTATCATTTAATTTTAATAAGAATATGCACACGATGTTTGTAAAAGTAGAAATATTTTCTTAGAATACTACATTTGGAATTTAAACTTAGGAAACTTGAAAAACTTAGTTTGTTTTGAAACGTCTTCCTTTATTTTTCCCTTGGGAAGGGTTTATTCGATTAACAAAACAATAATGAAGATAAACAAATTTGTGAAAGGTTCGATTAAAAGATAAATTATTTTGTGAAGCGTCCGTTAATGGACCCAAATTTCTTCTAAACAGACCACTGGTCATACAATGCTTTTATTATAAATATTTAATAATAAATGAAAGTTTGAAATCCCCATTTTTGTTGTCTCTGATACCAACCCTAAATGATGAAAATTCTAATCCTTAGAAACAATGGACGAATTATTGCAAATGATTATTGCAAAACTGGACAGAAACTTTATAACAACTCATACGAAGGGTAACCTACGGATTGATTTCATGATTTACTCAAGGTTTGAATGTTAGGTTTGCAACGAAGGGAAAAGAGAATTTGCGACAAAACTAAAAGAATACAAATAATTTTTATAATCAAAATGGACAAAACTTCTTTTGATTTGCGACAAAACTTTTCTTCCACGATATCGCGTCCTCTTATCTAAATAAAAACATTTTATTGAATAAAACACAACATTTTATTAGTGCATGCTGTACATTATTTAATTGCTGGTGTAAATGAGCCGTAATGATATTTATTAAATATGTAAATGTTAAAATATTTTGTCACAAATGCTACAATATTTTGTAACATCATAAAAATCTTACTTCTGATGTAACTACAAGTTCCCACAGTAATTGAATATGAGATAACACAGGTAAAAAGCTCCTAAGATAAAATAAAAAAAAGAACAAGATTTATATACGAGTTAAACCTGATTCCGATCAAATTTCATCACACAAAAGGTAATTTTTATTTCAATATCAAATCCAATATACATTTATGTTACATTATTTTGAAAATATGAATTCTTTTAAAATAATATAATTCAGCACTTAGTGGGAATATTCCTAGAGCTAATTCACCGAAGACACAGAGAAAAATGCATTTTTTAATATATATATATAATAGTGGCAGTTGCGCGAGCAGGACAAACAGGCACAGGATTTTAAAAAGAGCAATTTAATATTATTCAACCATCATTATGTGAGAATGAATATGGAAGTGACACAAAATCATTGTGCTCCTCACTAAAAGTTAGAGAAAATCTTCTAAAGTAAATCTGTAAAAATGCTTCATTTTAGGGAATAAGGGAAATTTTAGTATTTGTCTATTAAATAAGGCTACGGAAATAGTCTTTCCCACGAGTAAGTTGAAGGGATAATCGTTAAAATATTAATTAATACATACTTGAACTAAAAATGGATGAAAAGACAGGATGTGAATTTTAAAGAACACACACACACAGATATATATATATATATATATATATAAAAGTTCAAAATGAAAATAAAACAAAGGTAAATTACGGACAAATGAAAAAAAAAGGGGGGGAATAATAATAATAACAAACAACTTTGGAAAAAAAAAGAAATAATTTAAAAAAAAAAAAATGGATAAAGTGTTTTTAAAAAACCGGAATATATGCGTATTGAAGTATGAGTTTAGTGTCCGTTTTTTCTTTGATACGCAAACAGACAGCAGCTGCATATGCATCTTGGCTTTAATCACAAAAGGTGTGAATGGAGCAATTTGGTATGTTTTCTGCTTTCACTCCAGTCCACCTAGGAACAGAGATTTCTCCGATTTCATTGATTGAACCACTGTAAAAATTCTTTTCGAAGGTCGTCTCTAATTTCTTCATCCCAAGTGATTCCTAGTTTCCATGCTTTTTGTAGCAAAATTTTCGGATAAAGCATTATTGGCGAAATATAGTCAATCGGGTCAAACACTCTATGTGCTACGGATAAAATTACCCTTTTTGTGATTTTCCCCAAATCAACTTCTTTCAGCCAGCTCATATTAACTCTCAATGTATCTGATTGGCGATTCCACTTCAATCCTACTACTAACGATTCGGCAATTTCCTGGTTTTCCAAATATTGAACTGAATTTTCCCCAAGATCTAAGGTGAAATCCTCCTTTCTTCATAAGTTGTGTTGATGAAGAAACAAAGTCATTTAGTTCTTTTTCGTCAATCAAACTTTCAGTAACTTGTAACCACATTATACACATAAAAACTTTTTTGACGTTAATGTCTGAATATTGAATCAAATTCATCGGATTTGTTGATATGATATTCAATGACTGCGCCTAAGAGGAATGTACTGGATTTCACGCCAAAAACAACCCTTGTAAGGCGATAGGACTTGTGAGTCTTCAGGTCTTGATTCTCCCACCATAGATAGGAATCTTAAATAATCGCAGTCTTCTTTAGCAACACTAATTTGTAAAAATGCTTTCCTAATGTCAGCTGTTGCTCCAATTTTATTTTTTCTAAACCTAAGAAGGATGTCAGGAATAAGTTTTATTAGATTTGGTCCACATTGTAAACTCTGATTTAATGAAGTACCACCTCTTACTCTCGCCGAAGCATCAAATACTGGCCTAATAGGAGTTGTATTACTGCTTAGTTTAATGACAGGTCGATGTGGAAGATAATGTCCATACAAATTGACTTCGTCAGGGGAAACTTCTTCTATAATCCCTCCTTTTAGCCAATCTTAGAAAACGTTTTCATAGGCTTGGTATAAGTTCTCTTGAAACAGCATCTCGGTTGATTTTTCTAATCGTTTCTTTGCCAAGTGGAAATTATCTGGCAATGTCGTACTGTTCTCGTTCCAGGGTAAATTAATTTTGTATCTTTGATCTTCATTAAATTTAACTGTTTGAAGGAAATGCTCTTTAGTCTTCAAATCCTGTTCGGATTAAGAAAATTTTTCTATCGGGTCTTTGATGCCTATAAGGTCTAGATTCCACAGATCAGATATCTCTGCTTCTTTTACAAAAAGAGATGTCACCATCATTGCTAAACTGTCTTTTGGTGAATGATCCAATGGCACTTTTCTCATCAAAGTCCAACCCAATAGAGTTTCTACCGTGACTAGGCCAGAAGTCAGCACTTTGCGTCGCCCAGTTAAAAGTTTGCCAATAATATCGGCGCCAACTAAAACCTGAATAGCTTCCGATGTATCACTGACATCGGTTAAAACAATATTTTTTGTTCTTAGCTTTTCTGACCAGGGACCTCTACTAACAGGAAAAATACTTCCACAAATCTTGTCTTCTTCAAAAGCTTCAAAATTGCATTTGAATGCTCCATCTAAATTTGCTAATCTTACTTTGTAGCAATTGTGCACACATTCTTGAGTAGTAACGCCGCCAAACAAAGCATGCCTTATATTTTGTAGGCGAAGAGGCATATATTCCATTTCTTTGGCGATATTTTTCAACACATACGGATTTTGTGAGCCACTATCTAACAGTACTCTCACACATGTCTTCTTATTATTGGAAATAAGATTGACCTTAAGAGTTTCAAGAAAGACTGTTGGCACTTTAGAGACATTTGCCATGTGTACTTCTTTATACGGTTTCTTGTCCTCTTCTTTTTTAAACGCAGGGGCTCCATTTTTGACAAGCTTGGAACACATTAATGGTACGTGTTTTCTTCCACACAAAAGACACTTTAGAAACACTCTACACTTCTTTGCTGAATGTCCCAGCATTAAACAAGAAAAACAGCAATTTCTGTCTTTCAAAACAGCTTGTTTCTCCGAAAAAAACCCATTTTTTTAGCACTAAAGCAATCGGCACTTAAATGTTCTCCTTGGCAAAATACACAAGATTTCTTCATACTATGAGTAGAATTAGAAAACAAGGCGGAAGCTGTCGGTGTTTATCTGCCATAAAGTTGGAATTTGTTTTTCTATGATTAAATTTAATGCCATCATTTTTTGATAATCTGAAACCCGCTATTGCCAAATTTATTCTTCCCTCACCTTCTACTTCAGATTTTAGAAATTCCATTAAATTATTTTAGCGTTCTTTAGCGTCTTTTTTCGAAAAGGAAATTGTGCTCCTATTCCAGGCCTTTAAAAGTTCTTCAGTGAAGCAAGATTCCACTAATGGATACAAAATTGAAGCTCACTTGTTTGTTGTTACGTCCAAAGTCTCTAACACTCGTAAATAAGATTCCAGTTTATCATACAAAGAGGTCAAGGAAAATTTTTCTTTGGTTTGTACTGAAATAATTAACTTTAACAATTCCCTTACGTACACTTCAACCAAAAGATAGTCTCTGCCAAATCGCGTTTTTAAACTTTCAATCACTTTGGTGTAATTTGCACTAGTTGGTGGGAAACTTTCCACTACTTCTCTTGCTCTGGAACTAGAGATCGTCGTCTGTACTAAGTACTAAAATTTATCCTCCAAAGCAATGCTTTCATCTTTATGTATTTGTTCAAATTGACTCCAGAACGGAAGCCACTCTTTAATGTCGCCACTAAACTGTCGAAATTCTAATCTTGACAATGAAAATTTTCTTTTAGAATTGGCATCATTTACTTCAATTGGCGGTTGTACGTGGCACAGTCGATCAACAGCTTGAACTCTCGCCATTTCCAGTTCATGATCCATTCTCATTTTCTCTAATTCAAATCTTTTTCCTTCTTCTGCTAATCTTTCCTGCTCTTCCTTTCATAATTTTCTTTCGTTAATGGCAGTAATCAAAATATTTTGTATGAACTCTGGATCACTTTCGTATTCTTTACTGTTTAAAATTATCTGTTTCAATTCCGCTATTTTCATATTTGGAGTAACTATTTCGCCAATTTCTTCAGCTACATATTTCAGATCCTCTTTAATCAAACCTTTAATTGTACTAAACATGTTGAAAAAGAGTCCAGTCGCAGACGCCAAAAAATGTTGCAACTAAAATGTAGTAGTTACCAAAACAAAAGGAAAAATATTGCGAAAAAAAGAAACAAATAAAAATTTAATGTTTAATTTAACAAAAACAAATCTCATTTAACAAAACAATTCTCACCTTGTGAGGAAAACATAGGAAAGTTGAACTAGAAAAGAAGTAAAAAATGTTCTATTGATTCTTTTTAAAAAACAAAAAGAAAACGTGAAGCACCAACACAATATGTCCTTTATTAATTTCGTGCTTTTGCAAACCAGGTTAAATATGACTTCAACAGCTTGTTCTTTGAAATTAATCGTCTGCTTTCATGTCTTTTGAAAATAATCGTCTGATACTATGTCAATCTTCAACACTCTCAACACTTTTATTGTGCTTGATCAGTTCTTATCTTCATCATCATTATATTATTTACTATCTATTTCATTACTATTATTGGGCATTGAATCAGCAACTCTTCAGAAGATCTTCAGCCACACAAAGGCCTCCGTTGGATGGGCAAGGCCTCCGTTGGACCGAAAAGCTTTATTAAACCCACTTGTAATGTATTTTAGTAGACACTATCCAATGCTGTAGAAATCAAATTCAGAGCTTCCAAAGCATTTGCTTTAGAGGCATTTCACAGGAATCAAGAAAAAGAAATGATTGCTTAGTATAACATTCTTTAAATGATTGTATTATTTTTCTCATATTTCCCTCAACTACCCTACCCGCCCATCCCACTCCCCTCTTGATTTTAACTTAACACCTCTCACATACGAAAGGGCAATAGGATAGAATAGAAAAGCAAAAAAGGGCTAAATAAAATGTATCTTTAAAAAAAAAGAAAACCCAGATGGTTTGCCCGAGCTTTGTAGAGAAAAATATTTTTTTGATCCGTTAGAAAAATGCAAAAAGCAGGATTTTTTTAATAAGGGTAACATAAAATAGAAGATAATTTAACAATTAAGGCAATGGACCAGCAGAAAATGACATAGGAAGCGAGATAGAAAACAAAATGGACAATGTAAAACATTGTATATACAGTTGAACCTGTTTATCTCGAAAACTTCTATATCTCAAAATTTCTAAAATTCCCTACTTTACTATCTAAAGTCAATGTATTTTCCATGTTTATGTCGAACATTTCTTTTAAAACCTCCGTTTCTCGAATTTCTAATAATAAAGCACAAATGTCCAAACAACATAACTCTCTTTATCTGTAAAACTTGCAGACTGTGATTGTTTCGTGAACCCACAGGAAGTAGAGATGAACAGGTTGGGGGTGTTTCTTGGAATTTCGACCTTTGCCCCTGCACTTCCTTAACTTGAAAAAAATACAATGTTTCTGGCAGTAAGTGAGGGGTTTATGAGCAGTGACCACCAGGGGGTCAGCTTTTCAACATAGATAAGAAAGCTAGGAATAGATGTCCATTGTCCATTTTCACCTCAAAATTGCAACCAATGGATCAAAGGATAATTAGGAGTTTTAAAGGGAACTATAGAAAACAGTTCGTATGCAAACTTGTAGATGCCATCGATGAAAGAGTTCTCTTCCAAAAATAAATGTATTTGATGTTATCAGAATGACTGTTTTGCTTGGAGAAATGTGTCTCCAAAAATTATCCAAAATGGTTTTAAAATTGCTAGTTTTCAGAATAGCTGTGAAGATGATGAACAAGAGGTTGAAGGCATCAGTAAAGAAAAAGAAACCGTTGATGCTGAAAATACAGCGAAGAAGAAGAATGGAATGCAATAAAATCGGGATTTAATGTCGAAACTAATTGTGACAGTTTTTACTAGTGGATAATTGCCTGGAAATATGCGGAACATTGATAAATGTGAAAATCATAGATAATGCCAAAGGATTATCAGATGAAGTTGAAAATCATATTGCTGAACAAAAAGTGAGAGCAAAACAAGCAGAAAAAGTTGTAGAACTCTTACAAACTTTTATTGAATCCTAAGAAAATATTGGCTATTAAAGATTTGCTGCTCTTTCTAACCTTAAAAGAATTATTTAAAACAAAGAAGGTTAGACATCAATAATATTTGAAAAACTATTTCCAGAGTTAAATTTATGTTAAAAAAAATTTTATGTAAATAGATGTATGTGGTATAATTAATTTGCAGAAATGCCTGTATTTTTTTAACTAAAATGAATTGAAGCACTTTTAATAGAATTTCTTAATTAAATTTCATTTTTTAAAGTACCTGTATAACTCGAAACCTCTTTGTCTCAAATTTTTTACCTTTCCCGTGAGATTCGAGATAAACAGGTCCAACTGCATGTAAATATATATCACTTAAATGGGTTCACAATTATTTAGGTGATTAGATTTTATATACTTTAAATGACTTAATTTGAATTATTTCATCTTGACCAAATAAATATAAATAGTTGAGCTTATTTTAGACTTAAATACTTAACAAAAATAAGTTAAAGTTGCATTTTTATTTTTTAATGCAATCCTATAAAAATAGAGAAGTCCAAGTTGTTGGCCTACCTTTAACAGTGTAAAAAGAATAAAAATGAGAAATAAATGAACCATAATTAAAAATGAAAAGAAATCAAAGCCTTTAATAGCCTTCATTCTTCAGCATATAAAATCAGCATTCTTATTTATTATATTAAGTAATAAATAATTTTTAAATGATAAAATGTAAAAAAAATCCTCATTCTGTAAAAAAATAGTTGAATTTGTATTTGAAAAATAACATAAAAAATTATTTTAGATTAATAAATCGAGTATAAAATCTAATGCAGAAAATCCATTAATCATCAACATAAAATATTTATGAACATATTTTACTCATGTTCTTCCAACTATAGTTGGAATTACTAAAAATATGATAAATGAAAATATGGCTGTAAAAATATGACTGAACTTACTGAAAGATGTCTACTTCATATGAAGAAGGGATATTGATTTTTTCATATATTTGTACCTGAAAAATCATATCTTAAGTAGGAATTTAAACAAAAAGGAATAATATGAACCATTGACATGAAAATTATTGTTCTTAGATAAATAATTTTATAAACTACAATAATATATAAAAGTTAAAAATATCCATAAAACATAGAAAATATTAAAGATTAATGATAAGAGAAGAAAAATTATTAAAATAAAATAAAATAGCTTGAGAAAAAAATTATAAAAATATATATTAAAAAGCTGGAAAACAAAAAATGATAAGATTATCTCTTCACCAGCTCACACGATTATATCTGCAAAAAAGAAGTGCTTCCTAATATTGTATCAATATAGCCAAAGCAAAATATATCAATACAATAATATGAGAAACACTAAAAAAATGTAAACAAAATAGAGCACATTAAGTAGAAATATATCTCATAAAAACAGAAAATAAAATGTAAAAAAAAGACAGAATAAAACACAAAATGATAACTATAAAGCGAGTAGCGAATTCAAATTAACGCACATGAAGCGGAATTTTCAAGAATGATTAACAAGTTAATATAATGTTATTTCGCTGTTATCATTTAAAACTCTTACAATTCACAAACGGCATTTCACTTCTAATTTTAAAGAATGCAACATTTGTTATAATATTCTTTAATCTAAAATTCTGCCTGATAAGTTTTTCCCCTTAAAAAAATATGAAACTTCTCTAACTATTCTAGCCTATCATAATTAACCACTGTAAGATAACTTGTAAGACATTTACAGGGTTGCCACAGTAATAAATGAACAAAAATAGTTGCTTTTAGTAGCCTTAAGCATGAAAATAGTTGCCTAAAACTATGAAAATAGTTGCCTGAACAGGAATAAAAATTTATCAAAAATAGTAGCCAAATAACTAAAATTATAGCTTAATTGTCAAATACTATGATTAGGACCGGGTGATGTCAGAAATTTTAAATCGTGATACATCATCCGTTAGGCATCGTGATATAGCGATTTAGCATATGTTCAAAAATTACTGATGCGAAATCTTCAGATTAATCAAAAATGAATAAAAAAGAATAAATCTATTACAAAAGAAAATATTAATTCTAAACATATTCTAGTATTACATTATCATTGCTTAATTTTTTTCAATTAAAATAATATAGAAGTCAAAGTAAAAACAAAACAAAGCTTTATTTCATTCTTCTTAAATTAAAAATTATTTAAGATTAATTTGTTTAAAAATAATACTGTAACAAAATATTTTACATACATGCATTAAAAATTAAAAGAAAAAAAAGCAAAAGTAGAAAACAAGATAAAGAAATGTTCACTTTAGAAAAAAAATTTTTTTTAAATTATTTGTTGAAAAAAACATGCTTTTGAAACGTCATTAGACCCTATTTTATTTAATTATTTAAAATAATAAAAAGTAGTACTAACTAATGTTTGAATTCTGTACTTAAACTCAAAACTAAACTCAGTGGCGTGACAGCCCATTGAGGGCCAAGGCTTACTGTGCCCATCTCAGTTTTCTTGACCTTGGGCTCTGGGGTGCAGGAGCAGATGTTCCGGTTAGGTGGTCAGCCTGTAGAGATTAGTATATTTGGTATAATCCCCACTTGAACTCTGGAGAAGAAATCTGAATCAACTCCAGTACAACTTTCAACGTGAAACCGTTCATGAGAAAGAACCATGGATTTGCTTCGTGTTACTTTACAAACAACTCATCAAGTCCAAACAAACAACTATCTTTATTAACATTTAAGAACTTGGTAAATTTAACTGAACATTTTAACATAAACAAAATATAACAACTTTGAAATTCAAGCAGCATACAAAAAACTGCAAATGAGTAACCGGCAAGAACATGCCGTACTGCTAGCTAGTTACTTCCGAACCGACGGAGAGAGAGAGAGAGAGAGAGCTCGCTGTGGAGAGGCGGTCAAGTTTATATCAAAATGCACCCTGTGCGCGTTTCGCCGATTTCGTACTTCACGCATATACTCCGAGGAAATCTCCATCCAGATGTGAAGTCTACGTCATACAACAATTATCGGCTGCAAGCGACGTAATCCAACGTCAGAGAGTTGTAGGTTCGTAGATTCGGACTTTGCAATTGAGACCGCAACGCCACAGGTACTCCCCCTCCAGTCTAAAAGACGGAAAAAACAATTACAAACAATGTAACAGTAACAATGTATGCAGTTATAAACATAAAATTGTGCATACGAACATAATACGGTATACAAGCATTAAGGTAATAAAAAATGGACAGTGCGTTTTGAACGGAGTTCTCTTGCATTGTCAACTCCACTCAAAATGTAAGCAGGTTTTAGGCGGTTAATACCTATGTTGACCTCTTTATCTTTAATTTTGAGCTTATAAAATTTTTCATTACGCTGTAATACCTCATAAGGTCCATCGTACGGTTGCTGTAAGGGCTTGCGCACGCAGTCTTGTCTAACAAAAACATGACTTGTCGATAATAAATCCTTATGCACAAAAATGTCTTTGTGGCAATGGCGAGATGTTGGAGCAGGACGTAATCTGTTCATATGTTCCCGTAAAACTTTTAGGAAATCATGATACTGTGGTAAATCAGTTGTATGGCATCTAAAAAATTCTCCCGGCAGTCTTAAGGAACAGCCGTAAACTAACTCTGCTACTAAAACGCCGATATCAGGCTTCAAACTGGAACGAATGCCCAAAAGAATTACTGGTAGAACTTCACTCCAGCGGTCAGTAGCGTGACATTTGATAGCGTTCTTGAGTTGCCGGTGAAATCGTTCTACGATTCCGTTTGATGAGGGATTGTATGCTGTGGTCCGTCTCTTTTCACACCCAAGAAATCGAGCCAAATGTTGGAACAGATTACCTTCGAACTGTGTGCCTTGATCGGACACTATTACATCTGGTACTCCGAAGCGAGCTATCCACCCAGAAAATAAAATCTCAGACACGGTATTTGCTGTCTGGTCTGGCATTGGAAATGCTTCTGGCCATCGGCTATATCTGTCAACACATGTCAGACAATACCTGTATCCTTTAGATGGAGGTAGGGGACCTACTATATCTATGTGGACATGGCTGAATCGACATCGTGGAAGAGGATAAATGCCAGGTTCAGAATTTGTGTGTCGCTGAACCTTAGATTTCTGACACTGCAAGCAGGATTTTGTCCATTCCGAGACGTCTTTTTTTAAGGAATGCCAGACAAATCTTTGTCAGATCAAGTCAACAGTTGCCTGCACTCCTGGATGAGATAAATTATGAAGACTTTCGAAAACTACTTTTCGAAAAGCTTGAGGTACGTAAGGGCGTACTTTGCCAGTGGACGTGTCACACCATAGTTCTAAACCATCTGGCGTGAATACGAAAGGTTTGAGCTTCAAAACCTCTGATTTCCTAGCCTCATGTAACTCATCCCCAGAAGACTGTGCACGTGCCATTTCCTCATAATTAATATTATCAGATATATGAATTTCAGAAACTCTGGAAAGTGTGTCTGCCACTAAATTTTCGTTTCCCGAAATGAAACGTATATCTGTAGTAAATTGAGAAATGTATTCGAGATGTCTTACTTGTCGAGGCGAGTTATTACCATTACTTTTACAAAACGCGTACGTCAATGGCTTGTGATCAGTAAAAACGCAAAATTTTCGTCCTTCTAACATATGTTTAAAATGCCTTACAGAGCTATAAATAGCAAGTAACTCACGATCATATGTACTATAGTTACGTTCGCTAGTTGTAAGTTTGCGTGAAAAAAACGCTAATGGTTGTATAACATCGTTATCAATCTGTTGCAAAACTGCTCCAATGCCAATATCTGAAGCGTCTACCATTAATGTAATTTCCGCATTGACTATCGGATGCGCTAATGTTACCGCATTCGCAACGGATTCTTTACAAGCGTCGAAAGCTTTAATGTTTGCCTCTGACCAAGTGATCGGAGTTTTATCCCTTTTTTTCTTAGTTTTACAAAGATCATGAAGGGGGGCCTGAATAGTAGCAGAGTTTTTTAAAAATCTATGATAGAAATTTAATATAGCTAAGAAACGGCGCAATTCCTCAACAGTCTTTGGCAAGGGAAAATTTTGAATAACAGTTACTTTATCAGGTAGAGGTGAAATACCTTGAGCATTAACAAGAAATCCCAAGAATTGTAACTCCTTTTGGCCGAACACGCATTTTTCGACATTTAAAACAATACCGAACGAGTTCAACCGCTCGAAAATTTGCTCCAATTGCCTCATATGCTCACTTTCAGTTTCGGAAGCGACTAACACTTCATCTAAATATGCGTAACAAAAATCTAATCCGCGTAGAATTTGATCAATAAACCTTTGAAAAGTTTGCGCTGCATTTGATAATCCAAAACACATGCAATTATATTCGTAAAGACCAAAAGGTGTTATTACTGCACTTTTAGATTTTGAATCCTCGTCTAATGGGATCTGGTGGTAAGCTTTTACTAGGTCAATTTTTGAGAATATAGTTTTACCAGCTAAACCAGATGCAAAATCCTGAATATGCGGTATGGGATAACGATCCTCTAAAGTGACCGAATTTGACTTTCGATAGTCGCCGCATACACGCCATTCATCATTCTTTTTTTTAACTAAATGAATGGGACTAGACCATGGGCTATTTGAAGGAGAAACTATACCCTGTTCTAAAAGAATGTCAAACTCTTTTTTAGCAGCTTTAAGTTTGTCTGGGGCTAAACGTCGAGCCTTTGCACTAACCGGTGGACCTCTTGTAATGATAGAATGAGTAACATTGTGCTTTTTAGGACTTTTTAGAAAAGATTGATTTGTAATACCGGGAAATTTTGACAAAAGCTTATGATACTCAGTATTTCCGCAAATCGTAGTTAAACCTAACGATTTTCCACGAACCCGTGTACCCTTAGCTGAAATTCTCGAAGTACTATCAATCAATTTGCGATTTTTTATGTCAACCAATAAACCAAAAGATTCTAAAAAATCTGCACCCAAGATAGGTCGCACTACATCAGCAATAACAAAATTCCATATGAATTGCCTTTTTAAACCAAAATCTAACGTTAATCTACGAAAACCGTATGTGTTTAATTTGGTTCCGTTCGCAGCGAAGATTGCTATCTCCGTAGTCGGTTGCTTATGAATGTGTGGGTCACGTGGAAAAACTGAAATTGACGCGCCAGTATCAACTAGAAAATTAAAACCTAATTTTCGGTCAATTATGTAGAGGCGACTGAACTTTAACCCACTATCTGTCGTCACCGAAACAGAAGCGGAATTCAGTTTTCCGAGTATGAACATTTACCGATACATTTTGTAGCATTTTTACCAAATTTAAAATGGTACCAACAATACTGCTTTTCCGAAGTTTTATTGACATTATTCGAATTCGAACGAGGCCTTGAACCAGACCGTTGACGAAATTTACTTCTATTGTAACTTTTTTGTCGAAAAGTCAATTTTTCGACTTTCTCGGAAAGTTCAGAAATTTGAGATTGTAACCCTTTTAAATCGACGGAAGAAATATTATGTTCTGTACTTGAAGTACCGAAACAAGAAACTTCGTTTATTTTATCCGCGATTTGAGCCAAATCATCAAGTTTGTCTTTACTAATTGACAATATTTGTCGGATATTAATAGGAAGTCGCTGAATAAACAATGTTTTTAAAACATCATCAGATATTTGACTACCGGCTAAAGATCTCATTTCGTGTAATAATTGTGTCGGTTTTTTCTCACTTAAATACAATTCCTGTAACAAAGTCCTCAATCGCGAACTTTCGGACTGTGTAAAATGTTTTACAATACGTTCCTTAAGAACCGTGTATGGGTTATCTGTAGGTGGAGCCTCAACAATATCTTTTACATAAGAAAGAATTTCCATATCTAACGCTGCAACAACGCAGTGAAATTTTGTTACTTCTTTTTCAATTCCCGACATCACAAAATTTTATTCTACTTGGAGAAACCATAAATTTATTTCGGTTTTCCAAACGGGTGGAGCTCGAAATGCAACTCTGGCTATTTCGTTTTCGGCCATTATGCTACAAAGTTAACGATTTAAATGCCTTTGAAAATGTATTAAAACTGGTACATTATTCAAGAAAAAAAAATATGAATAGTTTACGTTAGCATTAATTCAATTTTACATGCACTCTATGAATTCAACTCAAAATGTATTGCTTAACTCAATTGTTTAAAAGTCCATAAGAATTTAATTAAATTCAATACGTTTAAATTCAAATTGCACTAGTGCATAGAAACATTGAAACCTATAAAATTGGCACATGCACAGCTCTGAAAAAGAGAAACATTAACCAGGAACTAACTACTCACTGCGTACCAGGTAGCCAGCCAAGTTCAATAGAAATAGTAATCCATAAATAGACATTTTCTTTCATTCAGAAGGGTGTCACTACTATCACGTCCGGGTCACCACTTGTAGAGATTAGTATATTTGGTATAATCCCCACTTGAACTCTGGAGAAGAAATCTGACTCAACTCCAGTACAACTTTCAACGTGAAACCGTTCATGAGAAAGAACCATGGATTTGCTTCGTGTTACTTTACAAACAACTCATCAAGTCCAAACAAACAACTATCTTTATTAACATTTAAGAACTTGGTAAATTTAACTGAACATTTTAACATAAACAAAATATAACAACTTTGAAATTCAAGCAGCATAGAAAAAGCTGCAAATGAGTAACCGGCAAGAACATGCCGTACTGCTAGCTAGTTACTTCCGAACCGACGGAGAGAGAGAGAGAGAGCTCGCTGTGGAGAGGCGGTCAAGTTTATATCAAAATGCACCCTGTGCGCGTTTCGCCGATTTCGTACTTCACGCATATACTCCGAGGAAATCTCCATCCAGATGTGAAGTCTACGTCATACAACAATTATCGGCTGCAAGCGACGTAATCCAACGTCAGAGAGTTGTAGGTTCGTAGATTCGGACTTTGCAATTGAGACCGCAACGCCACAAGCCGAACGCAAAACCCCCAGTGTTTAGTTCCCAAGCATGCTTGGTACTCATTTATCGACCCACTGAAGGGATGAAAGGCTGAGTCAACCTTGCCCGGCCCGAGGATCGAACCCAGGACCTGTGGCACGGGAGCGCAAAGCGTTACCCCTCAGCCACCGGGCGTATTCTGTACTTTATAAATGTAAAAATATTATTACTTAATTATTATTTTCTTTTATGAAAATAAAATCGACTAAAGATTTATTTGTTTAAAAATGATACCGACTATCTAACAAATTATAAAACAAACAAATATTGAAAGAATTTTAATAAAAATTTTTAAAAAAAAACCTTTATGTACTAATGTTAAATTATTCAAAAGCGTCAAAACATTACTAAACTCTTTATGTAATTAAAAATAATAATTATTTTAACTAATAGCCAAATTTTTCTCAAAAAAAAAAGGAAATTAAAAAAGGTAAGATTTGTTTTAATTTTTTTTATAATTAAAATTGACGGAACATTTATTGGTTTAAAAATAATCAAATTATTATAGTTACCTACATTAAATAAATTTAAAAAAACTAACTTCAAAGTTAAATACAAAATACTCCTATTAAATTGTATCGCTTAAAATAAAAAATGATTGAAAAAAATCAATGAAGAATCTTTTTATTTATTTATATTTTATTTTCATTGATCAATTGAGTTTAGAACGAAAATTTAAGATAACAGTGATTGTGCATCATTTGCAAAGTAACAGTAGGTCTACTTAAAATAATTGACAAGAATCGTTAAATACAGAAGAAAAATGGTATGAAATAATGCAGAATGGAACGATCGCTAAGTAGCAAAGTCTCACTAAAAATAATTTACAAATTTAAATTTTATTTTTATTTTATTTTCATTGATCAATTGAGTTTAGAACGAAAATTTAAGATAACAGTGATTGTGCAGCGTTTGCAAAGTAACAGTAGGTCTACTAAAAATAATTGACAAGAATCGTTAAATACAGACAGAAGAAAAATGGTATGAAAGAATGCAGAATGGAACGATCGCTAAGTAGCTAAGTCTCACTGAAAATAATTTACAAATTTAAATTTTATTTTCATTGATCAATTGAGTTTAGAACAAAAATTTAAGATAACAGCGATTGTGCAGCAATTGCAAAGTAACAGTAGGTCTATTAAAAATAATTGACAAGAATCGTTAAATCCAGACAGAAAAGAAAAAAGGTACGAAATAATGCAGAACAAAACGATCGCTAATTTGTAAAAGTCTCCCTGAACATAATTTACAAGAAACCCGATTATTATTCACGACGAAATAAAATGCACAACGATCGCAAAATGACTTTTAAGTCCCATAATGCGTGTTTTAAATAATATTTAAAACACGCAAAATCCCAAAGACAAAAATGGCCATAAAGAAACTATGCATTGCGTTCTATATTATTACAATGCTGATCCTCGCACGAAACCGGGAGTTCTGATTCAATTCGCTCTTCATAATTTAAAATAACAAAACTAACATATATACAGTGGAAAGTCGTGTATCCGGAATCGGTGGGACTTTTGGAAGTCCGGATATTAGATTTTTCCGTATAATTGACCCCCAAGGTAAACAAAGCTTAAAACGATCTGAATCTAATAAGCAAAAAATAAATAAACATTATTTTATGGGCAATAATGTTTTAGTATTAGAATGATATCTAATCAATCAAAAACAAAATATTAGAAAAAATAATTATTGCTTAAAATATAGAAAACGAAAAAAAAACATTGACAGTTATGAAAATATTAATTGCTCTCTCTTTGCCATTTTGAACTAGAATGATTCAAGCAAGAAGGGGAAATTCCCGTAATTCATTAAGGTGGGTAGGTAGAGAAGAAAATTCATTTCCTCCTTATTTGTCATTCAAGTGGAGGGCGGGGCAGTGGCAAATTCTTATTTTCTCTCCCATCATTGGCTATAAATCAAGCATAAAGGCGCGGCATGCTGATTGGGTTCTCTTTATTTTTTCTTGTGTGACTGAAAGTGACTCCCCCTCCATGTTAATGTTTGTTGTGTTTACCCTTTTTCACAGTATTTCTTCTTTCCCTGACACTCTAATAAAACGGTTCCAGGAAATGCCTCTTTTACTAACCAGCTGCATAGGAAAGAAGGGGGGGGGGCACTCAGTTGCACTCTTTTGAAAACAAATCTCTCCCCATTCCTGAGGAGGAGCATTACTTAGGGTCACTCAATGGTCTTGGGAGGTCTTTTCTTCCCCTTTCTGTTGATTTATGGGTTCAATGCATGAATCACTAGAAGCTAGAAAAGGAAAAAACCTGTCCAAAGAATTTTTTTTGTTGTTTTAAGAGAGGGGAAGATGAAGAGATGTTTGTTTATTTTGATTGTTAAAAAGGGTCCGGGAAATCGACCCTTGCGGGACGTCCGGATATGGGACGTTTCACTGTATCTTTATAGCTAAACGCTATCTACATCTCTGCAGCTAGACGAATTCAAAATCGTCTTTGTCAGTGCGGTAACAGCGTTAGCGTAGTCAAGGATCTTTGTATATTAAATCATTAAACCGTGATTGTAGTCTTACTCCGGCAGCTTAAATCAGATTTCAGATGTATTGCCTAAAACAAAAGTCACTATATCAGCCTACCGATATATGCGCTAAATCGATATTTCGCGACTCATCGATTTATCGCCCAGTCCCAACTATGCTCCAATTATCACTGATCACTTCGCATTTTAGTAGTCTGTGGGAACCCAGCATTTAATAGAAATTTTGATTTTTTGTGGTTCCCTCTCTGAACCATAATGCCTTAATTAAAAGTGATGGGCAATTTCTTACCATTTAATATGTATACAGTAGAGACCTGATTATCCCACTTTAAACGAGCTATCAAATATTTCAAGTTTTTTTTTTTTTTTTTTTTTTTTTTTTTTTTTTTATAAACTATCGCCAAAAAAATTTTTGAATTTTATCGTCTTCTCTGGAAAACAAATTCAGCAATTTGGTCCAATGATATAATAGTTAATATCGTCAATAATGAAAATGAATCTAGCGAAGACGATTAAAATCAACATATAAAAATCTCTCATACAGATGGATTAAAAGCTATCAAACGTGCAATAAAACAACAAGAACGCCAGCATTCCTGTTATCCCTGTGTAAAATGGCGAAACATTGCTGCAGAAAAGTGCCAAAGTAATTCCAAAAAAAAAAAGGATCAAAGACTTTTTTTTTTAAGTAAAAACTTTTTCATTCTCGTATAATATGCTCTTTAAGTGTTTTTAATTATGATATGAATTGTATGTGGTGTACTCATATAAATTTTGTATTTGTTAAATATATTACATTTATATCCCCTCATTCCTTTTTTATGCTCTTTGCTTTAACTGAGTTTTTCGGTTATCTGGGATAGTCATGGACCACATTAACTCGTATAATCGGGACTCTACAGCATACAGGGGACTGTCCAGACATTTTGTGAAAAGTCTGCTTTTTGTAAAATTATGAAAAAATTACTTGTCATATGTGACTATAAAATAGGCGTTAAGTCAGATTCTTTCAATCAGGGTCCGGTTTTATGAATTTGTGAAAAAAGAGTTCAGTTATTGCAAAAAACCTTTACAAGGAGTTTTTAAATTGTAAATAGATACAAGATTATGCTCAACACTGTAAAATTATAATTAAAAAAATTAAATTTAAAAAAATAAACAGCAATTGCTGTTACTAAATTAGAGATGCAAGATACAAATATTTGGTATTTAGCCTATACTGCTGAACGCAGAATATTCATTTCGGACGAATAATAGAAGAATCGCCTACCGAAGACAAAACTTAATTCGTTTACATCCATCTTTCTTGTTTTCTGCTCTGGTTTATTCAATTAACAAAACAATAATGAAGATAAACAAATTTGTGAAGGGTCCGATTAAAAGAAAAATCCGAATTAAAAGGGTCCGTTTTTACGTTAAAATATTTTGTGAAGGGTCCGTTAACGAACCCAAATTTCTTCTAAACAGACCCCTGGCATATGTGTATATAATGTACAAATATAACGAGGGCCATTTATTAAATAAGAGACATTTTGTGATGGAGTAAAAGAAACTTTACAGGGTTGTCACTCAAATTTGAAGAAAAAAAATTCCTGTGTTTTCCCTGTACGTATTATATACAATATATTAAGAAGAAACATTTATTGTGCTCTTGAGTGAGATATATTAGAGTAACTATACTAGTTTTAATTGCTGGAAAAACTTAGAGTAAAAAAGAAACAGAGGAACATATTTAAATAATGCTATAGTAAATTAAATAGTTTAGTATAGCTGAAATATCATGGTTAAATATCCCACAGATTACGCTTTGAGTGGTCACCATTTTTTAAAAGACTAAAATAAAAAATTATATTCCCTGCATTTTCCCTGTTATTTTAGGTGATTTTTAAATTACCTGTTCTCCCTGTAGAGTGGCAATCCTGCTTTACTTATGAACATAAATTGAATCATAAACTTTTGGATCCCATCATCAAAGAATTGACTGCTAAACCATTCTTAAACATGGCATCATTTTCCCCACCAAGAAATTCCTTAAGTCATGGAAAGAGATGGAATGGTGCTTTGTCAGGGCTGTATGGTGGATGATCCAGTGCTTTACATTCATGACAGTATGCCGTCCAAAACAGGGGTCGGTCAAACACTTCTATAGTAAGAAATGTTTAATCTTTCTCAAAAAATACTTGGAAAATCACTTTACAAACTTAGAAGTGTTTAGGCTATGTGATTTCTCATTCTTATCAATGAAGTTTAAAGCTTTGAGTTGTTTGAAGGACTGGCAATAAATTACAAACGGAAAAAGTGTTTTTGAACACCCTGTGTCAAAAAATGTAGCAATAAGTTTGTTACTTGTAATATTTATTTTGGATAATTGCACTGGATAATGCAATAATTGCACAGAATTTCTTAAACCTAGCTTAAAAATTATTGGAGATATGGATATTTTTATAAAAAATGAATTTTTTTTTCCTTCCATTTTTTCTTTTTTTTTTTTAATATATACCTATAAAAATATTTCATTAAACTAAACAAAATTTTTGGAGCAATTTAAAATTAATTAAAAAATTATTTTTTAAAAATCTGAAGAAAACAAATTGTAGGAAAATGAGCAAGATATGAGAATTTAAAGTAGTTTTTTTAGACTGTGCAAGTGAAAGGAAAAATTTAAACTTGTTTTTTCTTAATTTTGTAGTAAATTATATTTGGCACCTACTAAAAGAAGTCTTTCAATATTTAAAGTCTTTTAATATTTAAAAAGTCTAAAGTCTTTTAAATATTTAAAAAGTTTCAAGTAATGTTCTTAGTAGTTTTTTTTTTTTTTTTTTTTTACTTTCTAAAAGAAAGCTCAAAATGATAAGGGGTTTTCCAGTAATTTAATTTTGTACTATTAAATAAGATTTACTAAAAATGACATCGGCATTGTTGAGGATCATCCTCCATTAAAAAAATTTTCTTTTTCTTTTTTTTTCCCCCCTTATACAATTATATTTCGGTGTTTGAACGTTTATTGTAAGATATTATTCAGGATGCTTAGCCAAATGTTTCAATATAAGCACCTTTTAAGCACTATAAACATTAACAAAATGCAAAATAATTTTCAAAGACTATACATGATCATGATAAAATAACTAGTTTCTGACAAGACAAAAAAAAAAAAAAAAAAAAAAATTATTACATTAGCCAACACAAAAAGATCTAAAGATTTTTTTTATCCGATTTTAGAGGAAGGAAAATGACACCTGAAATTGAGAATATCTTGCAAAATGCAGCAGAGTTGCACACGAGAGTGCAAGAATCTCATCGAACGCAGCTCAGTAGATGCACGTGCGGACTCGCAAGTATTTCATCACGTAAAATGATTGACTCTTTCATACGCTAAGGAGCGACAAAATGCTGAAACGGATTGTGGTTGAATGAACTGTGAAAAGGTTGAACAGAACAATGTGAAAAGCACGCTTTTGCATAATACGTAACGAAAATTGACATTGTAACGGGGGGGGGGATTTCATTTTTGATAGGGAAAATTTAGGACTTTTTAAAAACGCTATGCACTATGTTATCATTTAATTTCGTCTTATGATACTGTTGACATTTTGTCATTGGCTGGACTACATTATCTGTTTGTTATGGGGGGGATGGAAGCATAATGGTGCGGGGATGCACTCCCACTTCTCTTCCATACACACATCGAGGCAGACCAAATGAGTGTTCAAAAACTGCCTTCTCAGAACACCTTTGGTATGAATTAAGAGAGCAGGTTACGTCCTCACTGCAAGCACAGCTGTGATGATCAAAAACTGGTCTTCCGCAGAAGACTGTCATCCATGCAAAAGGGGGGAAGACCAACATCATGTTAATCAGGATACTCCATACCACAGAGTGCCCGGATACTTTTGCCTAGTGTATGCCATCGAAAGAACTACCTTCTGATTCTGTGATAAAATGCATCAACAAAATAACTAGTCTAAGCTAAATAATTCATTCTTAGGTAATGCGAACAATTTTGTAAGGAACAATCTAATGGTATATTTCCAAGAATCTTCAGGATATGGCATATATTTGAACTGAATTGATATTTCACTGCACAAAATATACTATACCAGGACATGCACTTTTTTAAACATATCCTAACCATGTATTTGCCAAACTTGATGCGAGAATCACAATTTCAAAAAAAGAAGTGAAAATGACTGAACAAAAGCAAGATAAATGATAAATTATGGATAAAATAAGATAATATGCAACGCCCATATCGAAAACGAGAATTTTAATTTTTTAGAAGAGAACAAGACTGGCTTTTGTTTGAAGAGATTGTAAAATGTTTCAGATGTGCTTAAAAATACGATTTAATGAATGAAAATATATTTTTTTATTGTATTTACTATTTTCCAATTGCACCTCATCAAATTTTTTATTAAATTATTGGTGCTGAACCAGACAATCTTTTGAAGTGTGGTTAAAAATTAATATTAGGAGGCTCGAAATAATAATTGTCGTTTTTGTTGAAAGAACATAAAGGTGTAGAAATACAAGATTTGATCATAAGCATTTTGGCCAGGTAGTGTATCAGTTTAAACTTAAAAACACAAAATATGAATAACAATTAATTTAATTTTATAGTTAATTGTTCTTGATATTTTATGTTTTTAATTTCTAACTAGTAATTTAATAAAATAGGGTGTTTTCTTTGTACATATTATACACAATATATCAACCCACTGATGGTTCTACAGGTAAAAAGTCGTATTCTAACCTGCATAGAAAAACCCCTTTTCCCATGTTATAAGATAGGGAAACGGTGTATTGGGGAGAGATGTTCTCCCAATTTTACCCATTTGCTTAACACACAATCACAGTGCTCTTGAGTGAGCTATATTAGGCTAACTATACTAGTTTCAATTGCAGGAAAAACTTAAAGAAATAAAGAACAGCTTAACATACTTAAAACAAATAATGCTATAGTAAATGAAATAGTTTAGTATAACTGAAATATCATCCTTACATGTCCTATAGATTGCACTTTGAGTGGTCAACACTTTGAAGAGAGGAAAATAAGAAATAAAATTCCCTGTATTCTCCCAGTTTGTAGGGGAAAACTCAAAATTCCCTGTTATTTTAGGTGATTTTTAAATTCCCTGTATTTTTCCAGGTTCCCCCTGTGGAGTTGTAACCAAGAAAATATTAAGGAAAAGGCTGAAATCTGTAATACGATATTTGTAATTTTTAACTTATTTTTTACTCCTTAGAAAATATTTATTACATAACTAAATGTAATTCTTATAAGAAGAAAACGCAAGAGAGTAATTTTATAAATTTGCCTTTTAAACAAAGCTTAAAAATTAAATCCTTAAAATTTAAACCAAAGTTAAATAATTGTCTTTTCTGAATGATTAGCACAGATAAATGTGCACATTAGAGCAAAATTATCATTTTTGTTGTCAGCTGAAGAACAAAAACTTGAAAGTAATTTAACTTATTATAAGTTGATAAAATTTAAAATAACTCCTTCTGTATCTTTATATATTAAAAATTATGATAAAAGATTAAAAATGTTTTATAGATACTTTTCGATAAAATGAATTTACAATAATTAAAGAATACAATCCAATAAATGTCCCTTACCGTGTTTTCTTCTGATTCTTCTTCCCTGGAGATGGGAGTTGATACATCAATTCTACTAGGTATATAGACCTTCATTAAAAGAAAGGTTTTATTTAATTCTTTTGAGTTTCATTGTCTTAACAAAATCTAATGAAATTTTAATTTTATTTATGAATGATGTTTTCTACACTAGGGAGCGCAGACTGCCTTTACTTCAGGGTTTTTGGTGTATTTTGAAGGCTCACAACATGTTCATTGCGTTATGAGACTCTTTTGAGTAGTATTTCTCGTATACGTATTAACTGATTTATTATTTGTGTTTTGAAAGAAGTCATTTGAAGACCTCAGGGATGGGGCCAAAAGGCAAAAGCAATCGTTTAATAATAAATGCCGAACAATGTGTCGACATAAAATTGTGTACCAATTTATTATTATATAAATGATTACATTGATACTTATCATTTAGTAAAATGTATATATAAATTATTACATTGATACTTATCATTTAGTAAAATGTAAAATTGAAAAAATAAAGCTAGAAAATATATTTTTCCTCAGTTCACATAAGAGACAATTATTACTTGAGAAACTATCTAGTTTAGCAGATTAAAACTACTGAGAACATACATTAACATTCCATTTCTGATAATAAATACTGTTACGTGATTTATAGCAAATATATCAGTAGCATGACTTTTTAAATTATTTAGAAAAGAAAATAAACTTTTACAATTGGAATCACTATACTCATATCATAATCCAATCTAGCTGGAACTCTGCGAAACAGATCAATAACTGTGAAGTAGAAATATATTGTAACTCCTTAACATACGAAAATTGCTATTTTAAAATGAAAAATTAAATTATAATCAGCAACTGTTTAGATCATTATTTTTCATTTGATAAGAATTTTGCATTTTATAGCATAAATAAATAAATAACAGCAACATTATTTTTTAAAATTTAGATCTTGGCACCGAGTTAACTATTTATCCAAAAAAAAAATTTAATCACTCTTTAAGTGATTGCTTTCGTTTGCTATATCTTTTACATTTGCTATACCTTTTTTTTGTTTAATTTTCGATTGCTGCAAATGCTCCATGTTTCACAAAAGAAGCAAAAAAATTTGACAAATCCAATTTTTTATTCTTTGCAAGCACAGAATGCAAGTTTTGAATATATTCTCTTCCAGTTTTGCTGTGTTATAATGCCTATATATATTAATAATCCTCGATTAAAAAACAATCACTCTTATAGTAACTAAAAGAAGAAAAAACTTACTTCTTTTAAGAATCGCGATAGTTGATTTTAAAACCGCGTGAATACAAATCCTAATAATAGATTTTGAAATCATGCAAATATGAAACTTAATATTCGATTTTGAAATCATGCAAATATGAAACTTAATATTCGATTTTGAAAATGAGAGAATACAAACTACAATATAGAATTCTTAAATCGCAATTCATAATTTTTAGATCGAGTAAATACAAATCTTGATGCGCAATCTTTATATAGTGTAAACACAAATCACGATGCATAATTTTAAGATGACATGAATGCAAATCCCACTGCCTTATTTTTAAATCACATATAAAAATAAAAATCAATGTTTGATATTATAACCGCATGAACAAATCATGATATTGGACTTTAAACTCACATGAATACGAATCGCTACATAGGTTTTTAAAAACGCGTAAATACAAATCGCAATATTGGATTTTTAAATCTTTTAAATAAGAACCGCAATACACGATATTCGAACCGCATGAATAAGAATTGCAATGCACAACTTTTAAATCACGTAAATGTGAAAAGCTATGTTAGATATTAAAATCGAGTGAATAAAAATTGAGATATAAGCAGATTCCAGGTTTGAGACTTCCAAAAGGCTTGTTTGAAGCAGCGTCATTTAAATTAGGAAAATAAGAACTATCTATTTGGCGGGAAAGGTAAAAATGTGGAAAATCTTATCTTCTGCACGTAAAAGCGGAGAAAATAGCTAAAATAAGTAAAAATGCGGAAGGGTTGGTAGCTATGTAGTTTGAATTTTTCATTTATCTTTGAAAATCAGAAATAAATATAATTACTTTATTTCAACAGCTGAATTTTCTGAAAAAGCTGAATATTTATAAAAAAAATTTTGACTTTTAGAGAATCGAAGTTTTTGATAAAAAGTCTGAAATTCGAAAGACAAAGTGAAAAAAACGGAAATCCACTAAAAGCGGGAAAATCTCATCCCTGAGACCTGTCATTTCAAGACGTTAGAATTGTCATTCGAAAAAAGAATCGTTCTAAAACACTTCTTACCTTGTTAACAGCATACCAACTTCGAAATTTAATCCTAAATGATAATTTGTCAAATTAACTTAATCTCGCTGCCCGAACAATATGCTAACGTGTGACAGTGCATGTCTTGCACTCAGTAATAAAGAAGTAAAAAGTGGTCAAATTAGAACAGATAAAAAAGAGAGTTCTTTCAAAATCCATGTCACCTTTTTTAACAATACATCTCTAAATAGCTAAAACAAATTTTCCCATCAAACTCACCAGAACAGGGGTGATTGTGAGCCCAACTCAAAAATCCTGAAAATTGCTGCGGTAAAATGAAGGAAGCATTTCAAAAAATTTATGTCTAGATAAATTTAAATCATTGATATTTACAAAACATGAAATTTTAAATAAATTTTATGCAGCATAATTTAAATGGATAATCATGTATAATTCTACTTCTGTCTTTAATAACATTTATTATTCGCCCAGAAAAAATATTTACAAATGAAAGAGATGATTTAAATTCTAGTTCTAATATTTTTAAATAAAATATACAAGGATTTTTATACATTAATGAGATCAATGATTTCCAGAAACTTCCGGATCATGGCTACCTGGCCAAATGATTAGACGCACTATAAGATTCTATGTAAAATCTTTAATTATCAGGTGATACTACACAGCTTAATTGCTTTTACTGCAGTTTGCACTAGTTTATCTTTGTGTATTAATTGGTTTAACATTTTAGTACAATACGTTAAAAATAAATGCAAAAGGGAAGTATATAAAAAATCTCCTGAATAAATACCCATTACATGTATGTTTAAATATAAGAGTATTACCTATAAACTCTTGCAAAACATGCAATTATTAAAACACTACAGTCAGTCTAATAATTTGGTCTATTTATTATAATGTACTAATCAGAGAATGAAACTAATTTACAAATTCAGAAAAAGACAACATAAGTAAGTAGCATTTAAATCAATCAAAATAGAAAAGCGCTTAAAGCAGCTAAATCCAAATTTGTCTTATTTTCATTTAAAAAGTCGGAAAAACAACTCCGACAGAAAACAAAATCCATAAAAATTCCTTTCTGTTGTCAGTGGTGAAATCAAAATGTGCCCCATGATGGAAAGTCAAATAAGAAAAAGCAATTAGAAAAATTTAAATGCAAATATAAATAAATGACAAACAATCACAAAGTCTTAATAATGACTTAAACGTACACAAAATAAGACATACAGGGGTGATTGTGAGCCCAAGTCAAAATTCTGGAAAATTTCTCGAGTAAAAAAAAAAAGTTTAAATCGAAAAATTTAACAAGGAAAAAAATTTAAACAAGGTTTTTTCCTTTGTCTCAATATTTGTTAGTTTACTTAAAATACATTTAAAATTTTACACATACCTATGATGACCTGAGAAGTAATTAAAATTTACAAATATGTCTTTCTTTCTTGAGTTTATGATTATAATAACTATTTACTGATAAAAAATGAATATTAATCTTGAATATAAGCTTATAAAGTATCTCTTTATGTCTTTCTTTCTTGAGTTTATGATTATAATAACTATTTACTGATAAAAAATGAATATTTATCTTCAATATAAGCTTATAAAGTATCGCTGGCTCTCCCTTACAAACAAATAAAATAAACTGTGCTTTTAAGTTCCACCTTTGAAAATTTGATTTCCGAAAACTTCTGTGATAAATGATTTTTTGAAACGTCTGAACCTTCGATCTTCGGAAACTCCCGGATCATGGTTAGCGGAAAATCCGGAAATCAGGATTTTTTCCGGAGCACAATCAGCCCTGCCAGAATTACTTCATATCATTAAATATCTTATGGATACAGCAGATTTGAGCTCAGAAATTACATAATTTATTTATTTTATTAAAACTAAGATTATCTCTTTGACTATATTGCCCCATGGGATAAGCCATAGTAAGCAGCTGTATACTTTCTTACTGGTGGTAAAACTAGTCAAGAGCTCGAGATTGTTGTTATTTACATTTAATATTGAAAACACCATCCATTACTGAGATGGTTCTTTTGTAACCTTGAATAGACCATATACTAGATATGAAATATGAAATTAGGTTTACATGGCAACAGTTCTGACATAAAAACATTCAATACGATTTAAAGTTCAAATTTTTTTTAAAAAAAACTCACTTGCAATACATTACCCATCAAGGGAAGACTAAGTGGTACACCGGGTACAGGATGTGGCCATTGGTCAATATCATGACAAGCTGAATCAAAATATTTACTATTAGTTTCAATTTTTGTAAATATTTACTATTAATATATATATATACTAGAGGGCTCCGCCCCTGCTCGCCAACCCCCCATAATTGCTACGCAATTACATTTTTGTTTGCTTTGCGAACAAAATTAAAGTCATTTTCCTGGAGATTAGCTGGCAATTTCTCTGCACCAACATCACATAGAGAGAATATGATAGGATTGTAAAATGTCAGATGTGCTTATTATCAGCATTATAAACTTATATTCCGCCATCGCGTATTCATAGCACTACGATTATTTTCCAGGTAATTTTGTGCTGCTAAATTATGTTCAGCTCTATGTCGCTGTTGATATCGCCTAAGATATTCGATCCATTTTATATAAAAGATATAAGTTTTTTAAAATAAACTCTGTTCAATATATGTTTATAATTTGGAATATAAATAGTTTCTTTAGAGAATGTTGATTCGTGCTTCCAATAACTCTACCTGATTTATCAAAGCTATTAAAATATATTGCAATTCTAAAATAAATAACTGCGTTCTATCAAAACAAACATTCTATTATAAAACTTTAGAACAACTATCCTTTTACATTGTCACTCAAAATTATTGATAAACACTGGATAATATTGCGTTAATGACACTTTTATCTAATGACGTCATAAACAATCGTTTGCATAAAGTTTAGTTTATAATAATCATGTATAATCGCTTACATAAATAATTGTTTGGTCTTTTTATATCTTTATGTAACAAGTGTGAGATTTTTTTTTTTTTTTTTGTTGGAATGGCGATGTTATAATTTTGTTGTTGAATTAATAAATCTTCCTTTTTAACATATAGGACACAAAAATCTATTTTTCTTATTGAAATTTCTTTTTCTTCTATTTCTAGTAGAGTTTGTTTCTGTGTAGAGTTTGTGATTTCAAGCATTTTACCTGTCTTGCCATTCAATCGTAACAAACTTCATGAAATAGTCAAAATATTTCTGAGTATTCAGGAATCAGTCAAATACCTCAATTCCAGTGACCTCTCCTCCCCTCCCTCGATATATATAAGAATGTACATATATATGTATACGTATATATACAGTTCGATTTCTATTTAACAAACTTCCATATTGCAAATTTCTCAATTTGAAAAAAAAATAATTTTTTTGAGGAATCCTATTTGTTTGCATTTCATGCAGGAATCCATGCCAAAAATCAATTTACGAGAAAGCATTACAGAAATTTCTAAAGCATGGCACTATGATGTTACAGATCATACTATTTGTTTCGGTTTAGCTAAAGTTGAATTCTTCGTCAGCTCGGAGAATTTGGAAAGAGAGGAGGGTGATACTCCTTCAGAAGAACTTTAAAAAAAAAAAGGTTGTACAGCTAAGACAGAACCACGAAATTAACGATTTTGCACTGACTATTTATTTTCTTTCGATTGATTCTGAAGCCGCAACCACAGGAACTTTAACTGAATCGAATATTTTGGACAGTGTAAAAATAAAAACAACACATTAATAAAATGCAAAGAAGTCCAAAAAGATGAAGAAATCACCAAACCTTCATATGATGAAATGTTCAAATCATTTGAAACAATTCGATAGTAGATAATAATTTACAATATGAAGATATACAATATGTAGATATAATTTACAATACATCAATTGCTATTTTAATTTCGTCTAGTGTTTATGAATTTAAACCTGTTTTGTGTTGCGTGAATGGTGATTTTCTATTTAACGAATTTTTCATATAATGGATCTTTTTATTGGGATTTAGCACCTTTAAATAGAGTTCCAACTCTCTCTCTATGTATATACATATATTATTAACCGAATTATCTGAACCTCACAAAATGGCAATCAAGAATTTGATTAATTGTAAATTTAATTACACAAATATTGAGTGAATTTATAAAATATTTATTTAGTTCCTATATTAACTTTGTTCAGTTTACAGATATCTAAATGAGAAATCTTAGTAGAAACTTTTCATTTCACAAAATTATAAAACAAAGTAAAATGAGAAAACAAACCTGATTCAAGACATGGTTCACCATTTGAAAAGAAAGATGGTGTGATTTTTCCTAAAACTTCAGTAAACAAAGAGACAAGTGGAAGCTTCGTTAACAAAACCATAGACTATAAAAAGATATGTAAATATTTAATTCAAATCTTTAATAAATTGCAAATAAGCAAATGCAAAAATGACTCACTTTTTGAAAGTAACCTCTCGGAAGACTTTTGTCTTTCACTTGTCGAAAATACACAAACCCGAGATAATGACAAAAATCTACCTACAATAATAAAAAGAAGTTAAGACATTAAGAAATACCAATTATGGCACTCAAGCAATTATGACACATACCTGAAGGGGCACCATACAAGATTTGTTAAAATCTTCATGAACTTGCAGGTTGGGTCGTCTAACGGGACATTGCCTCATACGGAAGTAAAACTGTGTATTTCCCATGCAACCGGAATTCGAGTCTGGAAAGGCCATGTAACATATACTTGCTTTCTGTAAAATATTAAATAGTAATGAAAAGAGCAGCTCTTACCAATGGGGCTCTCTCCGCTATCTGTTGATGTTTGTGCGTGCATATATATATGCATACATATATTCTCATTTTATGGTATTTATTTTTATTCTGATTCACTGAGACATATGAAAGCGAGTTTCCCATCAGGCAGAAATAAGGGGACGTATATTTCCTTTGAGGGGGAGGATGAGTAAGGAATTATTTGGTAGCAGTTTTCACCAAGAAAATGTTACAGTCCACTTAAATTAGAGACATTTATTTTAAATCCCGACACAAAAAAAATTAGTTTTTTTTAAATTGTAAATTAAATTACACAAATATTGAGTGAATAATTATAATTTTAAAAGAGGTTGTGTCACCTTTTATAAAAAGTGGGGGGGCTAAACCCCCCCTCTGACCCCCCGGTAATATGGTCCATGGCTCTTATTTATCCAATGATAAATTAACTGCAATAAGGTATGAAGCATTGAAGTTGTTTTAGGAATAACTCAATACAGTCATTTCCACAAACAATAAAAACAAATTTTACATAATCTAAAAATAACTGAAATTTGAGCAAAAGAAACGTACGTAGAAAAGATATCCATAGGAAGATTATCAATGTTGTGTAAATAAGAACGTCCGCGTGATTTTGGATCTCAATTCACGGGAACGTGAGCTGTAGTCGGTAATTTTAAATCACAACAATACAGATCGTGTGTAATTTTAAATCTTAAAAATACAAATTACACTATGTGATCTTGTGAACACAATTTTGTAAATACAATAGTAAATTTAAAAGTTTTTTTTTTTTTTTCAAGAATTCAAAAGCGTATTTTTTTTTTTTTTTTTTTTTTGAAAAGTCAGAATTTTTCTTTTTATTTAATTGGAAAAAGTGAAATTCCACCAAAAAAGTGGAAAAAATCTGATAATTAAAAAATTTTGAATTGAGGCAATAATTATCATTTTTAGGGTAATTACCCTCTGTCAATGTGGAGATGTGAAAAGTCACATCTCCACATATTTTCTACCCGAACAATACTAAATGTAAAGTTATGCAATTACTTTATAATTCCTATATTAGCTAAATATTTTATTTAATTATTTGAAAAGTAATTAATATTTCAAATGTTTACAAATGCTACTTTCGTAAAAATACAACAGCATACAAGAATGTTACAAATTCAAACTCAACTGATTTTTAAATTATTATAAGCTGAAACAGAATGTCACCAATTTATTATGTTACACAAAATATATTTTTGATTAAATGAAACGTTAAATAGAAGAAAAAGAGTTTTTGAAATATTGCAGAAACATTAATTATACAGTCTCTTAACTATCTAAGATTCAAACAATAAGAGCAATACCTCCTTTTCTGTTAATTTTACATGAGCAGGATACACCATCTGAAACCAAACAAAATACTGCATTAACAAATTAAAACTTTTATTTTTCAATATTAAAAACTGTTTCAGAAAATGTCCCTGGTTCTCACTGTCATGATATTTCTAGAGAAACATTCTGATATCAAAATATTTGATTTTTAATCAAAAATGACATTTTAGTTTTCCCTGCATGAAAAGAAAACAAGAATAATGATCACCACATTTTTGAATATATGTCTAACTTTGTTTTATTTCTTACTTAATTTAGAAGTACCGTAATTTAACGTATGTTGTGGACCCTGTGGCAGAATTTTTTTGGGCTTTCTGTGACAAACCTCTCCAGCACTAATATCTTTCTGCAAAATATTTTTAATAATAACTAGTATAATACTAGTATGTTAATAATTATATTGAAAGTAACAGAAACGTTGTATTCACAAAGAAAAGCCTATTTGTTTGGGTATGATAAAATTTTATGTATTTTTTTAAATATGAAAAATGTAATATTTTTTTTTCTAATATCTCGGGCGAAATTGTCACATTTTGTAAGAGGAAAACAGACTAATTATTTCTTTTTTTTTTTTTTTTTGCATTTTGTAAACCATCATCACATAAAAAAATAATTAAAAATTGTAAAATCTGTGAAGAAAAAAAAGAAAACCAAAATTAAAAAATCACGTTAAAATTAATCATTCACGCTAAAATTAATCATTTCTTCAAAAAATTCTGCAGAAAAGAAATTGTTTGCTTCAATATTCTTTATTTTTCATTTTTCTCAAGTAAGAATCGAAAAATTACGAACATTTCTTTCCCTTCCAATGTGCGAAAAGGGGGATATCCTATAAATCTTTTAAATATAATTTTAAAGAAAAAAAATTTCCAAAATTTTTACATAAAGAAAACCAAAATTTTTTACTTTCTAAATAAAAATTCTTTCTGCAAGAAATCTGTAACGTTCTGCGACAATGTCGCCGTGATTCTGCCACAGGGGTTGTGGATGTGTGTGTCTTTTGCACACCAGGATGGGCAATGCTATGTTTCATTTCTTTTTTTCCACCTGTTACTATTGCTTTTTATTTAATTTTTCATGCTTAATATTACCCCAAAGAATGGTCAACGCACCCGGTATTTTTCCCTCTCCCACACTTTCTTGGAATCAAATTCTCTAACTCACGTTTTTCAGAAAAAACTTCCTTATATGTATCACTTATAGCTGGAGATAATAAAATAATTAGAAAAGAATCATTAACATAGTGCTGTTGCATTCTCACAAGAAAATAGCCTTTTCTAAATTTTTGTTGCAGGCCAGATGCAATTTTGTTGAAGGGGATAATTTTATATCCTGATCAGTTGTGCCATGGTGTCAAATGGTTTTCAAACTTGCAAATATATATATATAAACTTGTATACGTTAGCCTGGGAATGGCCACTAGTATACTAAGTCCACTCTGTGATCCTTTTTTTTAGTTTCTCATGGGCTGTTGTCCTTAAGTTGCGAAGACTTAGCGATTATTCTGCCGAGGATCATGATACGAGGGTCTTCAGTTTATTGACATAATTTGTAGGTGATAAATATATTTAAAATAGCATGATTTTCAAAAGTAATTAAGACTTTTTACTCGATGTAAAAAGTCATAATTGTTTTTATTTTAAAATTCATGACATTTCGTTATTATTTTTTATGAGGCTTCATTACTGCCCAGATTTTATTAGGATTTTTTTTTTTAATAGCACTTAAATTTATTAGAACATACTTCCATTGCCTGTCCAAGTTCTAAATCGAAAGTTACTACACATATACAATAAACCCATCGTGAAAATCTGTCCCATGGAAGTTCAGATAAGTTGTGAGAATTAGAGTGACTTGAAGTTATACATTGAAATGCTGCATCAATAGCAGTCGAATAGTTGGAAGAATGATCACTAGAAAAGTCCATGATTATAAACTTCAAAAACGGTATCATAAACTACATTCATGACATTCTATCAAGTAGCCAGGTCTGTTTGTTTTCCTGACAGAAACGTTGAGGGTGAGTTTCATAGATATAAGACTTATGTCTGTGGGTACAACCGGCTGAGCTAATGCGCATGCGCTACAATTGCTTGGCTCGAATTTTCGAAAGAGTCAAGTAACCCTGTTGAAGAAATGGTGTGTTGCTTGGTTGACAGTTATCGTGTAGTACGATTCAGTAAATAGGATAAGTAATTGCTTTGAATAATTTTTTTTCTGTTTTATTATTGCATCAATGTTTTGTTTAATGGTTAAAACTTTTTTATGCTAATTATCTGTTTTAATGTCGTTAAAGATTTTCACGTGATTTAGTTAGGCTTAGTAGCGTGGTAAACGCTTTCGATTTTATCTTGGTTATAATGAGAAATGTCTCACTAAAAAGTCTTACTTTAAAGATTCAATACTTTCCTTTATAGAAGTCCTCTCTGTGCATAGTTTATTTTAAATAACATATTTTTATAGATTTACTTTTGATCAAGATTGCTTATTCTATTTTATATAGAAATCTGTAATATAATCAAGAAGAATTTTTCTAGGCTGTTTAATTCTTTTGTATATAGAAAATAAAATATAAGGTAATTCTAAGTCAATTATTTGCTACATCTCTTACCTATAGCTAAGTTCATTAAATGTTGGTACATTAAATGACATTGATAATTACTTTTCTTCAAGATTATTTATTCCTATGTAGATTTTGAATTATGTTATTTATAAAGATAAATTTATTGAAATTGTCACATGTAAGTATATAATTCTTATTGTTTTTCTGAAGAAAAACATATACTACTATAATTGAGCCTACTTAGTAATTTGGTAACTGTAGACCTATATATTGCATTGTATTAATCTTAGATAAGTAAGTTACTGAAAGAGAGCATCATAATAATCCTCTTTAATGTTATCTAATAGAAGTCTTGTTTAATAAATGGTGTAGTTTTTACTAATTTATGTATTTGGTTACATATTTTCAACTGAGTACATACACCCCAGTGAAAATTCATGAAGTTATAAATTAATTTATAATTATTTTTATTTTCAATTAGTTGATAAAATATCAAAAATGCATGTAAATACTGTACTACCATGTAACATTCAAAATGAGACAATCAGATTCTTTTACTGTTAATTCAAAAGAAATATTCAGGTATTTAACTTCATAAAATGACTTGAATGAGTAAAAATTATTAGAACTGCAGATTTTATCAACTACTTTCATTTGCAAGAATTTGAAGACCTTATATTTATTTTTCATGGAACATCCACGAAGTTGCCACTCTCTCAAAAGTAAAACTTATTGAATATATTATAATCACTTCAAGAAAAAATTAAATGTGATAGTACCTTTTGGTGTCTTCTATTTTTTTTTTTTACATTTAATTCCTTCATTAGTTGCAGTTAGTTACTTTTAAAAATTGGAGCCTACATGATTTTCTAAGCAATATATTTAGCTGTGGAGAAGTGAGCTGTGTAAAGATGATCTATGATGCACGATGGCTCAGTGGTGCTTTAGTGAGGGAACTTGTTATTTTAATATCAAGTCTTTCCTTCTATTGCCCCTTCTAAGCCGCATCTTTTGATTTCCACTAGCATCTTTCTCAATTTGGAATGAAGTAAGTATAATAGTGAGTATATTACCATATGTATATAGCTTTTGTTTATATCATATGAAGGAAGATATTTACTGTATTAATAAATTGTATGTGGAATTCCATGTCACAATATAAAATATGATTTACCTGTTAAATACATACGCTAAGTTCTTATAGCAGCTACTATAAATTGTTCATTCAATATTCATGTTTTAACATTATTGTATGGTGCAAAATAAGTGTTGCATTAACTTACAAAATCTATGAGCCAAAGTAGGTAAGTGAGGTATTCATTGGTTCCCGATGTCTTAAGATAGTTTAAATTACCACAGATGAGCAGAAAATTTTAGAAAGCAAATAGGGAGGGGTCAGCTTATCCGATTCACTAGCTTTAAAAATTTGCACTGGAACATTGCCAAAGAAGAAACATTGCCTTTTTGTGGAGCAATAATGGTAGCTGGTAAATATTGTGAAACTTACATACAAAACATAAAATAGATGAAAATGGAATGCCTGTATATAAAAATTTAAAAGAAACACGACAATTTGAATGGAATACTTTTATTACTTATTCTTTTAATTATGAATTCAGAAGGTCTGCGACTCTCTTACATGCTGTGTAACTGTAATTACAAGGGGTTGCATTTTTATTTCCAAGCGTAGCAGGCCTTTTTTTCTTGGAAGCTTATACAAGTGTTTCACATTTGGCATGAAATTCCAAATAAAAAGCGTACTGTTCAGTTTTTAAGTGTACATGGGTTTATATATGGTAATTACAGATACAACTAAGTTTATGAGTTCGGTTACCAATTATTCGAATTTTGTATTTCTATACAATGTCTTAATGAGAAAAATAGTTACTATTTTAACTCATATATTTTTAAAGTATATATCTAACTATTCACATCGATTTGGAATGCATATATATACATATGTTTGAAAAATTCTTTGAAATAGAAAATTATTATGAGTTTGCAAACTTTTATAGATATGTGAATAGCCAAAGATACTATTATATAAGAATCGAGTTAATTACTGTAGCATTCAGCACATTTATTTTTTTCTTGTCATGAATATTATAAGACAGTTTTAACAACTCGTGTATTTTCTGAAAATTCAATAAAAACTTAATATCATTATTAAATTATTAATTCATATATGTATAATTAATTCATATGCTATTAAATTCCTTTTATTATTACTAAGTTTCTTTTTTTCTCTTATTTTTATTTCTGTAAGTAAGAAGATAGTAGTGAAGAATAATAAAAAAAAATTAATGTAAATATTTATCTGTTGCCAATTTTTGAAAATAAGGGTTCATTAGCTTCAGTTTTCTATAGCTGGGAGCACTTGCACAGAAAAAGTTTGCAAATCAGAGTTTAATAATAGTTACTCTAATCGCCATCTGTCGTTGAAATTTAGCGCCATCTAGCAATGATTTGATGAACTATTCTATCCAAAGCCGAAAATCTCTCAGCCAGTTGTAAAATAATGGGGGTGCAACCTTTCGCTATTTACAACTGGCTGAGGCGTCAAAAATTTGCACCCTGCGCAGGCGCAGTTGCTCAGCTGGTTGTACCCACAGACACAAGTTCGCCTTTATAACAACAGCCTAAGTCCCAGATTTAACCTACGGTTTTACCTGTTACGTTAAATTCTTGAATGACCGCAAGGTGGCGTATTCGAGCTCTAGAATTGCGAATAAAAAAGTATGTGCAATTTGATTTTAAAAATGATTCGAAATAGACTTAATTAGACAGAAACTTCACAGTTACAGTAAATGTAAAAAATATGGCTGAAAATTTAGATAGTTATTAGTTATTTGAATTTATCCTTATTATTACTTACTTGCAAGGTGATGAAGTAACTAATGATTACATAAGAATAAATGTATTTACTTTTAATAAACATAATTTCAATCTAAATTACTTATAAATTTTAAGATTTGAGCATCTTTTTATCAAAACTTCAGAAGTGCAAAGTTTGGCGATATTACTTTGAAATGTTGGCGCGTTACAATGTTCGCCAAGTAGCATTTGCTTACTTTTCGTTAAACTTGTGGTGAACCACCTTCTCACCAGATGGCGATGAACTTTGCTCGCCAGGTGGCAGTACAAAACTTTCCCCTCAAGGAAATGACTTTTCTATAAGATGGCTACATCTCTGAGTTAAAACCTTAGTTTCAAGAAATGGCAACAAAAATTGTCTAACATTCATTCCATCTTGCTGACTGATGAACTTACACCATTTTTTGAAATGCTGCTGTCGCTAATCCTATTCGCCTTTCTACTTGTAACTTAATATAATTTCTTTTATGTTTTATTATTATTAAACTGTGTTGATAGTTAATTTTTATTGAATTAATTTATTTAATATATTTAACCTAATCACCACAGATTGGTGACCTCCGAACGTGATTTGATCACGCAGTAACGCCCACTTCGCAAAATTCCTAACAGTAACGCCTACTTCGATGGATAGACCACATTTAAAGTTGACTTGCTATCTGTGATTGCATCATCACCTTCCTGCGCTGTTGCTACTCATTCTCGTCTCGATTAAACACAACGTCTGGCTTCAAACTCTCGACTGCTACTGGCAACACAGGAGCGACTACTACTGTGAAGTTAATTCACCTCTCACATTCAGCACTCAAAATTCCGGTGACCGCTTTCCCGGTCTGTCACAAGTACAGCAACTAGTGGAATCTGTTCATCGAATTCTATCCCTGATAGAATTCTGGTGGGGGAGTATTGTGGCGTAACTACCACTACGAATTATAAACATCAATTCACTGGTATATAAAGCATGCTAACTTGAATCCATCTTGAGGTACCTTTTGATAGATGACGGTTGGCATGGTCGATAACTCCGCCCCCACAAACTTGATAAAATGCTACTGTTTGTCTAAGATAGGTACTCTGACCGCCACTAAGTCTGCGGCAGTCTGGTGCTATGGAAACAAGAAGAGGGCATTTTAGGGAGGGTAGCTTCGATGAAGAGGTATCCTTTTCTCTCGCCGAAACCAGTCTTAAAGAGGGACCCAGCACCCCTACTTGAAATAATTATACCTCGTTACCATAGTCACCGCTACAGCTCCAGACGAATGTCTGGCAGAGTACCTATCTTAGACAAACAGTAGTTAGTTTTAAATTTCAACTAATTATCGAAATTTTTGTTTACAATTTGTTTTTCCTGAAAAGTAATGAATTATGTAATTTGTTTTATTAAATATTATTTCTGAAATGAATAATATAATCATTATTAATTTTTATATTTTATTTAAGGCATTTATTTAAAGCTGAAATCTTTTTCTTTTTTTTCATTGACGTTAATTTTTTTACAATGTGAGTTGCTAATTTTTCTTACAATGTTTCTTAAAAAGTCTGTAATATCATGTGCTTTCCAATCTTAAAGTTTATATTATTGATACTTTAGTATATACTCTTAGAATAACAGAACCTTCAGAATGACACCAAATGAGCGAGTAGCGCCAATTTCGGTGTATCATTTGACAACCCCGTTGGAGAAAAGTATGACGGCAGCGCATGCGCTGTTGGATATTGTCATCACTCTTTTCAATACAGGCACTCTAGGGCAGTGTTTCCCAAAGTGTGGTACGCGTACCCCCAGGGGTACGGGAACAGTTTAGCGGGGGTACGCGTTCTTATGCAAAATATCTTGCAACAAGCGTAAATTTCAAAAAAGTTTATTTAGAAACAAAGCTAGCCATGAAAATATACAATTACGTATTTTCTATTGGCCATTTTTTGCATAGTTAATAATTAGTGGTGTCAACAACCACTTGGGATTTTTAACTTTTGTGCAATTTTTTCATAGTAAAAAATACATTCATTTTTTTATTAGTGGTACACAGCGTTACGAAAATTTTAGAAAGGGTACACAAAAGTAATAAGTTTGGGAAACACTGCTCTAGGGGATACTAGCGTCTATAAACTTTTCCATGAAGTACTTCGATTGGTGTGAATAAATTATCAAACCGAGCATGTGTATTAGTAAAATTGCACCAGACAAAAATGCTAAAACTGCCATTCTAGTAAACCTGAAAAAAAGGAGATAAAAATTGTGGTGTTATCGACCAATCAAATGCCTGTATTTATTAAAAAAACGGGCAATGACAGCATACTAGACAAACAGTTAATGATACGCATGCGTGCTTTACATTAACTTACATGACGTAATCATGACGTTTATATCGTTTGGCCCCTCCTACTAAAAAACTCGTAGGCTTCTGAATAATGCGTTAGCAACCGTTGCTCTTGGAGTTAAATGCCATTTTTCCCGTAACTAAGCGACGACTTGACGTTTGTTGACATCAAGGTGAATATACATTTTCTCTCCTACCAAGATTTATTCTTCCCCCTTAATATTGTGTCTTGTACAGTTTCCTTCTATCTTTGATTTTCATTAAATTTTTTTCAACTCTTTTTTTTTCTTCTTTCACTGATACAATTCGTTTGAATATGTATGTAAGTACGTCGGGAAACCCACACGTTTCGCTACTTTATCTTGTCTCTCTATCACATACAAAGTGAAAGATTATTTTATACTAATACATTAATAGACAGAGCTTAAAAAAACTTTAACATTTGTTGTTGCATGTTTTGTTTATAATTCTTGAATTATAAGAAAGTTTCCTCTCGGATCTAAGAATTATATTTATTATTAACTGAAAAAAATAATAAATCAATACAGAACAACACTCGAAATCATGTACAAAACTGTTAGATATGCAAATAATGAAGCTAAAATAATTGTAATTCTTTATTTATTATTATTTGTTGCTTTCTTAGTTGCTTTACGTTATTACATTAAGAAAAACATGTATTTCGTACGTCGTTTATCCAATCAAATAAAGTTTGACTGTATTTAGTAATATATTGTATGCATGATTATGTACTTTATTTTATTGTATGTATGTTTAGAAGCTTTTGATATCTATTTGCAAATATTTAAAATGTATTTTCACAAAAGAAATTTTATGGGTACAGATCAAGTACCTTAAAAATACCTCATATAATTTTTTTAAATGTCTAGGAAAACATAACAATTTTATTCCATTAATGAAAATTCTAATTTAAAATAAAAAACTATGAAAATAAAAGTTATTCAAATTATTTTTCAGAAGGCTGCCAAAAGCTGTAATTTTTTAGAGTTTTTTGTTAAATTTTTTTTATTTCATTCAAACATTTAAAATTGAAGTCAGTTTTTTTTTTATTTTGTTACATTTACGAATCAAAAAACTGATAAAATATATTATTGAGCCCTTGATATTAAAAAATAATACTAAATAAAAATTATTTAATATAAACTGAAAATTGCAGCATAGATAATTATTGCAAACTAATTACTGAACCAATAAAATAGTTGTTTTTATTCAAGCTTTACATTCTCATAACTTTTTAAAAACAAAGACATAATTTGTCGCTACTGTTGAATGAAGAACAAATTATTTAGATCGGGGAAATAAAATTATTTGTAACAGATTTAGATGTTGGGAGATTTTTTGGGGTCTCCTACCACTTTTGTCTCGTGCCGAAAATAGAATAAAGTACTGCAACCCTATTAAAGTTAAAATTCACTTGTATTACGATTATTTTTTAACACTAGACATGCATTTCATAAATCATTGCATATCTATATCACATGTTAGACCCCGGAAGCTGTTTTGTTGCAGTTGATGCCGTAACGTAATGCAACCCTATGGAATTCAAAGTTCACTTGTATTGTCGATTTTAAATGGCAGTGTAGGGTCAATAAAACATCAGTGTAGGGCAGGTATGCACAACCTTTTATCTGATAATGGGCCACAAAATCCAAATAAAAATAAATGCTATGTTGGGGGCTCACATGAGTATCAAAGAACTGTTACTGTAAAAGCTTAAGGTGTATTTTGATCTTAATTCAAGAAAACATCAATGAATATATACATGTAAAACATGAATATATTCATATGTAAAATTTACAAAATACAGTCGAACCATGTCAACGCAAAATTGGTGGAATTATCATAATTATTTCATGTTAACCGAATTTTGTTTTATCTTATACATCATGAAATCAATTTATTTGTTACTATTAATGCCTGTTACGTACTTCATTAATGTATGCGAACAATGCTATTATGAACCAAGCAAATTAAAATAAGCTTTAAAGTATAGAGAAAACAAGGTGTCTTTTTGTTCTCTTTGACTAGATTGATTTGCTGATTTATGCTTTGAACCCATAAATTACCAGAAGACCCTCTGAATTGCTGAAAGAGCGATAAACTTGTTTCAAAAAAGTGCAACTGGATTATCTCTAATTTCCAAAGAACAAACTTTTTCATTATATTGGTAGAAAAAGAGGATATACTGTGGCAATGAAAATGGTACAAAGGTTAAGTGTGGCACTCGTTGAAATGGAAAATCTGAATAGGTTTTAAAAGATATGTGTCCTTGAGAAACAATCATGGGACAATTTACAGGGTTGTTATAAAGGGGGCAAAATTCTTATTTTTGCTATTAACATGAACGATCCCTCCTACTGAAATATGAACTTGACTAAGTTCCCATATAAGGTTTAAACTACATTTCACATAAATTTATTCTTTTTTTAAAATTTTCATCTTTCCTGCGAACTTGCAGTGCACTTGTAAACACATTAATAGGAACAGTAATCGACCTTGGCGAAATACGTCTTGCAAAATACTCCAGAACTAGTTCCCCATGCCAAATAACTTGTACATAAAAAAATTCAGTGTGTCACATTAGTACGTTTTTACTGGTGTAGCTTTTGTGAGTTAAGAAACTGATTTAAGACTGCTTGTTTCTTAAATTATTTTTTTTAGGTTTTTGATGAGTTACAAGTTAATTTTTATTAACACCCCGTAATTTTTATTAAGTTTTAATTGAGTCATTGGTATTTGTATAAAGTTTATGTTATTAAGTTATATTTGTTGATTTGCTTTTATTTTACCTACAATGTTTTTACGTCAGTTAGAAAAAAGTAATATATATATATATATTTCATCATCAATTAAAGAAAAATTGCTTAGAAAATTAGACATGGGCACCGCAGTAATGAACATAATATTGGAAAGTCTACTGTGTATGGCATAAAATTTTTCTGACACACCCCTTGCGCTGAAAGAACATTTTAAATGCAATGAACGAAGTAATGGTTGAGTGGGTGCAGAAACTTCCTAGTTAAGAAGTAATGTAGTGTAACTACGACTACAAAAATCTATTCCAATTCCCTAGTATATAAGACGTGTTAACTCCATTCTATCTTGAGGTACCTTTAGATAGATGAAGGTTGACATTGTTGATAACTCCTCTCCCCACATTGATGAGCATTGGGGGTAATCTGAACACACTTATTTCCACATTAATTTTGACTTTGATTTAAACATGCCTACTATGGAAGGTACTCATTGAACTGTTGACTTTCTATTTATGACTGCGACATTGTTCTCGCACTGTTGCAACTCAGTCTCGATCACACACCACTGGAGCTCGTACACGCTCGACTGCTAGTAGAAACACTGAGACGATCACGTACACAGCCGTGAACTTAATACAGCTCTCACGACCATCGCTCAAAATCCGGTGAACTTATCTCCTGTTCTTTGTAAAATGGCAATGAATCTACTAGTGATATCCATTCATTGAATTCCAGGTAAAGGGGGAGTAATGTTATCTATTCACTAGTAATATAATCTATTCACTAATATATAAGACGGATTAACTCCATTCTATCTTGAGGTACCTATAGAATGATGACATTATTGATAACTCCTCTCCCCACAAGTACCTTTAACAGGACAGATTTTAATGGCTCAATCATTCAAGAAGCTTTGGAAGAAATTAAAGAAAGATAAAAACAGTCATATGCTGTGATCAAGTTGAAGCTGCCGAATAATTTATTGAAGAAGGAAGACTTGTCAAACAAGTTAATAATGCAGACAAAGCAGGCCTGTTTTTGCGTTATGTACCGCAATAAAATCTTAGTTTTTAAAAAAATCCTACTGGTGTTAAAGACCGTGAAGTACGGATAACCATTATGATGTTTGCAATTGCTGCGGGTACATGATGTTGAAATTAAATTATAATTGTGAATAAACAGATCATTTTAAGAAAAAGAAATATTTTAATAAAAATTATAACATGAGACAAGACAGACTTCGTCGAAAAAGACACTTCTATTGATATTTTCAAAATTACAACAACAACTATTGCCAAACGCAGATGACCAAATAAGGCAATACATCATTTAGATTGCTTGTTATAACCTTGATTGGTTGATTCTATCAATATTTGGCTAAAAATATGCTTTATTCCCTGTTCTGGTATTTTATAGTACTTTCACTCCTGCTTACCAGGGCATGGGAATGATCACTACACATATACATAATATATCACAGTTATTCTATAAAACCTAACTGAGTCCTAAAACTATTGAGTACTTTCTTCGAAATGTTTTTTGTGAAGAGGTCAGCTACATTATCTCATGAATTAATCTATTGAAACTCGATAGTTTTGTGATATACATTGTCACATATGAAATTATACTGTAGTGTTGCTGCAACTCTCTTTCCTTTTATGAGTAGTCCCACAGTGGACTGATCGTTAAGAGCCTCTCTGTTTGAGATAGCCTCTCTGTGAATAAATTGAGCAGTTGTGGTCTGCCAATTTTTGGGTAAGGAAAAAAACCCCGAGGAGAGAGGTGAGGAAGAGAGGGCTAAGACCTGAAAAAGCGGAATGGAAGGTGATTGGAAAAAGAAGATGCTGAGAAGAAATTCTGAAAAAAAAAATACATCTACCCTAAAACAATTGCTGCAACAGGACTCAACAATTGATATATGTATCCAGAGAATAATGTCCTGATACCTACAAATAGTTTATCAGCTCCTCAAGATTTCAAGCAAAGTCTAGCCCATGTACAGTCAGCAAAAAAAAAAAGATATCACCCTGAATAATTTTCGTTCTAATGATCGGATTTTCACGAACTAAGTGTCAATCTTAATGGTTCCTGGGGGTGACCTCAAATATGCTAATTAGTTAGTGCTAACTATTAATTAAGTTACGAAATCAGACACAAAAACGTACTTTCTCTGAATAAACATATATTTTTTTTTACATATTTGGATTCCTTATCTTCAAAATATAGGGGGTAGCCGCAATCTGGGAACTGTGGTCCCCATAGTTTGGTCAGGAGAGCGATTCAAAGTTTGGACCCCTTAATGTTAATTTCACTTTTTGCGTTTTCAGTCATATTTTAAAAACTAATGAAGCAATTCTAAAAAATATTGCACCAACTCATAAAACGTATTTACCCAAAGATAATTTCATGAAAAAAATAATTTTTAATAATTATTAATTATTTTTTTTTATTTAATTAAAGAGAAGATGAAAAAATTTTGAATTATAAGGTATGGATTTTTTTATACCATATTAATCTACATGCTTTTCAATTGAAAAATCTAAAGTTTCAACTGTTTTTATTTATTAGAAGATGAGAAAAATTAAAATTAATTATTTAAAAAATAATAATTTGGCGACAATGAAAAAATGATTAAATGGGGCGATTAATATTAAAATGTGATAAACTTACGAAGAACTTGATTTAGCGCGCGTGTCGTAAAATTTCATTCATATTTTTTTCGCTAATAATCGTTTGCTAATCTTTTTTTTTTTTTTTTTAAACTATAAAATATAATGTTTCTTTTTTAGTCCTCTAAAAATCTATTTGAAATTAAGTAAAGAAATTTGACTAAAACATTTTATTGAATAAAAAACATTTTATTCAACGAATGTCGAGTTTTATAAAAGCATGCTTTTGATAGAATATGATTATACACCAGATTGTGCTTACTTAATGTGATTATTTTTTAGTTTTTTTTTCTCAATAACTGATACAATTACAATAATATACATACGTATGAATAGATTTGGAATAAAATATTTCTCAGTTTCTTGTATATATTTTTTATGAATATTAATAAAAATACGCAGTTAACATATTTAAGCATATCTCACATCATCGCAAATTTCTCAACATCTTATATATCGTGTTAATCTTAAAAGTAATTTTTTAATCACCTGTCCGGAAGTGTTTCGCAGAACTATTTTACCAACTATTTAATTAAATTTTAGCATTTTTAATAATTTTATTCTTTACCCTACTACATTTATTATTTCTTCATTAATATACTAATCAATTTTTTTAGTACTTTAATTTAGATTTTCTTTAAAGTAAAGTTCCTTTTTACATTATAGTCAAGTTTTTTTTTAAAGAATTATTGTGTGCTAGCTAAGAATAAAGCCTTGTTAAGAAATTAAAAACACTCCGCTGTTTAAAGTTATTTAATGCAAAACAGCTGATTATTTACTAAGCATACTATTTTTTTCGAAAAAAGAATATAAATCATTGATTGTCTTTTTTGTTTTGTTTCTTGTGACTTCAACATAGATTATAATAAATAAAATAGTGTCCATGTTTTTTAAGTCACTACAAAGAGTATAAAGATACCGAACATAAAAAGCTGTCAAATACGTAGCCAAAACTTTTAAGCGTCTTAAAATATCTCAGTATCTTAAATGATTCTTTCTTTATGATTTCATGCAGATTTTTTTCCGGATAATACACTAAACTATTTTGTTTAATTTTTTACTTTAGCACGATTCCCAAGATATTATTGTAGTATAATTTGTTATCAGGAACAATGCCTTATTTTGTTTAGCAGGAAACACTAAAAATTGAAATTTGTAAAAAGTTTCCGAAGCCGTGCGAATTTTAGAATCATCTGATTTTAAAAAAATGCAATAAAAAATACGTAAATTTCCGAACTTATTTTGATTAAAAATAAAAAAATAATAAAAAACGTGGTAAGAAGGCTAACATACTTTTTACAGAACTGTGTAAACCAGTTTTTTCTATATTTCGTCAAAAGAGGATAAGAATGATATTGCTCCAAGGGACCAACTCAATAATTTCGCTATTTCCAGAATGAAATCTGTTTGATCGAAACATATTTCCTTGAAAATAAAAACGGGGAAAAAATTAACTTTTATTATTTATCTAAGCTTATTCCATTCATTTAATGATAGCGGTATCAAGGTTAAGGATATGCGATGGAAGCCCCGTTTACTATTATACTATAAATGCGTTAACATGTTGCTTGAATAATTTATTTTAAGCTTATTATTTAATAATTTTAAGCAAATAAAGGTGTAAAAATAAACTCATTCAAAATACTCCGAAAGTATACCCTAAAATATTTGTAGAATAAACTTTGGAATCTATATATACAAAATACCTTTTCAAACAACTTCGAGTAGGACGGAAACGCTAACTTGTTTTGTAACTATTTAATTTCGATTTCTGGTGCTAGGGGACATTCCATTTTCACATTCGACTTTTGAAATTTCAATTGTAAACGGAATTTTTTTATGTCCTTAAATTAAAATGTTAAGGCTTGCAGCAAAAAAAATTGTACTGCATGGATTTTTTTACAAAATAGCGAATTATTATTTTTTTAATCTAAGAACCTGTGCCTATAACTTAAGTAAAACTTATTTTAATATCGAGTGAAATAATTTAATATATTGTGTAACTAAATAGATAATCCCAAGAAATTGAATTGAAAATATTAAAACTTCATTAATTTAAAAATTAATGGATGATTATAAAAATAGACATGTTTTGAGCACAATAATAAAACTCTCAAGTTATTCCAGCTTGACAAGTTTTGAGAATGGGTGAATGTATTTGAACGCTCGAAACATGTCGACTTTTACTTCCCTCTTCATATTTTTTGAAGCCAGTTGAGTTTTTATCATCAATTATACTGTTTTACATTTGGGTCTTGATCATTATTTTGATAAGGATTTTACACTCGTTAAAGTAAAAATATGCATTTTCATATTTCAACAGGAATTATGTGGTCTTTAAAAACATAAGAGCTCTCAATATTGTAAAAGTTATATTTAACTTGGTTTAAAATTAAAATTTTGAGACCAGATATTTTGAGTTAATGAAATTAAATATTTTATCTTTTAAGTTTTCTTGCCCCCCTTTCAGTATCTTAAGGACCTTACAAGCTCTGTTTAAAAAGAGAGTATCATATCAGATATATATAAGAAAACAAAAATAATCATAGTATCAGTATTTGGTGGTAAATGTAGCTTATCGTAATTGAAGAATATGCTGTACGAAATTTTATGGTGAATTTGCGAACGTAAGTTTCTAAATGTATCGAAGCATAAGGATGCTATTTGCTAATCATCTTTATCCAAAGAAAACCTTGTTATCTAAATATCTAGCAGAATGAAGCGATTTTTGAAACACTGAATCATACTATATGCAACATATTATTTCAATATCTTATTCTTAAACATAACCTATTTCAATGCTTTTAAAATACCACTAAACATTCAGCAATTCCTTGAGTTATAGGAAAAAGAAATAGCGTAAATTATAGAAAAACTTGTGAATGCGCATTAGAATTACTATACAATATACATTTTATTTTTCAAGCACTTTTTTTTCCTTCAAACTTTCTTGCCTAGAAGACTTGATTAAAGCTGTAAAAGTGATTATCCCTAAAATTTTGTATTTAGCCATAATAAGTTATGTTAATTTGATTTTAGTATGAAATCCTCAAATAAATATAGCAGAAACAACATAATCTAAATAATATCAGATAAAATGTTCATGTATTTATATTCTAAAACTTAGAAAATCATAAATAATTTATAATCGATTCAAATTTTCTTTTCAAGGGAGATTAAAATAAAAAATACTTTGCTTTTTGGACAGAAATCAGCTTAAAAATTGTCAATTGCCTAGAAACTTCGAGATATTTTCTATTAACTATTAATTAAACCTCTCTGAGTAATCACAGAACATTATTTCAATTTTTTTTCCAGTCAGAGCTTGGTTGCTTAGCAACCTAGTAAAATTAAGCATTCTTCTTTTGAATTAGTCAATGGGTTATCTTAAAATATTCATTTGCGCTGGCGATTTTCTGGACTATCGCCAAATATATAAACCTTTGTTGCGACCCTATTTACCACCCATTTTTTTCAAAATTTTGTCTACCCCCCCTAATTCAAGTATCTGGATTCCAAATATGTAAAAAAAAATATATGTTTATTCAGAGAAAGTACGTTTTTGTGTCTGATTTCGTAACTTAAGTAATAGTTAGCACTAACTAATTAGCATATTTGAGGTCACCCCCAGGAACCATTAAGATTGATACTTAGTTCGTGAAAATCCGATCATTAGAACGAAAATTATTCAGGGTGATATCTTTTTTTTTTGCTGACTGTACAAGATAAGTGACTTTAAATTTAATTGACTCTAGCAGTGATGCCTTTTTCTTAAATGTTCTTCAAATCTGTTTGTAACATGTTGATTTAGTTTAGTATAATTTGTTATGACCTTATTTTATAATGCCACATGGTCAAATTAATTTTTATGAGTAAATCTTGATAATTGAGTTAATCATCATTAAAATTGCTTAAGAAAATTATATTCCTTGTGATCATTATTTCTAGACAGATATTTTTATCTTACTTTATTTGTATGTGTTGGTGATGATTTGTGATAGGCCTTAGTTGTAAAATGCATTAGTACTAAATTTGACAATTATCCCATTATACTTTACTCAAATTGTAACCACAATACCTAAGTTCTATGTGTTTACTCCGATCAGACGTAGTTTGATTTTTAGCTATGAACATAGCTGCCTGGGTATCAACATTTATTAGTAAGGGAGGTGGAACAAAAATTTCATTATGGAGCTCATACAGTAAACTTTTTATCCACAATACTTCTTTGGTGGCATGGGCCATTGCCAGGTATTCAGCTTCTGCGGAAGACAATGCAGTGCAATGTTGTTTCTTACTGAACCAAGACACCGCAGCACCCCCAAGAATGACCACATAACCACTAAATGATTTACTGTCAATGCAATCTGCTGCCCAGTCTGCATCGGAAAATACTTCTAGCTTCTTTCGAGTTTTTCTATATGTCAAACAAAGATGTTTTGTTTGTTTAAGATACATGAATAAGTGTTTGGCACTTCGCCAGTGGTTTTCAGAAGGTCTTTCGTTAAACTGGCTCATATAAGTTGAACTATAAGCAATGTCAGGGCGAGTACCACAGGCAAGATACAGTAAACTGCCTATCGCCTGCCTGTATGGGATTTTCTACTATGTTTCTTTAGTTTCCTTCCACTCAGCATTGGTTAACTTATAGTGTTTAAAACTTGGGTCTAAGGGAGTTGATGCTCCTCTGAGTAAGGTTGCATCAAAGGTCTTCAATACTTCTTCAACATAGGATGTTTGGTCTAAGGCAGGGCTGTCCAACTGGCGGGCCGCATATGGTTCGCCAACACATTTTGTGCGGCCCGCCAACTTCTTATTCAGCATATTTCTTTTTTCGAAATTTTATGGTGTCAAGAAGCATCCGAGACTACCATTCTTGGTCAAGCCGAGATCCCCGAAGTTTCCTCTTGATCGCTCTTTCACTCCTTTCATTGTATTGGGAGAAAAAGGTACAGGACATCCACAAGTCAAGAGCAAGTCCTACCCTGCACGCTGGTGTTATGCAATAGTATTGCCTCGCGTTAGATTGACAGTGAGAATCGAGTGTTCCAGGACCACTGGGAAACACAGTATTTCATCACGAATAGAAAGGACAAACTCCAGTGTTTGATTTGTATGCAAGTTGTGGCTGTGTGCAAAATCAAAAGGCATTACGCGAGTCTTCACGAAGGGAGCCACAGTAAATATCAAGGAGAAGCAAGATCTCTGATAGTTTCAGAACTGAAGTCAAAACTGCAAAAACAAACTGGGATGTTTACTCAAGTAAAATCTTATCAGTGCAATGCTTTGCATGCTTCGTATACAATTTCACTTGAGCTTGCTAAAGTGAAAAAACCTTACACTGATGGCGTCGTTGTTAAAGAGTGGGCTGTAGAAATGGCAAAAGCATTTGGTGATAGCAAAATGGCTAAAAATTTTATTCAGTTTTCCCATTAAAGTGTAAACAAATTGTTTTATAATCCTTCTGTTCCATTGTTTAATAAATAATAATTCAACTATTAATAATAATTCAACTATTATTATAAGAGATTATTGTTCAACTTTTTCAAACTGCGGCCCGCCAGGTGATCAGTGTCCACAATTCTGGCCCGTGGACTCTTTGCAGTTGGACAGCCCTGGTCTAAGGTTAAGGATCCATCAGCATACCCTTTCACTTTCATCGATAAAATTTCGCCTACTTGTCCAAGATCTCTTGCTCTGAACTTCAGTTTAAACATGTCTATGACTTCTTTATTTCCAACAATAAGCATATCGTCAACATATATGCCATGGTAAAGTGTTTTATTTGGATGATAGTAAATGCATGGATCACTTTTAGAGCGTGTTAATCCATAGTCTTTCAATAAGATGTCGAAACACGCATTCCACTCTCTTCCAGATTGTTTCAATCCATATAGGCTTCTTTTAAGGTGACAGACGAGATGTTCTTTGCCTGGCTCTATGGCTCCTGCAGGCTGTTTCATATAAATGTCTTCTTTTAAAGTACCATTCAGGTAAGCAGCAGTTATGTCCATTTGGTGAATATCCATTTCACATTCCACAGCTAGTGCAAATGAGATCCTGATAGATTTTAATTTGATCACGGGAGAAGATGTTTCTTGAAAGTCAATTCCAGGAACTTGCTTGTAACCTTTAGCTATCTAGTCTAGCTTTGAATTTATCTCCTGTCTCAGCTTTCTTTTTCTGAAATATCCACCTAGAACTGATAAGCTTCACATTTGGTGGTTTGGTAACAAGTTCCCACGTTCGGGCACAACGTAAGTTTTTAATTTCTTCATCTATGGCCCTTTGCCACAAATTTGCTTCTTGTGATGTTAGAGCCTCTTCCAATGTTACAGGGTCCCTATGGAACTGCGTTGCATTTGCGGAACATGCCTCTTTTGCCTTGTAAGTACATAATCTTGCAATTGTGCAGGGGTTTTAATAGCTCTTGTGCTTCTTCTAATAGAATCACTTCGAGAAACTTGGTTATTTGGATCTTCTCGATTATGTTCTTGTTGGTTTGACTCCTCTGCCATTTCAACTTGCTGATAAGTCTGATCTCCACAAACATTATCTTGGGATTCATCTTGATCGATGGCGTTTGTGGTGGATTCTGATCTATTTCTTCTGGCGATGTTTCATGTAGTTCAGAAATTGGATGTTTATCTGATTTTTCTTCACTTGAGTTCATATTGTCTATGTCTTCATTTTCAATAAATAATGAAATCTGATCTTTATCGGGTCCTTCTTTGGTCAATTTGAAAGGAGCACTTCTTCAAAGAGCACATCTCTGCTGATACCGCCTGAGTACCCAATATGGATACATTCTATAGCCTTTGGATCAAATTTGCTCCGCCTTTGAAGTGAGCGTGTGTGGCTCCAGGCCCAACATCCAAAAACTTTAAGTGATCCAATGGCGTTTCTTTACCTGACCATAACTTTTCTGGTATACTTCTTCAAATTGTAGTAGATGGGTGTCTATTACGGAGATAAGATGCTGTGCACACTGCTTCAGCCCAGAATTCTGGCTTTGCTCCTGATTCTATGAGAAGGCATCTGGTTGTGTTGATCAAGGTCTGGTTCTTCCTTCCTGAAATTCCATTTTGTTGAGGGGATTCCGGCACAGTTAGCTGCCTTTGAATTCCATGTGTGATAAGATAGTTGTTAAAGTTTTGTGACTTTAACTCACCTCCATTATCTTAAATTTTTTATATTTTTGCTGTGAGAATTTTCACCCATTCTCTTGTATTCATCAAATTTCATTATGGCTTCATCTTTAATTTTGATTGAATACACTGTAAAGCTCAACCTTTTTAACGCTGCCGCCCGAGCTGAATTATAAGAGGCAACATTTTCTCACGCGTTAACTTTGTTTGGTTTTTTAAAAAAATACTTTTCTCCCGGCAGGTAATCGCAGTCTATTTGTTATAATCAAAATAATGAGAAAACAATCTATGCTAAAAAGTGCTATTTAAACTTAATTAAAAAAACATCAAAAAAATTTTTTTACACCAAAACGTGGTATCAGCGAAGCAATCAAGTAACTATGTCGGTGGGATGATGGTTCAGAGCTAGTTTCTTAACATTCGGTTCAATATTTTTAGTGAGGTGAAGACGCAAGTCCCCTCGTTGCACGATTTCGAGTCGATTTCTCTTTTTTGTGACTAGATCTGTCACAGCACTGAATCCTGTAGGAGGAAGGGAAGGCAATTAAAAAATTTTTGACGATAGCCCACAGTCCAAGATAGAGGCGACTTATGTTATCTTGAAGCCAAAATTCTATGAGACGATCACCATTCTGAAAGCTAGCTTTCTAAGTTTCATTAGTTGAAAGTTCAACCAATTCCTCCTGAGTATGAACCTCTGCTGTTTCAATATTCACGTAACGGTTCATAACCCATTGAGGGACTTCCGGGGTCAACACATCCTTAAAACGATTAGAAAAGTCCATGTGCAAAGACTCAAGGTGTTGACAATATTCTTGTGTATCATCAGAGGGAATTTCACCATTCTTTTTAAGATCCGATAAGATCGGAAATTGGCTAAACTCATTCCTACCAAAATTCTGCTTCCACAAAATGAGTTTTTTTAGAAAGGCAGAAATAACTGATTTTGTATTCATCAAATTGAGTTCGTCGCCTTGAAGTTGTAAATTAACACCATTAAATTTTGCAAATAAATCCGTCATGTAGGCAACGTCTATCTTAAATTCTAGCAATCTGTCTCTCAGAGCTATATCTTTGTCTTCCAGGAACTCAAGCACAGAGTCGAAAAGATTCCAAAACCTATTCAGGCAGGCTCCTTTGGAAAGCCAGCGAATCTCAGTGTGTAGTAGCAAACGATTGAATTCTTCATCGTTTATCTTGCATAGCTGTCTGAATAATCGATCATTGAGAGCATTACTGCGAATTTTGTTCACAGCAGAGATAACGTATTGCAATGACTGATGCAAGCGGTCGCTGAGATTTTTTCCAACTAAATGCTGTCTGTGAATCACGCAGTGAACAGCTAAAATATCTGGTACCTCCCTTTTCAAAAAGGCGATAAACCCACGATGTCGACTCACCATTGCAGGAGCTCCATCAGTGGCAACAGACATAATATTCGTAAGAGGAATGTTTTTCTCTTTAAAATAATCTTTGACTGTGTTAAAAATAGATTCTCCTTTGGTATCTACAATCAAGCTTCATGCAAAAAGCATCTCTTGAACAATTTTTCCTTCCTTAACAAACCGGGCATACGCCAACAATAAAGCCTCATTACTTGGCAAGGTTGACTCATCAACTTGCAGGGAAAATTCATTTGATATCAAAAGTTTGCATAAGGAATCTTCAACATCTTCCGCGATCTCATCAATTCGTCGCCGCACTGTATCGTTGCTTAATGGGATATTTTTTATTACATTAGATGCGACTGGATGGTGTAAAACTGTTTCTAAGACTTCCTTAACAGGCGGCAGTATCAACTCTTCGCCGATAGTATGAGCTTTCCCAGATTTGGCAATTAATTTTGATATATTATAAGAGGCTATCAAACCATCGTCACATTTTTGGGACGAGGTTGCTAGTAAGCCTGAGACCGAAAGTGCCTTCAGAAACTTGTCCTTGATGTTCTTGAAAAATGACAAGTCTTTATTTTGTTTGCCAGGGTGAATTTTTTGCAAATGCTCCTGCAAACGAGAAGGTTTCATGGCCTCATTCGATAAAACTTTGTTACAAAGTAAACACATGGGTAGTTGAGAGTTCGACGGTGATTGAACAAATCCAAACTTCAAGTACGTGGCATTGTATTGACGACACTTCTTTTTGTTAAACGACATTGTTGACGGCAGCAAAATACAAACGATAAAAGAAAATCAACTATTTCTTAAAATTAATGAATAAAATATTACTATAACTAATAATACTATAAAAAACTAATTCGCACACGTACCTGGCCAAAGAAACAATGAAATCGAATCGAAAATTGGGGGGGGGGGGGAATAGAAAGGAAGTGAATGAAAACTATCATAAGAAATACTGGTCAAATCAAAGCGTGCACTTCAATTTTCGCCAAATGGCTTGAATGAGTCAGAGCTATAGGAGACAGTCTTAGAAAATCCGATAGCAGTAACTGCAGCTGTCTGCCAAAATCTTTATTGTGATTTAATAACCCCCCTAATATTTTTGAGGATCTTAATAAAGCAAAAATAGAATATACTCGAATTTTAAATAAAATGATAATCATTACCTCTCGTTTTAATAATGACTTTACTCTAAAAAAACTAAACAACATAACACTTTCGATTTAAAATTAATGAGCGAATATCAAATTGACGCCTATCCGTCCAATATTCAGAATACAGTAGTCACTTCCGCACTAAAATCTAAAAATAGATCTAATGAATATGTAACTCTCGAAGGTCTGCGCTGATCTTCCAGTCTAAATTTGATGAAAATAACCGCAAATTTATTGCTCGATAGTAAAAAAAAAAAAGTTTTATTCAAAATAAATAAGCCGTTCCCAGGAATAAGAAATTTATGAATCAAATTCTCGCCAAACGGCTTAAATGAGTTAAAACCATACGCCAAATGGTTTGAATAAGTCAGAGGCAAAAATAAATGACTCATGCGCTGTGCAATACTGTTTCGAAACGGAGAATAGGCGGCGTACAAGTTCGTCTTATTGCTGGTGCAAATGATGTATCGAATATTCTTATTTTTTCATTTAATATTAATTTAAGATTTATTTAAATTAATCTTAGTTTAATAATTTTATTTGGGAGTTTTAAAACTAAATTTGAATGACAAACCATGCTCATCGCCCCCCTACCACCCAAAACAAGTTCACTGCCCCTCAGCATACCGGGGGCTGTAGAGTAACGAGAACAAAGTAATTAGAGCCTCACAGTGATGGCGGTGAAATCTTTCCGACTACATCAGAGTGCACAATTTCTAATGTTTCTTTAGCTCGTGTGTTAGAGATTTTTGGAAACTTCTTGCGCTTCATACTTTAGTACTTATAAAGTTGCACATTGCTTTTAGTACTTATAAAGTTTTCTGGGGAAGGGTGTCCTAGCCTGCGATGCCAGAGTTCATTCGACTGGATCGTTGAAATGTACGCTGCAGGGCAATCTTCTTCTATAATATAGAGTCTTCCCCGTCTTCTAGCTCTCAAAACAATTTCACCAGTTTCTGATAATATTTTTGTTTCACCATCGGCAAATTCAATCTTAAAACCTTTTTCTTCAATCTTGCCAATCGACAGCAAATTCCCATCCAAGTCTGGTACACATAATACATTAGCAAGGTTAATGCTGCTTTTGTTAGAATCTTCTTGAACTGAAATAGTCATGTTTCCTGTTCCAGTTACTTGAACTTTTTCAGAATTCGCCACTTCTACTACTGAGGTGTAATCAGTTAGCGATTCGAATTTCTTTCGATCTGACGTCATGTGCTCTGTAGCACCACAGTCTAGAATCCAGATTTTTGAGTCTTCAGCTTTAATTTGATTTGTTAATAAGGCCCAGTTCGTTTTTAAATCTATTGGCGATCGCAACACTCGAATACGCCATCTGGGGAGAGACCGGTTTCATGCCTTTAGCCCTTCTCCCTTCCCTCTCCTCCTCTTTTCAGTTGTATAGGAATGTACTACTATATTTTCCTTTTTTATTTGATAAAAATATTTTTCAAAATTTCCGTGATACTTTTCTTTAGAACTATGTTTAATATAGTTTTCCAAGTGAAAAGATTTCAATCTATATGTAAATCAAGAGAGAAACTAACGTACTTCCTTCCTTTATGACTTTCCACACGTTAATGGGGAAAGCATGTGAAGTGTTGCCATAAGTAGAGAGTTCTGCTCTACGCCACATGCAGCCCATTTCGATCGCCAATAGCAGTCTTGGCACTGCTTTGATTTCTTTGTTGTGCTTCTTTTTGGAGATGTGACCCCATTCTCCGCAGCTAAAACACCGACAGTTTACTTCAAATTTGCAGCTGTTTCATTGTTTCTTTTTGTAGTCCATTTCTTCACAGTGCTTGTCTGCATTGGTCTTTTTTTGGTATAGTTTTATGTGTGAAGTGCACGTTCTTCCTGCTCTTCAACAGTAGGCACATTTCTATAGATTCTTTTTTCTTCAACTAATAGTCTAGACTTCACAATTGTTGTTGTCAAGTTATCTTCATCCTTTTCTAAGTTCAGGATTAAGCTTTCATGTGATATTGGCAGACCTATTAACATGACGAGGGCAACTTCTCTGTCGGTGAAAGCGTAACCACCACTCGTCAGTTTTCGGTGTATTTCAATCAATCTGGTCAAGTATGTTTGAATTATTTCACCAGGCTTCAAGGTAATGTTAAAAAAGTCCTTCATTAACTGCAAAACATGCAGCAACCCAAATTTTGTATGCATTTCTTTCTATACAATCCATGCGTCCCTCGCCTTGGCACAGTCTCCAATGTCATCTAAAAACGTATCTTCAACAACCAAGAACATTAGGGTTTATGCTTCGTCATTTTTCTTTCTCACATTTTCAGACATTTCTGCAAGGCCATAGCCCGGCTCAACTGCCTCCCAGCATTTCTTCTGCACCATCAGTGCTCGAGCACGTATTGCTCAGGCATGATAATTTTCGCCATTTAACTTCTTCAATTTATATTCTTACATAGCGGCGATTTGTGCTATTGTGCTGCCTATCTTCTTAGATCCGAATTTCTAATGTTTATTTACACAGAGCGTCGTTCTGATAACGTGTCGAAATTAAATTATAATTGTAAATAAACAGATCATTCTGAGAAAAAGAAATATTTTAATGAAGATTATAACATGAGATAAACTTCGTCGAAAAAGGAAAAAGATACTTCTATTGATATTTTCAAAATTACAACAACTGTTGCCAAACGCAGATGAACAAATAAGGCAATACATCATTTAGATTGCTTGCAATAACCTTGATTGGTTGATTCTATCAATATTTGGCTAAAAATATGATTTATTCCCTGTTCTGGTATTTCATATAAATCATGAGAAAAAGTGTTCATCCACGCACCCTAAAGGATGTAAAAATGTTTCCTGCGACATATCAATTAATTTTAAAAGTATGGTTGACGCATAAACTTATGGAAGTATGGCTAGATATTGATTTTGTGTTGCAAGTTGAAAAAACATTTTAAATCAGTTGGCTTGGAACATAAAAAGCCACTTCTAATCCTGAACGATTGCAAGGCTCACGAAAAAAGTCAAACACTTCTGCTGTATTTTTGCCACCCGGTTGCACTTCAATTCTGCAACCAATGAATAATGATATTTTTAGATCCCTTAAATCTAAATGTAAGACCGAATTCTTGAAGCTGGCCTTTTTAAATGGTGGACAACTTTTATAAGTCTTTGTTTAACCTTATTATATAAAGACGGCATTATGGAATGTGACGAAATTTTGGGAAAAACCTAAAAAAATTTTGGCATAATGCATGACCGTCTTTACGCATTGGTTCCTTGAGAGTCTTCAGGGTTGCCACTCCACAGGGAAAACATGGAAAATACAGGGAATTATTTAAAAATCACCTATAATAACAGGGAATTTTGATTTTTTTTCTCCATACTAACTGGGGAAAATACAGGGAATTTAGTGTCTTATTTTTGTCTTTTAAAAAATGGTGACCACTCAAAGCATAATCTATGGGATTTTTAACCATGATATTTCAGCTATACTAAAATATTTCGTTTTCTTTAGTATTATTTTTTCCAGCAATTAAAACTAATAAATATAGTTAGCCCAATATAGCACAGTAATTGCTGTTTCCTCTAAATATATTGTCTATAATATGTACAGGTAAATGTTTTTTCCTTCCAGATTTGAGTGGCAATCCTGTTCTTACTTGTTATGAATTGTATTAAAAAAAAACTAAGACTAAATAAAATTGCCTTATAAATTTTTTAAAATAAATGTATTCTATTGTATGAAGTGTGCAATTTGTTTTTCTTTCTACAAATAGTGAAGGATTATCATCAAACAACAATCATTTGAGTAGTTTATCTCCAGGAAAACTAAGAATACTTAGAAAAGCTTTTTTGTTTTTCTTAAACTTTTTAGAAACAGCATTTAAGGAAGTGAGACTCATTTATTCCTGCTCATTAGAAAACATTCAGGTGACATTTCAGGTTTGAAGAAAGCATACGTTACAGTCTTTGAAGGGTAGAGATCCCACATTTTGTCAACATATTTACTATGGGTAAAGATTAAATTCAATGTGGCAGATGATTTAATACGCCTGTTAAAAATTGCGTGTAAAAGGCTGAGTCTTTATTAAGAAGTCGGAGAAGAGCTTCGTGCAGAGGAATAAAAGAAATTATCTTGCCCTACAGGAAATCTATATTTATTCCTGGTTTGGTCCCTATTATTTGTCTATTGAATCCTAGTAAGATTTGCTGCCTCACAAGTATTCCTATAATTTTACCAATTTCTGTGTTAAAATTGATTGGGAGGGAAAAAACAAAACTGATTGGGTAGAAATGAGACTGCTCAGCGAATATATCACCGAGTAAGTTTTGCTGTGGGAGCAATGTTATATTCATTCATTTATCAATGCAATCCATCTTTGTTATGAATTCCCACATGTATACAACATCTTGAAAATAGGAGTTATTTCACTGTATAGAATACACTTTTTTGAAAAGAATTAATTTAATTGCTATGTGGACACCCTGTGGTTGAACTCAATATTTCAGCCCTCTTTCACACAGACGTTTCAAAAAAAGCCTTCTCAGTTGTCCTATCAAAAAGTGCTTCACTGGCTCTCCGGATACTTTCGGCAAAGCGTTTTTTTTATGTTGTAATTTAAACAATATGCCACTGGCTATAGAAATGCAGGGTATTGAACATACAAGAGGCAGCGCCACAATCTGCTTGGAAAAACAAAAATTGTTTGAGAGGAGCTTATGGTGTTAAAGAATATACTACAAAAGTGAATAAAATATAAAAGAAAGGTAATGATTACTTGAAAAACAAAAATCAGCAGTCATTATATCTTCTTCTTCTTTTTTTTTTTCCAAGAAAGCAGAGACAAAATAGTCAAAAAATTGTATAACTATTTTTAGTTATTCTGTCCAGTTTTTGTTATTCTCTAGCCATTTTTTTATTTAAAGTAAAGCAATCCCGCAACAGCCTATCGTGGGCTAGAGGGGGGGTGGAGGATAAGGCTCCACAATTTCGTGGTCAAAGGCATTATTGTGGCAATGTGATCAGCACTGTCAGTTTTTTTATATTTTTTATTATTATTTAGGAACAGAATTGTTATTCTAAAAAAACGATAGTTTTTTAAATATTGTAAAATTGAGAAGGAAAAAAAAAATATTATCAAAAGCATACCCTATCCACCACTTTAACTGGCCCTAATCGCCTTATTTTGGTCGAGAATTTCTAACTAACAGTTTGTTTTTATTTATTTTTTAGGTGAATGGTTCTGTTTCGTAACTACCACTATAAATATTGAATACCAATTCACTAGTAAATAAGACATGTTAATTTGATTCGATCTTGAAGTACCTTTTGATAGATGGAGGTTGACATAGTCGATTTATAATTCCCCTCATTAGTGACCTCAGGAAGTAATAAGAACTTGCCAATATTGATGGATGATCCACATCAAACAGTTGATTTGCTTAAAAATATACTGCTCAAAGAAAAAGAAAAAATCCTGTGTAAATTAAGTCTCCCGGTCAATAAACAAAAATGAAGAAAAAGAAAATAATGAGCGAAATACTTTAAAAGAAGGAAGAAAAATATAATGAAAGAAATGCTATAAAGAAGAAAAAAAATAATAATGAAAGAAATGCTATAAACAAAAAATGAAGAAAAAAATATAATGAGCAAAATTTATATAAATAAATAAACAGCAATGAATCAACTAGTGGTATCTGTTCATCGAATTCTATCACAGATAAAATTCTGGAACTACCACTATAAATATTGAATATCCATTCACTAGTAAATAAGACATGTTAGCTTGATTCTATCTTGAGGTACCTTTTGGCAGGTCGATTTATAATTCCCCTCAATTCTTACATTTTTTTTTAACTTATTGAAAAAAAAAAAAAAGCGACTTGTTAATTAAAAAAAAGTATGTTTTTCTTTCTTAGTACATAATGTAATAATTAGTTTTAAAAAAATTTCTTGCCGACTGTACTAGGAATAACTTTTTGCGATAAATCTTTTTTACTCTTTTTACAGATATTTTAGCTTTAATTTTTTGTAGTTTTTGAAATTCAGAGTATTTTTATTTTCTGAAGAACATTTTTGATCATACCAATTATTGTACATTTGATTTATAAGAATTAAAAATGATTGAGCTAGATCTGCATTTCATCAATTTATTATTATATTTCAGCTTATTATTTTTATTCTAGAATAAAAATAATTTTAAAAAAATCTTTGGGCATATCAACTTAAAATTTATAAAAATATTTCCATTGTCTGTAGAAAAATTTAGAAGAAAAATAGCTAGCTTCACAATAAATAGTAAAAATCAAATAATTTTTAAAGGAGTTAATGTTAGATTTGGTTTAAGCAAATTTGTTACATTGTGTTCTAAAGGAATGTATTGTTACTAATGAAATTATTTGTTTGAAATATTTAGGAAGAATTATTAAAATACTCAGCTTTCACTTAAAATTTTGGATTTTAGCTGCTATCTTAAAAGTTTTGTCCCTGATTTTTTTCTTTTTACTGCTTGGTTTGCTTCTAACGTGCCTCAAGACCAGATAATTTTGCTATTAAATTTTTTTTAAAAATATTTTATCTTTTTTCTTAGTACTAATTAGTTAACTTTCCATAGTATTTTATAAATGCGTTTTTCTCTTTGAATGGTTTCAAATAAGTTTTGAATTACAAGTTTTACTTCAGTAGAAGCTTACAATTTTGTACGCGATGGATGATGATATGCGATGTGCAGCGGACAAAAAAATTTTTTAAATAAATAAAACGAAAGATTTTCTTTCATTGCATTTACGGAAATCCTTTTTTTTTTTTTCTTTCTACGTATACATACTTAAAATATGTGAGTGAATGCTATATGAGAAAGCTCTTACAGAAGGAATAAATAATGTTTCACTAACTCACCTGTTCAGCGAAAAAAAAAAAGTACTTTTAACATTTCATTTTTGAAACTGAATATAATATGACATTAATGAAAGATAGTGTGTTTTGTTAATTATTTATTAGTTAATTTCCACTACCCCCCCCCCCCCCCCCCCCTCTATCTCCTCTTTCCTTGATAAAAAATTTTCGACCGGTTTTACTTTAGTTTTGCGTGAGTATGAGCGCTCTCCTCATTGGCTCTGTGTTATTTTTCTATCTTGCATCTGGAACTGCTGGTTGCTGTGGCGACGGTAGAGCAACATTTGGAAACTGTTACCATGGCAACTGAGCCGAGTTTCGTGTTAGCGGACTTGCGGAGAGAAATCAACAGAGACGTTTCCCCCCTGAAGACGGCATCCGCGGGAAACAACCAACAGCCTCAAAACCTTTCATCAACTGCGGAAGGCGAAGTAAGATTATAAATACTATAGTATCGAAAGTTAAAAACTTCTTTCTGCTCATATATTTTATGCTTGGGGAGAAAGTTTAATCATTCGAGAATTGCAGCACATGCTTTCGACGGCCATTTTGGTTTCAAAATTTATATTTTCTAAATAAAAATGCATTGTTGTTTTCTTTAATATTATTTTATATTAAGAGTTTTTTTTATTACGTTTAGCAGAAATATCTGTTGTAAAAGCGTTTAGCTTGTAAATTAGAGGGTTAGTAACAGACGTATTTAAAAAGAAAGAAGAAAAATAAAACATCTAAACTTGAAAACACGTAGTCTATCTTAGGATTAATTGTTTCATTTTCAGTTTTAAAGTAATATAATATGTGTTTAATAATATTGAATTAAATAAAATGACTTTATTGATAATGTAAAATATAGTAGAAAAACATTTTGTTTGCATTAGACAGGGTGCATAACGTTTTTAAAAAGTGAGAGAAGGTGCTTATTTCCGATTTCCCTGTTTTAAAAACCCTTAAATGTGCTTTTTTTTTTCAGCTTATGTAAAAAATGCTTAATTTCCGATCTTTTTAAAATATATATATATATATATATATATATATATATATTTTTTTTTTTGGCGTGTGGATTGTTGTCATAAATTACAAAAAAAAAGCATGATTTTCTCTGCATATGCGAAACTAGTTATTTTATCAGAATTTTGTTAAGTTTTTGAAAATGTTTGTGCATTTCGTTGATTCATTGTTTATAAATCAAGAACTTTAAGTGATAGAAAAAAAATTTATAACTGCACATATCCTAATTATGTTTTTGTTTTTTTTGGAAAGTGATTAAAAATATTTTTTGAGTGCTTAAAAGGTGCTTATTTTTTGTTGAAAAATATGGCTACGCAACCTGATTAGAGGATGTCTTTATTTAATATTATCTGGGTAACAGAAATTATGAAAGGGGAATGAGTAACACTAAATAAAAAAAAGGATGCATAGTACAAACAGTCAAAAACAATAGTTATATATATATATATATGATTTAAATATTACCTAAAATAATTTAATTGCCTTTTGAAATCTTCAATTGATTTCTCCCTAAATGCAAAAAAGAGGTTTGAAAATAAAAAATAAGTATTTACACAACCATTTTTTTTCACTTTTATCTTAAACTTAAGTTATTGTGAAAAAATAAAAGTCTTAGACTGAATTTTGCAATCTGATAAACATAAGAATAATTAAAATCTGCTCTTATAAACAATGCTTATTAAACTAGTAAAGTTAATGTCAAACAAAGTCACATTTACTTAATTGAAAAATGACTGTTTTCATATTATTTATATTTAGTACAGAATATAAAAATATTTTATAATCTCTTAGTAATAATATTTTTTTGTTAAATTTTATTTTCTAAGTCCTTGTTTTCCTAAATAAAATAGAAAATTTATATCTAGATAGATTGTGCTTATTTATATTTAGTACAGAATTTAAAAATACTTTATTCTATATTTAAATTTTTGGGATATTTCCGTATCGCGATCTGTTGCTCCAACTACAATCGCCAAGGTGCCAAATAGATTTTAAACTTGCAACTTTTTTTTGTTTAGTACTTACATTTGTTTTTACCATCTAAGCTAGTGATTCACAACTTTTTTTTTGTGGTGGCACACTTTTGACGATTTCTAAATTTGAAGGCACACAAGGAAAAAAATAAGTTTAAAAGTTGTTTACATACACTGTGCAAAATAGTTTATGTTAATAAATTTGAATGTTAAAAAAAATAATATGTACTACAAAAACAATAGTGTGTTTATTAATTGATTAATTACAAGTTAACTGTTATTTTTCTTGTAATTTATTAATTGTTAGCTTGTTTTTTATAGTTATTAATTGTTAATTTTTTACATTAATTGTTATTTTTTGTGATTCCTTGTTAACTTGTTTTTTTGTTAGTTATCCTTTGTTAATTTTATTTCATAACTATAAATTGTATAGCTCATTTTATTTGTTAGCTTTTATTTCCTTGTGTACGATAGTATTAGGCTTGTTGTCTTTTGTTAATTAATAATATTTATAGTCATTACATTTCCTATTTATTTTAACATTGTCAGAGACAGACAACCATGTGGCAGAATTTTTTTGGGCTTTCTGTGACAAATCTCTAGCACTAATATCTTTCTGCAAAATACTTTTAATAATAACAAACATATGTGTTACTAATTTAAAATAACAAAAACACTGTGTTTACAAATATGTATATATAATTGTTTTTAATTGAACATGTAATAACTTTTTATTCTAATATTTTGGGTGAAAGTCTCGCATTTTGTTAAGGAGGGGACGAACCTTTATAATTTCCTTTTTCACATTTTGTAAGGAATTATCCCAGTAAAAAAATTTATTAAAAATTATGAAATCCATAATAGTAATTTCCGAATAAAAGGGCGACGACAAAATCACGTGAATCGGTTTCCTAAAATGTGTGTTTTGTTTCGAGATTAGAATGTTGTAATAAATAATATTATATAATAAATATCGGATTTAAAAACTCGGGAGAAATCAATAGCAATAACTACGGAAATATGATAAAATATTGTATTACAAAGTAAGTACTCAAATGCATGATTCGATTTTTTCAAATTGTTTGAAATATATCGGGATATTTAAAATCTATGTGAAAATCAATGACTGTCGAAACATCGTATCGATTTACGATACTATCGGCGTAAATTGCGTGTGTTAAAAAGTGATTATCTAAATGCATGATTCAAATATTACGGGTAAATTTCTGTACAAAAGAAAAGTAAATTTTTTTTTACTTTTCAAAAGATAAATCTTTCTGCGAGAACTCAGTAACGTTCTGCTCCAATGTTGCCGTATCGCTGCAATTTTGCCACGGGAGATGACAAAGATGTTCACACTGTTAAAACGTGGGAAAATTATAAAAAGTGTATTTATATACTTTTTTTTTATTTAAATTTTACTCTTAATAAAAGAAAGCATGATAATTTTTACTATATCTTTTCTAAAATTTGGCGGCACACTTTAAAAATTTATCAGCACAGCTGTTGAGATTGGCTGCCTTAGTCCGCATCACAAAATTTGCTATTAATGGGAGAATAGTGTAGAGCATGGATATTTCTTTCACCCATGAGCCAACTTAAAGTTAATAATTGTTCAAAAATAGAATGTTTTTGTTCAAAATTTAATGCATGAAGTTTAATTTTGATGATATTATAAATATTTCCTTTTAGGATTTGTTAAAATTTTTCTGAACTAGTTAAATTTGCATTAATTTTTTTTTAAAAATATAATGTATTTTTAGGCATATCTTTCATTCACATTTCTTCTTATTGCTTTTTTATTTGAGTTCCTTTTTATTAAACACTGGAGGCATACTTTTATTAGTTGGAATAACATTTTTGACACATTTGAAAGTATGTAATGTATTGCCTTTATTAAGTACAGGGAATTTTTTTATACTGAAAAAAATCAGGCAAGTTTGGATAAAAACCTGGTAAAATCAGGAAATTTTAAAGAAAAGCTGGAATTTTTTTCTTAATTAAAATTATTATACCATATGTTATACCCCCTTTTTTATAGATGGAAATGTATTGCCAGACAGTTGAAATACAGTCGGATCCCGTTTTAGCGAATTCCATGGGACCGAAGCTATTTCTACGCAATAATGAAAATTCGTTATACCGATATTACGAATTTTCAACATTTTTCGTTACATTGAGATTATTCTTTTGAAAAATCAATTTACAGTTTTGATATTATATTTTTAATCTAGATTTGGGAAAATATCAATGTAATATTAAAAGAGCGCACAAAACTAATGTAAACAATGAATTTATTAACACTTACTAATTAGGCAGATACATAATCAGTAATTTTTTTCTGAACAAATGATTTAGAACCAGTAGAAATTAAAAACTTCCAAATTATGCACATGTTCAAACAAAGTATCTGAAAAGTTTTTTTGTGCCGATAAATATCTCTTTACAGCTTCCAAATTGGCCAAGGCTTGTGAAGCTGTAGGTACATTGTTTTCTTCTGGACATTCTTCATCATCGCTGCTGTCCGAAAGTGATTTCTTGAATCATACGTACAATATCATTGTCTGTCAATGCTTCGCATGTTCTAGCATCATCATCTGCAGTCAGAAAATCGTCAAGACTGACTTCATTTGGCACTGATGTTTCTTTTGTCACATGTTCCCATAAAGGCTGCAAATCGATGATAACATCATTAATTTCATCGATTGTTTCATTGTCAATTGCCGAAATTAAATTTGCTTTCTTCCATCCATTACAGATGACTTTTTGGCTAATGTCTTTCCATGCTCTAGCAATCATATCCATTGCTTGCTTTGCATCTGGTTTCGCAATTGCTTCTTTGTTTCCGATTTGCACAAGCATACGCCTCACGTGGGGGGCCGAGAAAAGCCGCAAACCCGCTCTGCGGGTCGGCTGGCCACCTGCGGTGGCCAAGCATACCCCTCAGAAGTTGTGTTCAATACTTTCCCTTTACCACTTTAATTATACACTGGTCAAGAGGTTGAAAAATTGACGTACAATTAGGAGGAAAGTATTCGATGTGAATACATTCCAATTTTGGTGGCTCATTGTGGGGTGAACAATTATCAATAAGAAGCAGAATTTTTCTTTTCTTACGTTTCATATCTTCATCAAACTTAACCAACCACTCATTAAATATTCCAGTCGTCATCCACGCTTTGCGGCTAGATCTATAATCACAAGGTAGTGAATTTACATTTTTTAGGCACCTAGGTTTGGCAGATTTGCCGATAACCATGACTTTTCTCTTTTCAGTGCCTGGCATATTGCAGCAAAACAAAGCAGTTAAACGAAGTTTTGAATTTTTGCCTCTAATGCATTTATCCTTTTTAAACGCCAAGGTTTTGTTTGGTAACAACTGGAAAAAAATTCCCGCTTCGTCTGCGTTGAAAACATCAGAAGGATCATAAGACCTAATTGCATCCGATATTTTTTCTGATTTCCAGTCATTCACAGCTTTTAAATCAACAGAGTTAGCTTCACCACAAATTTGCTTTGCAACAATACCATAACGTTCCTTGAATCGATTCAACCAACCAACACTTGCTTGAAAATTTTCGTTTACAAAAGTTCTTGCAAATTCTAAAGCCTTTTCACGAATGAGGGGCTCGGAAATTGGAATGTTTCGGGAGCAAATATCCTGGAACCATGTAAAAACAGCTGCATCTACATCTTGAAAATTTGAAAGTCGTATCTTTTTTCTATGTGATCCGATCAATGCTGATTGCACTTGCTGTTCCAACTTCATTCGATTTTTTAAAAAAGTAGATAGAGAAGATGGGGATAGTCCATACTTTGTCGCAACGTCAGCTTTTTTTATCCCATGATCAACTTCTGAAATAATTTCCAGTTTTTCCTTAATGGAAAATTTTTTACGCTTTTGACCACTCATTATGCTTAAGAGGATGCAGTACCCAGATAAAAAACCTGAATTGGCAAAATCAGTTGTAAGTCTCGCACTATGGGGGCATCGCTTTGAGGGAGGAGTGAATTGGTACAGTGATATATGATAGAGGGTCAGTTACACTATCCCAATTTCCCTAAAACTGAACAATGTAAGCATTAGCTTCGTAAAGTGATTCTGGGTTCGCGGTCTTTTATTTTTAAACACCTTCTTAGTTTCATTGTGAAATATCCAGAATAAACATTCTAACTATTTATTTACATTAACTAAAAATGAAAATAATTAATAGGTGTTTAAAAGATAATGGGGATTAACTTATATCTTGCAATTAATTCATTTCAAATTAGAACACCAAGAAGAATAAAAATTTTTATTTATGTGTGTGGAATTAATATAATTAATTAAAGTAACTTAGTTTTAATAATCGGCGCTAGAACTGCTAAGTATATTGAGCTGTAAATATATGAAGAAATATAAAAATTCTGAGAAAAATATAATTTCTAAAAACGTAGCCAGTTTATAAAGTTATAATACAGAGTTAAAGAAAATGATTAAAACTTATACCAATATAATAAAAAGTTATAAAAATAAAAAATAATAATAATAAAAAATGATAAAATTAAAATCAAACGCTTTTTAGGTTGCATCAAAGAAAATTTTTGTTTTGACGTATCTTTTTCAATCTTACATTCACCATCCAGTAAGTTTTTATTTTCTGTAAATAGGAATAATAATTTCTCGATAAATTTTATAATTTATTTCTATTGCTTTGTAATTTTGCTGAAGTGTATTTGTCTGAGAATTTTTCTTCTTTCATTTTTAACAGTTTAAGACACATACGTACATGTGAATATGGGTGAGTGCATGTGTGTTAAAGCAAAGGAAAAAGAAAATAAAAAACCAAAAATATTTTAACAGAAAAATAATTATATATTTTTTTCTGTTTCAATAATTTTATATTTTTTTCTGTTTCATACATTTCAATCTCTATTCGAATTATTAAATTTTCTGTTTGATTATTATTTATTTTTGTATTTTAGTATTATTTATTTTTATTTATTTACTATTCTTTTTTAAAGTGAATTTTCACCACATGTTTCATATTACTTCAGCTTTATAAAGATGGCATTCAGATGAGACATCTGGTAGCGTGTAGTTTGATAATCAGCAAACTGACTTCGTTTTTTTTGGGGGGGGGGGTCTAAATTGAGTGAAAAAAATGTTCTCGAACTACTTTTTTGAGATATTTCTTATTAACGTAATGAGGTATAAACTTATTTATAATGCAGATAAGTTTGTAAACATATGTCAGAACTTCGCACACACAAAAAAAAAAATAATAATAATAATAAATCAAAAATAGAGAAAATGACTGTAATATTACAAGAAATTCCATTTTCGTGGGCAAAGCATGCAATTAAAAAAATTATCTAATTAAAAGCATAAAACCTTTATTTATAACGATCCTGATCTTTTAGTTCTGTATAATCAAGATAAAAACATAAAAAGGAGAAAATATAAATAACAAAAATACAAAATAGAGAAAATATAAATAATTTACATGTATATGTGCATTACAATATATTTATTATGTTTACATATGGTGGCAAAATAAAGGGCTAAAAATGAAACTCAAAACTCTTATTTTATAATATATATAAATAGTTTACATGTGTATGTGCATTACAAACAGTATAACTTGAGTCACAAGTAATGTACAATATTTCATTATGTTTACATATGGTGACAAAATAAGGGCTAAAAACAAGAGCAAATCTCTTATTTTATCACGGATGGAAAAAAGGAATGTAATATCAAAAAGGTAATTAAAGGTAACATTGGCATAGTAAATAATACAATGGTAATTAATTATGGGCATTTTGTAGTAGTGAAAAGTTGAAATAAACATTTATTTTCTTAAAGTGAACATTTTACCGTCATTTTTAAATATCTGTCGAAATTTCCCGCAAGATATAAAAAAGAGTTTCTCAACAAAAGATACGCGTTTTTTTTTGTTATTTTTTTTTGTAATAAAATACTAAAAATAAACGTATTAATGATGACAACTAATTATAGTATAAATATCTAACATAACCCACACGTATTATTCATTTCAACGAAATAACTCATCTTAAACACGCCTTTAAATATGTATTGCTCCATTTTTAATAAAAAGTTATAATTATATACTTTTAAAAGTATGACATAGATTGAAACATTTAAAAAAATTTCAATACCTGCGAAAAAGGAATTTGAGTTTACTTTATGAACTACTAATTTTTTAGCTGCTCACTGTATCTCGGGTTCTACTTATTTTTACAGAATACCGATCCTGATTCATTAACTGCGAATAATTCAGACTGAAAACATAATAAAAGGAGAAAATTATACTAAAATAAAAAACTAAAGTATAATTTCGAACAAGAATAAATACAGCATACATGCATTACAGAAAATTAATTTGCAGCAATAGTGAAAATATAGCAAGAAAATTTATTTATATCCGGTCGCACGGTGAAAAAAAAATTTTTTACAATTAAACATAAAGCATAACAGCTACAAAAAGTTGCAACTATAAAAATAATATGTTAAACCTATTATTGCTTCTACTAAAATAACGTTTTTTGGAAAATACATATGATGCTAAAAAATAAGAAAAACTGGCAAATATACAGTTAACATATGAACTATAAATCAGCTAGTAGACACTGTGAAAGCAACATTTCTTTAGAACACCATAATACTAAAAAATAATTTGAATTTGCAAATGTGGAAGTACTACAAGGATAATAAAATTGATTGACACAGTCAAAAAGTATCTTTTCGAATAAACACATAGTGCTAAATAGTGGCAGAGATTTGAAAATGGGAAAATAAAATGTGAATAATTAAAACAAATTATACAGTGAAAAAATTGTTCCTTTTCAAGAATATACACGACGCTGCACAGTAATAAAAATTAGATTTGCAAATACTAAAATAAAATATGTTCATTTAATTCTATTAGCACTGTAAAGAAAATGAAACGTATTTTCGGAAAAATGCATTATTATTAAACAGTTATGAAAATTTACGAAATGGGAAAATATAATATCCTTATTTAAAACTAGCAATCTATATATATGAACATAAAAATCTGAGCAACATTATATGATGCATAGAAATAGTTAGCATTTGCTAGTGAAGAAATTAAAATATAAATCACATATCGGTTGACGCTGTAAATGTAATGTGGAAGTACAGCATGAAAATTCAAATTTATTTAGACAGTCAAAATGAAAAAACAAAAAAAATAAATAAATAAAAAATAATAATAAAAATCCGGAAAATAAAATATATAATTTTTTCATCAGCTCACACCATTATATCCGTAAAAAGGAATGCTTTCTAATGTTGAATCAATATAGTAAAGCAAAATATATTAATACAATAGTGTGAGGAGCACTCGAAAAAATTTTTGAAACAAAAGGAATACAACACATTAGGAAAAAGTATCACGCAAAAACAGACAATAAAATGTAAAGCGAAACAGAACAAAACAGAAAACGAAATCTATAAAGCGAGTTGCAAATTTAAATGAACTTCTATGAATGATAAATTTTTCAAGAATTATTTATAATATTTTCGTAACATGATTACCAGATTATAAAATATTAAAACAGAAGCGCAAATTGAGGTAAAAAACGTAAATAGAGGGTATTTGTTTCATAGTGCGTTCTTACTGAAGTGCGTTTGATTTGTTAGTCACCAAGGATGGGCCTGAAAATGGATGTGTGCATGCAAGGTAATATTATACTGGATAATTTAAAGAAGTTGCCAATTAATAATTTTAGAAAATTAACTCTTATTTAAGAAAAAAATAAATAAAACACAAAAGAGAGAGAAGGAAATATGAATTGCCTGTTATGCACATAATTTCAGCCAAGGATTTGCCCGAAGTGGATTTGCACACGGAAAAAATTTTATGAATTAACGAAGAAGTTTTTAAAAACATTTATTTACATACAATTAACTTAATGTTTTTATATAGAATTTAATTACTTTATTTGGGTAACCATTGTTTTTTTATCAAATTTTGTCTATTTGTTTCTTGGATAACTAAACATTACTACATATTCTTTTAATTCTATTGATTAAAAATGGTATTTAAATAGATGTTTTTAAGAACATTAGAATTCCAAGTAATTAGCTTATTTGCCTTAAAATAAAAATAATTTCTTTTATCGAATAGACCAACAAAGCAGATATTTTCTTCTTTTATAATACCCAAATCCAAAATAATTAAAATTATTACCATGATTACGAAGCGAGGTTAATTCCTAGGGGTAAATATTATTTAATAAAAAAGTATATTCATGAAAATTGAAGATAATTAAATAATAAATAAATCTAAAAACAAATTTAATATTAAGAGTACAATTTTTTTTAGTGCAAAAATAAATTAGCTAAGAGAGATGAAAAATTAGATCCTTCCGGTATTTCATCAATTAGAAAGTAAAAATATTTTCCATTTCAAAGATAATTTTTAAAAAGACTTAAGTTTATTGGAATTTCCCAATAATCAAAATCACAATTAAAGATTTTTTCATAGTAATAAAAGTTCTACAAAGAATTTTTTACAAAAGATTGCATAATTATTGTTAGCTATGTCTATGGGGGTAATTACAAAATTTTTTTGTAGTTGCTTAATTGATCTATATATATATATATATATATATATATATATATATATATATATATATATATATATATATATATATATATATAAATTCGTGGCCAAACATTATTTTTTACTAAAAATTTCTTCGTTAATTTGTATAATTTTTCCTTGTGAAAATCCTTGGTCAAAATTATTTACTAAAAAATTCCTTTACTAAAAAAATTCCTTTGTTAATTTATAATATTTTTTCATGTGCAAATCCATTTCGGGCAAATCCGTGGCTAAAATTATTTACTAAAAAGATTTCTTTGTCAATTTATATAACTTTTCCATGTGCAAATCCATTTCGAGCAAATCCGTGGCCAAAATTATGTGCAAAACTGGCAATTCATGTTTCTTTCTCTTTTCTATTTTATATATTTTTAATTTTTTTTTTTCTTAAATAAATATTTATTTTCTAAAATTATGTATAGTCAAATTCTTTAAATTATCCAGTTTAATATTACCTCGCGTACATCAGTTTTCTGGCCCATCCTTGGTAACTAACAAATCTAACGCACTTCAGTAATGCAGCAAGAACGCAATTTAAACTCCTCTAGTTACTTTCAATTTGCGCTTTTGTTTTCAAAGTTTTCATATTTTGCAATCTGGCAATCTTGTTACGTAAACACTTTAAATCATTCTTGAAAAATTTCCCGTTCATGTATGTTCATTATTTTTCGCTACTCGCTTTATAGATTTTGTTTTGTTCTGCTCTTCCTTTTTATTTTATTTTCTGTTTTTACGTGTTATTTTTACTTATTGTGTTTTATTTTATTTGTTGTAATTTTTTTAAAAAATTTTTTTGAGTGCTCCTCACACTATTGTATTGATATATTTTGCTTTGGCTATATTGATACAATATTAGAAAGCACTCTTTTTCGGATATAATCGTGTATTGGTAAATGAAGAGAGGACAGATGGGAGGCGTGGTTTAGGCTCTTTTCGCAAATTTTTTAAGAATTTTTTCATCTTTCTTTCATAATAACACATTTCATAATTAAAGAAAATAATTGCGAATTATTTCTTTTGGAAGCTTGAAATGTATAGTTCGCGTATGTGAACTCAAAAATAAAGATTTACTGAATGAATTTCGATAAAAAACGGATTTCTAGAAGATAACTCTATAACCGATGTTTCAACTACATTAATAATTTAAATTTTACAGTAAAACAAAAAGTGATTTCACAAAAACTTAAAGCAAACTATGAAGTTTCAAATGCTGAAAGAATTTTTTAAAAATATCAAAATGCAAAAAAGTTATTACTAAATGAAGCTCCCATAGAAAAAGCATTAGCTGCTGGCATTGAGAGGGTAGGTATTGCGTCCTCTTAAGAAGGAAAATAAATGCACACCACTCTGGTAATTTTCTGAAACTTGTTTACACCCCTTTTACACCTTGAGTTCTTAGAACTGCTCTCCCCCCCCCCTATTTAGTCTGTTGTAATTCAAGGAAGGAATTGTTCTGCTAAGGGTGGTCACTTCTAATCTTTCATTCTTGACAAGCCCCTTCTATTGAATAGAATTCCCTTTATAAAAGCATGTGTATTTTGACTTCTTAAAGCATGAATGAATCAATGCAAGGGTCAACTCAGGGTGGTCTCTTTCCAGTGAGTCTTCTTTTTTTGACAGGTTTTTCACATTTGAAACTTATTAGTATTTTAAGGGTGATAAAACATTTCATTTCTGAAAACATTTTTGAAGAAATGTGTCTTGTTCATCTAAGAAAATAAGACCTGGTGTTCATTTTCGCCTTCGCTAAATCGGATAATTGATTTCGTAATATCGGTATTTTTTATACATTGGGGATTCGGAAAATATTCGTTACTTTGAAATTTTCGCTATTTCGAATTTCGCAAAAACGGGATTCGACTGTATCATCAACTTAGCAATACTTTACTTGCTTTAAAATTTGTTCCATCATAACTGTGTAAAACTAGAATGCCACCCCATATACATAGACTTAGAGGTTGGGCAGCTCTGACGAGCAGGGCACATCGACCAAAGGTCTATTGTACCCAAACCCTAGTCGTGATTAGCAAGAAAGCCCTATAGCTGAAATGAAGTTCAGCAGACACTTTATAGGAACATCTTGCAGTTCCCAGGCATTGAAACAGTGCTGCCCTAAATGCTCAAATCTTTGAGCAAAATAGACATCACAATCACAAAGTATGTGTCGTGATGTCTCCTCTTCTAGATGACAACCCCGACAAAGAGACTTGGATTCTATTCCCATAATGTGTAGGTGTCTCCTGAGGATACAGTGACCAGTAAGAAGACCTATGGTCTTCCTTAAACTATTTCTATTAAGCTTTAAGAGCTCCTTTTGACGTACACTAGGACAGTCTCGTTTCAGCTCCTTAGCTTGTCTCTGACCGTCAGCAGCGCGCCATTGCTCATGTGCAATCTTGCCGTAGAGCTTGAAAATGGTTGCCCTAAATGAGGAGGGAGATATTCCCAGCGCAGGTTCGGGGCCCCAGAAAATTGCATTAGAGCCAGCCCGTGCTGCTTCATCAGCTAGCTCATTTCCACCAATATCCATATGTCCAGGTACCCAATGCAGGGATACCTTGTTATGAGTGGACAGGTCACAGAGGACCAAGAAGCATTCCCACACTAACAAAGAGGTGAATTTACACCTTGACAGTGATAGGAGAGCAGCCTGACTGTCAGAAAAGATACGGATAGTCGTATTTTGATATCCCTTGCCTAAGCATAACTTGCAGCACAAGATAATGGCATAGACCTCAGCCTGAAAAACGGTAGCATAGTTTCCCAGGGGAAAGTGAAGTTTGGTACCGTCATTGGAGCAATAAATTCCTGCTCCTGATTTGGCACTAATCTTTGAACCATCAGTGTACCATATTGGGCATTTGCCTTTAAGCCACCGAGGAGAATTAAACCATTCATCTCTAGTAGGAAAATGGATCTTGAAGGGCTTGTGAAAAGCGTATCTTAGTGACATATAGTCACTAGGCATAATAAAAGAGGGTAAATCCATCACTTGTGAAACAAGATGTTCCCATGACAAGTGCTTGGAATACTCTTTCCATAGGCCAAGGTACATAAGACGCTTTATGCCTGTCTGAGCTTCAACCTCAATGCGTAAGTTCAATGGAAGAAGCCCAAGTAAGCTCTCTAGAGCAGCTGTAGGAGTGGTCCTGAGACAGCCTGACAGGGCTACACAGACCATTCTTTGAAGTCTGTTAAGATCGGACCTTGCGGAGCTGAATCTTGTCCTTGACCACCAGACGATTGCGCCATAAGTGATGATAGGACTAATAATCATTGAGTATATCCAGTAAACTATTTTGGGGGACAATCTCCAGGTTCTACCAATAGCATTTCTACAGGACCAGAAAATCTTTCTGGCCCTGTAGGTACAGTAATCAAGTTGATGACCCCAATTTAATTTGGAGTCAAAATAAACCCCGAGAAACTTGACTTTCTCCTTGAGTTCCAGTTTATGGTCCAGGTAGTATACATTACCTAGATCAAGTCTTTTTTTTTTGTGTGTGTGAAGGCTACATAGCTCTGATTCAGAGCACCATCTAGCTACTTCTAGAAGTGCATTATTCATGATATCAGAGACTGTTTTTCCATGTTTGCCTCTGACAACAATAACACTGTCATCAGCATACCCGATACAGGGAATGCCAAGAGCAGTTAACCGAACTAACAAGGAGTCCATTACCATACACCATAGGATAGGGGACAGAACCCCTCCCTGGGGGCATCCAGCCGTGGCATGCACTTTCATGCTTGCACCCAATAGAGAGGAGCAAACATACCTAGAGGATAGCAAATTCGCTATCCACCTGGTAATAATTGAGTTTATGCCTCTGTTCCTAAGTGCATTGATGATAGTCTCAAGAGGGACTTTATCAAATGCACCTTCAATATCAATGAATACCGCAAGAGCCATCTCCTTATCTGTTATAGATTTCTCAAGCAGGTAGGAGAGCTCATACAGAGCGGTATCTGTGGACTTGCCTGGTTGATAGGCATGCTGTGTGGAGGATAGTGGCCTTTCTATGAACGCAGTGTCTCTGAAGTGTCTGTCAATTAGCTTTTCGATCGCTTTCAACAGCCAGGAAGTGAGGCTGATTGGTCTGAATGATTTAGCCTCAAAGTAATTCTCCTTACCTGGTTTTGGTATGAAAATCACCCTGGTATTCCTCCAAGAGAGAGGTATATACCCGTATGCTATACAGGATCGAAAAATCCTACATAGCGTAGGGGCCAATGTATTCACCCCCTGAATAAGCATCATTGGTATGATGTCATCCATTCCTGGTGACTTGTAGGGCTTAAACGACTTTATGGCCCCTACAACCTTCTCATAGGAGACCACCATCTTGGCAGCCTCCCAGTCATTCCTATTACAAGTAGTTGTGGTAATAATATGTAGATTATCATTCTCCACAGGATGAGATCCAGGGAAGTGTGCTTCAAGTAGTTCTCCAAGAGCCTCTTCCCCTGATTCACTGTATCTTCCGTTTGTAAGACAGATGGCATTTAAACTGCAATTAAAGTCTTTAGTAAGAATTTTTGCAATCTTTGTGATGGCAGAAATAGTGTTAATACCATCGCAGAAAGTCTGCCATAAGCGACGTTTAGATGCTCTGATCGCCTTGTTATAGGCAGTTAGAGCGTTTCTGTAGGACTGCCATTCTCCAGATTTCTTTGCTCTATTAAATAACTTCCTACACTTCTTACGTAATTTACTAAGCTCAGAAGACCACCAAGGATCTCGCCTTGGGGAGCTAGTAGACGTAATCTGACAAGAAATATGATACGAATCGAGTATGATCTGTAGCACTTGGTCAACAGTCCACTCCACATCATTAACATTATTGTACTTACCAGAGAAGCTCCCCATATTCCTCTCCAGAGCTGCTCTAAAGGAACCCCAATCAGCTGTTCTGGGGTTCCTCCTTACAACCTTCAGTCCTGAGAGGCCTTTAATAGAAAAAGTAATTAGTTGGTGATCTGAAGCAGTAACTGCCCCAGATACCTTCCAATCAGTAACGTAATCTACTGAACTAGAGTTACATAAAGTAAGGTCAATGACTTCCCTTCTGTTACAAGTAACAAAGGTAGGTTCATTGCCTTTATTAAGGACATACAAATTAAAATGTAAGATATGTTCCATAAGTACATCCCCCCGCTGGTTACAATTACTGTTACCCCACACTGTGTGGTGAGCATTTGCATCACAGCCGAAGATGAATCTACAGCTTGAACTACAGTGGGCAATTAGGGCCCTAGTAGTGTCAGCTAGTGGGTCCTTCTCCTCGTACGGGAGATAGGCTGAAACTATGACAAAGTCAGAGATTATCTTATTGTCATAGAATTTTAGCTTTACAGCAACTAAATCCCTGTTAAGAAAGTTAACAAGATTAAGGGCATTTAGATTAGACCTAGCCACTATGCAGGTCCTGGGAAGGTCACAATGGGTATCATAAAAGATATTAAAACCTTTAACATTGAGACCCATTATTCTACCCTTGCGGGTCCAAGGCTCTTGTATAAGAACAATATCTAGTTCTCCATCATTTAACCTTTTAGCCATAAGGCTTGAGGCAGCAATGCTATGATGGAGATTAATTTGACCAACCTTGATTGTAGCCATTGGTTAGCAGTATGAGTGAAACCAGAATGGCTCCTATCTATCCTGGTTGTCTTTAGAAGAAAAATCTTCCTTTAACAACTCTATTGCTTCATCAATACCAAGTATAGACGCTGGTGAGTCAGGTTGTAAGGTTACGTCTGACCCCGAGTCCAACCCAAGCTCTGAAAAATCAAGAGCCCCAATTGAACTTATCTTGGAATCAGGGGAATTAGCTGACCAAGGTTCATTCTCCTGTTCCATGTCCTCTTGAACATCAGGTTCTACAGAGAGGTCCGATGTTGGAGCCTCAACTGTTTTTTTCCTGTTTCTCCAGTCAGTGCAAAAAAATTTGCCCTATCAATCTCTTCCGCGTCTTCAGGCTCCACCTCAAAGATCCATCTAGAGGTGCCCGGTCCCGCAGCACTTTGCAGAATCCTCCACCCCAAAGACTTCAACCCTGGGTTTAGTCTCTGAAGACGACATAAAAAGGTGCTCTGATCAGAGAATTGCTCTTTGGTCTTAAAAGCAACCTTCACGGGCTTGGGTAGCTCATCGGCACTAATGACTTTGAGCACAAGGTTTCCCAAGGCTTTGTTGAAGTGGCTTTTAATCCACTTTAATACACTCATTGCACTGCAATACCAATGCTCCTCTTTGGAGGTGGTTACTATAGATCTCGGGCATTCTTTCGCCACCAGGAATGGCGTCAGTCTGCTCTAAGATCTCCTTAAGGATGTTATTAGAGTCCGTCACAGAAAGCTTGTCCGGAGGAAAGTCCTCCAGGACTATAGCGATCTTGACAGACTTGGTTGCACATGCAAAAGAGACACCAGTTTGGAGGGCCCCGGTTGGATCCCCCTCTCCAGCTCGGCTATCCCCACTGGGGGGAACCACTCCGCTGGATTGGGCTTTCCTCCCAGGAACAACATCCTCCCTGGGCTACTTTCCTTTTTGGGTTGGCACACTGGGAGAGGGAGTTGCATCAGAAGACCTAGGTCTCTTAACTCCTCAACTCGCCGCCATGACCCTCAATTTCCTTAACTTTCTTCTCCGGCTCTTGGACAATTCAGCGGCACCAGACACACTGTCCCCTGAGTGCTTCTGGGGACAAGAGACTCCAACAGAGGGAGGGCCCGTGCTTTTGGACCCCTCACCAGCTTTAGAAGTTGACTGCAAAGCAGCGGTATTAGCACTGGGCTCACCCCACGCTTACCATGTACTCCTGGAGACTGTAAAGAACCTCTGCCTAATTCCTGAACGCATCCCTTGTTAACCGGCGCGACGGATGATGCCGTATCAAAAGCTGTTCTTTCGCTCATCATGTTTTGTTTGCCTGCCATTTAGTTACCCAGTGAGGGGTATCCTGGGGGCAACCACGTGGAGGCGGCAGGCATTACCCCCCATGCCATCCCATGGTTGCTAAATGAATCGAGAAACCTTTGAACTCTTGGGAGACTATGTAGTTTAGGGAAGGCAAAGATTGTGGTGGAGGTTTATTTATTTTCGTCTGTTTATAAGATAAAGGTTTTTCTTTTCTTCTAGCCCGGGGGCTGAATTTATTTATTGTTCGATTTTGTTCTGATGCTTTGGGGGTATGATTTCTTTTGACAAAACCTTAAAATGTTTTAATAACGTTATGAAATTCTCCAAATATTAGTTGATTATATTTTTTATTGCACTCTTTTTTTTTAAAATGGTTTTTGTACTCCCATCCAATGAGACCTGCAAATTATTTTTTCTCAACAAAGCCAACCAATCACTCATTTTTATACAATTGCTAACAGTAACTTTGTCGACAAATCGTCACAATTGTTGCTTTGATGCTAATTTTCTCGATTTCATTACGACCTTTTATAATACATTTTATTTATATATATAAAAAAGATTCATCTACAAACCAACCTTATGTTAATATTTAAATTTACTGTTTTGTTGATAAATATTTGATTATTGGTTCGAAATATGAATTGTGTAGTTATGACAAATGTTTGTAAATCTTGCTTGCATTCCAGAGGTAATGACTGTTTCTCTTTTTTACCCTAAAAGAGCTTGTAAAAACTAAGAAATGTATGGGAAACATGTTAAATGATATCTAAACATAGAATATAAATTTTTTTATTCATATGTGTTTAATAGGAAAACAAAAAAACTTTTCTTTTGCACTGTACAGGTGTGAATTTCTAGTTGGGCAATTACTATAGTAAGGTCAACCAGATAACCAAACTTTTAAACTTAATATTTTTAGGCAAACAAGGTATCATTTTCAAGGTAAAAAACTGAAGATTTAGAATTAATGACTTTTAACTTACAAATATCAGTTTTTGATAAGTTATAAGCTGTTAAAGGAAAGGCTATATCATTTGAAATTCTTAACCGTGTTATGTAAACCATGTTAACCATGTTTTTTTTTTTACACAATTCACACTAATAATAGAGAATGGTATGAATAATAATTAAAGTAAACTGTAACGAGACAGGTTATCTTGCTCGAATGTGTAGTGTAAATATTCATTATTATCTCCTATTAAAATTTATTCATTATTATCTCTTGCAATTATTTTCTTTTGCTTAATGAAAATATATTACTTATCTAAGGTTTTCTGGTAACTCTATTTGCCTATTGCCTACTCTTTGTGCAAAAACACATTAAAACATTTTTATTCAATAAAAACTATATATTCTACACTCTAAATGAATTATTTTTTGCTCATCTATCTTAATTTTTAAAAAATTAGTAATGTACCAAAACATTAAAAATTTAAAGAATAAAAAATAAAATCTTGCTAAGTTGTAAAAATAAATTTAATCTAATTATTTTTTCAAGGTAATATATTCAAAAAAATTAAAATTTTAAATAAAATAATTATTAATCTTAACACTTTTCTGGTACCCATCCTACACTTTGTGAGAACAAGGCTGACCTTGAAATTTTAAGATTTTTACCTGGAAGAATCGGGGAAATTTACAACCTGTTTTAGTGGCCACCCTGACGTAATATCTAAATTATTTCTGTTACCTGAAATAATGAAACTCTTTTCTTATAGATTTCCACATCATCTCAAGAAGACACCGAAGCTGCTCAAGTAGCAGTAGTCACTCACAGCTTCCATCCAGAGGCACAACAGTCTGTTCTGTTTCAAGCTTTAACTGCACAGCCACACTTCATTGCTCTCACAGGTGTGTTGCTTTACACTTTAGAGATTTTGAAATTAGATTAATTACATACACCATCCAGGAAGAAATATCAAAACAGTTTATAATAACAATGACGTTTTAACAACAGTGTTAATTTCCAAGCTGTTTTTAATACTTTAAAACATCTGAAAAGAAAAAAGAAGCAATTAAATTTGATGAATTTTCAAAAAGGAAATTAAATAATGATATTTTACTGTTATAAATATAGCAAGAATCATTGACATAAAAATGAGTGCACCTACAAAAAGTTGTCAGAATGAAACAAAATCTCACATTGATATAAGTAAGTGATTGCAGAAATACTAATAATTGGAAGTTACCTTCTTGGCCCACCTCTAGCACAGATGTAGTCAGGTATAAGTGTCCTTTATAATGCATCTTGTTCCTCAATTGCTGTAAATCAACAGTCTAACTATGTGCCCCAGATATGTTTATTCAGTATCAAGTAGACCATGCATTGTCTCGTTAAAAAATAGCGCCTGGAAGCCTTGCCCTGCATGGCAACACGTGTTACTGAAATATGTCACTGCAGGGCATGTCATGGCACCGTGGATCAATATTAAGGGGGTGTGGTATGCAATGGCACCCCCATTCTGTTACACCAACTATAGAAGTGGTGTAGCTGTACAGCCCAGACAGAATTGATGCCAACTGCTGCTTCCTTTCGAAGTAAAGTTACTCTCAACAAGATTGAACTGCAACCAAATGGAACCAGGTCCTCTTCAGAGATGAATCCAGATTTAGTGATCACCATTGTGTACGAGTCGGGAGGCCCGTGGCCTCGATCCTGCTGTACAGTACAGAGCTGATTGTGCTCCAGAAAAAATCCGGATTTTCGGATTTTTCGCTAACAGTGATCCGGAAGTTTCCGGAGATTGAAGGTTCTTACGTTTCAAAAAATCATTGATAAAAAAAGTTTCCGGAAATCACATTTTCAAAGGTGGAACTTAAAAACACAGTTTATTTTATTTGTAAGTTAGAGACAGATACTTTATAAGCTTATATTCAAGATTAATATTCAATTTTTATCAGTAAATAGTTATTATAATCATAAACTCAATAAAGAAAGACATATTTGTAAATTTTAAGTAAACTAAGAAATATTGAGAAGAAGGAAAAAACCGTGTTTAAATTTTTTTTGTCTAATTTTTCAATTTAAACTTCTTTTTTTTTTTTTTTTTTTTTTTTTTTTTTTTTACTCAAGAAATTTTCCGGAATTTTGACTTGGACTCACAATCACTCCTGACAGTATCATACCCCCTTGCACGATAGTATGGGCTGTCATCGTATACCACGCACAATCACCTGTAATATTAATCCATTGTGCCATGACAGCCCAGCGTGACATCCTTCAACCAGATGTGATGCCACTCCTGGCAAGGTTCCCTTGAAGACATTTCTCACCATGGGTCTCGCAGGAATGCCACATTACCAGCCTTCCTTGCTTGATTTGTCATGGAACGAGCATATATGGGACCTAGTGGAATGACTCTGATTTTAGTCAATTTACAGCGACTGTGGAATGAGAAATGGTGAGGAATTGTATGCTGCATTTTCGCTCCATTCATTTATATTTTTCTCTGCCATACATGATTATTTGGCTTTGATCACTTACTTATATCAGAGTACTGTTACAATGCCTTGTTACGTAGGATTGCACAGGTGAACTGTTGAACCTGTCTTTTATTAAGTTGAATTCATTTTATCTTTTATTCCACTTAAAATTAATTGGATGTTTGAGAATATTATTGTCATCTCTTAATTTTTGAGTCAGTAATTGTCTGTAATATCAGTGTGTCTTGTTTATTTTTGTGAATATCCCAGGAATCATTGTTGGGTGCAAGTGAAAAAAATGTTTACATATTTTATGTCAGTCAAATGATGCTTTAGAAATCTTAAACTTATTTCTTTTACTTAAGCATGTGCAGCTTTTTAACTCACTAGAATGGGAATTAAACAAGTTATATATAAAGTTCTTTTTTTATACGCACCATGCATTAGTGTAGGAGTGCACTACCTTTATTTGAAATAAGGACGCAAGAAAAAATAATTTAGCTTTCAAAAACTGCCTCGAATTTTGTGTTCATTAAGAATTACTTAATTATTTCATAATATTAATTCATAACTACTAATGTAATAATAATTCATTTTAATTTCATAACTGCTTCGGCAACCCCATTCTAAGTTTACGACTATCTATGTTCAACTCTGTAGCCTTAATTTTGAACCCATCCCAAAAGACAAAGGAATTCTTGGATCGATTGAGATAAACTAGGCTTTGTGGCAGACTTTTTTTATGGAACTAAGATGATGGAATTTTTTTGTTTTTATAACCATCGTTGAACAACCAACCAAATTTTTGGTTTACGACTACCAATGTTCAGCGCTTGTAGCCTTGTAATTTTGAACCCAGTCCAGAGGACAAGGGAACTCCTGGATGAAGTATTGATACATAAAGGTTCGCCATCCTTGCATTAGATAAAGTACATATGGCTTTGTAAAGTTTTTCTCAAATGCCTTCAATAGGTTTAAGTAGATAATTTTTTTTCAATATTTGTAATGATTTTTGAGAAAAGTAGAAGTTTTCACCATACAGTATGAACCAAAATTGCTATAATAAGCTAATTAGTTTGTCCAGACAATATTTTAAGTTGCAAAATCAGATACGAAAACATACTTTCTCTGAATAAGCATACTTTTATTTATGAAGGATTTAGAATTATTTAAGATTAACATTGCTTTAAGATGTATAAGCATATTAACAATGAATAAATATTTTAAGAGCAGTGCATTTATTTATGGACAAGTAAATGAGTTTGTAAAAATGTTAGTAAATAGACAAATTGTGTTACGACAAAGACAGCAATTTGTAATTTTTTTAAAAAAATTTTGATAAAATTATGCCATATTGAATACAAAATACTTTTAAAAATAATGTTTAAATGTATACAGTGCACAAAAAATAAATGGACCTCACTGAATAACTCTTAATCTAATGATAGGATCTTCATGTTCTAGAACACAATCTAAATGGTTCGAAGGAGTGACCTCAAATATGCAGTTGAGCAGTCGATATTTTAGGTTACAAAATCAAACTCAAAATTGCTTTTTTTTTTTTCTGAATAAACATAACTTTTCCCAAAGGATTTACATCCCAAAAATATAGGGGGTATCCACAATCTTGGAAATATGGTCCCCATAGTTTGGAAGAGAGCTGTCTAAAATTAAGACCCCTTAATGTTTTATGTTTATTTCGTCATAACTTTAAAACTTTTTAAACAAATTCAGAAATTTTTACACGCAATTATAAAATTCATTTATCCAAAGATAATTCTATGCAAAATATAACTTTCAATAAATATTTTTTTATATTTTAAAATGGCTAAAAAAAAATAAAAAATTTGAATTGTAAGGTATACAATTTGTTACATCATTTAAAAAAAATTTATTTTATTAGGCAAAATTGGCAGAATAGTTCCTGAGAAATCGCATTTTAAAAATATGACTTCTTAAATATTAAATTTCTCAGGAACTATTGGACCGAGTATTGCTCAAAATTTGTATCTTGTCATATAAAATTGCATTCTTTAAAATGATATGAAAAATGTTATTAAGATTGTTATGCAAACCTTTATTACTATTGTAAAAAAGGTACCTAATATTAAGAAGTGTAATATATTATATCTAAGATAATGTGAAAATATTTGAACAAGAAGATGGGAACAACTAACTTTTCTTCAAAATAATTAATGTTTAATTTATTTATGATTCTTTTTGTGACATTTAACGGAAATTAATTCATGTTCTTTCTGTTACATTAAAACAAAAATATAAGTTTCTATTGTATTCTAACTTATTTTTCAATTGCAGTTCCAATTCAAGACATCAAAAAACAGGAAGTTTCTTCTGCACAGGAAGTCCAGTGTGCCCAATATGTGGATGAAGGAGGGGGCACCAACATTTTTTCAACTCTGAGTAACCAAATGTAAGTAGTGTTAAGGTAATCTAATTTTTATTGACTGCCCAAGTCTTCCGCATTTTCGCTTCATTTTCCAACATTCTGCAAGATTCCTCATTTTATTAATTCATGTATTTAATTTTCCCTCTCCATTTTGGTCCCGCAGTGGATTGATCATCAAGACATGGTTCTCAGTAAAACACCAAAGTCAAGCATCACTAGCTGCAGTCAGTAAGCGGGTGTGTGACCACTTTGATCGGCCTGCATAGGGACCGAAGGTGCACAGTATCCGTCCTCCTTGAACTGTTCTACTGTAAAGTGCTCAAACTTCCGTGAAGGTCGCCGGGCTTTGAAAGGCCATCCTCTCTGCAGATAATCAAAATTGCACAATAATATTGGATAAAAAATATGGGATTTAAAATTATCGAAAAATCAGTGACAATAACTGCCAAAAATTCGATAGAATTATTGCCTTAAAAAGTAAATACTCAAATGTACAATTCAAATTTTCCATATATTTTGAAATATATCGGACTATTTAAAATCCATGTCAAAATCGACATCAGTAACTGCCTAAAATACAATCGAAAGTTTATACCAAATGACGATACTATCGGGGCGATTTGAGCGGGTCAAAAGGTGCTTATCTAAATGCATAATTCAAATAGTGCGTGTATAATTTTATAGTAAAGGAAAGTAATTTTTTTTAACATTTGAATAGAAAAATCTTTCTGCTAGAACTCTGTGACAATGTCGCTGTGATTCTTCCACGGGGTTTGTAAAAAATACTCTATTTAATTTTATTTTTACCAAATTAAAAAATAATCGTGGAAACAAATACATTGCAATTATATATATTCTTCATTTACAAATTGGAACTCATAGAGATTGAAATACTGTCTTTTATGAATTAAAAAATAGCCTCCCAACATCATATTTCAATAAGTAATGGAAGGTAAAAGAAAAAAAAGGCTGTCTAAAATTGCCAAAAAACATGCTTTCGTAATATTTGAATGGTCCCTATAAAACCACATTTTTCAATTTTTAGTGAGCCTGATTCGGCAAATATATGTAATCCTAACACCACAGCATGTTATAACAAATAGTTCTTGATTCTTTAAAGGAAAAAATTATGCACAATGTTTTGTTGTGTGAAACAATTTTGATTTTTCAAGATCGATATTAAGTATAGTTATTGCAAATTCTAAAATTCATAATTTCTTTTTATGTAGGACTACATTTTCAATTTATACTGCACCCGAGTCAGCAAACATGTATACTCCCAACACCACAGCATATTATAACACCAATAATAGTTCTGAAAGCTATTCTGAAGTAATTATATCTTTATTTACTTAGTGTCTGTTTTCTTTTACTGTAATTTCTTTTTCAAAGATTGAAAATTTAATCTTCCAGTGCTAGTTAAACATATTTTTGTCTATAGTAGTTAATAATCCAAATTGATTTAAAGTATAATAATAGGTCAATGAAAATTGTCCTTAAGGAAGATAAATAAATTTATAATGTGATACTGTTTTGATATGATGCATTGTGCACAGTCCCTGGCCAAATTTTTAGACGCACTGTAAGATTCTATGTGAAATATTAATTATCAGGTGATACTATACGCTTTATTGTTTTTACACAACTCTTTGCACTTGTTTACGTTCATGTATCAAATGGTTAACATTGTAATGCAATACGTTAAAAATAAATACAAATAGGAAGAACATCAAAAATCTGTTAAATAAAGACCCATTACATTTATGTTTAAATGTAAAAGTATTGCCTATAAACGCGTGCAAAACATGTCATTATTAAAACACTATAGTGCGTCGAATAATTTGGTCTAATTATTATACTATACATCAGAGAACCGATTATCCGGAACGATCGGGACCATCGCGATTCCGGATAACTGATTTTTTTGTTTCGCTACAAAACGGCTTTTTTTTATTGTTTATCAAACCTAACTTAAAAAATATTATTTAGAAATAGTTTTAAAAAGAAGACAAAACGGTAAAGTCACGCATAATACATAAGTTTAATAAGATAAAAAGGGAAAAAATAATGAAATTAAAAATATATACAGAAATGTATACAGTGTAACGTCCCATATCCGGACGTCCCTTTTCCGGAAGAGTCAATTTCCCAGACACTTTTTAACAATCAAAATAAACAAACATTTCTTCACCTTCCCTCTCTTTAAAACAAAAAAAAAAGTCTTTTGACAGGTTTTTTCCTTTCTTAGCTTCTAGTGATTTATGCATTGAACCCATAAATCAACAGAAAGGGGAATAGAAGATCTACCAAGACCATACCGTTAGTGACGCTACTCCTTTGGAATGCAGGAAAGGGGGGGGGAGATTTGTTTTCAAAGGAGCACAACTGAGTCCCCTCCACCTCTTCTTTCCTATGCAGCTGGCTAGTAAAAGAGGCATTTCCTGCAACCTTTTTATTAGAGTGTTAGGGAAAGAAAAAGTACTTTGAAAAAGTGTAAACACAGCAAACGTTAAAGTGGAAGGGGAATTCCCTTTAGTCACACAAGAAAAAATAAAGAGAACTCAATCAGCATGCCACGCCTTTATGCTTGATTGATAGCCACTGATGGGAGAGAAAATAAGAATTTGTCACTGCCCCGCCCTCAACTTGAATGAGAAATAAGGAGGAAATGAATTTTCTTCTCCACCTACCCACCTTAGTGAATGACGGGAATTTCCCCTTCTTGCTTGAATCATTCTAGTTGAAAATGGCGGAGAGAGCAATTAATATTTTTCGTTTTCTATATTTATTTTTATAATAGTAATAATTATTTATTTTCTAATATTTTGTTTTTTATTGATTAGATATCATTCTAATAATAAAACATTATTGCCCGAAAAATAATGTTTAATTTTTTGCTTCTTAGATTCATATCATTTTAAGTTTTGTTTACCTTGGGAGTCTATTATACGGAAAAATCGAATATACGGACTTGGGGAAGTCCCGCCGATTCCGGATACGCGACTTTCCGCTGTACTTTCTTCCCTTTTTTTTCTTCTAGAAATAGGGGGAATATTTATGGAATTTTGTTCCGGTTTTCTTTTTTCCGGATAAGAGGTTCTGTACTATCCTAATATAATACCTAATATAATAAATAATTTATATTTATATAATATATTGTCTAATTTAGCCAGTTGATACACAAACATGAACAAGTGCAAACTGTTTCCAGTCGTGTGAAAACAATAAAAGGGGTTGCCACAGGCGACTATTTGCTACTATTTTCAACCTTAGGCAACTGGCAACTTTTTTTTTGCCTGAAAAGGCTAAAAAAGCAACTATTTTCAGGAATAAGTGACTATTGGGCGATTTTTTTTCTTTTGGCAAAATTTTTTCGCAAAAATGAACGTTACTTTTCAGTCTCCTCGCCAACACTACGTTATGCCGCCTACCACATGCCTGTGCCCAGTGACGTCATCACGCTAATCCCTCCCTTGTTATTTCACCCCACTGAAGAAAAAGGAAAGGGAAAAAAATCTGCGTTCCTTCATTCTTTCGTTCAAGTGGAAGCGTATTTTATTTTTAATTGTACGAGGTGTGATCAAAAAGTATCCGACTTTTGTTCATAAAATAAACGTTTATTATGATATAATTATTTAATACAAATCCCTTCAAAGTAGTCCCCTTGGGCTGCCACACACTTCTCCCAACGCTTCTGCCACTGTTGAAAGCATCGCTGGAAGTCCTCCTTCGGTATGGCTCTCAGATGGTCTGTCGCATTCTGCATAATGTCTTCTCTGGTCTGAAATCTGGTCCCTTTTAGTGGCATTTTCAGCTTTGGGAAAAGCCAAAAATCGCAGGGAGCCATGTCAGGAGAGTAGGGAGGTTGACGAACCACTGGTGTGCTGTGTTTTGTCAAGAAGTTCTGAATTAAATGGGAAGAATGTGCAGGAGCGTTATCATGATGGAGCTTCCAACTGCCTGTTGCCCACAGATCCGGGCGCTTGCGCCTCACTGCGTCACGAAGGCGACGCAGAACCTCTTGGTAGTACTCCTTGGTGATTGTAGTACCGTGTGGTGCGTACTCGTGATGTACTAAGCCACTGGAGTAAAAAAAAAGCAGTTAGCATGACCTTGACATTGCTGCGAACTTGCCTTGCTTTTTTAGGCCTCGGGGATGAAGGATGCTTCCACTGTGTTGACTGGCGCTTGGTTTCTGGGTCATATCCATAAACCCATGACTCGTCACCTGTAATCACTGTGTTCATAAAGTCGGGATCACCGTTCACAGTTTCCAGCATGTCTTGTGCGATCTCCAGACGAAGGTTTTTTTGCTCAAATGTTAGCAGCTTTGGTACAAACTTTGCTGAGACTCTCCTGAGGCCCAAGTCGTCAGTCAAAATTGATTGAATGGAACCAAAACTAATACTCATCTCGCCTACAAGCTCTCTGATCGTGATTCGGCGGTTCTGCATCACCAGGTTCCTCACTTGATCAATGATGGCATCATTTTTCGATGTTGAAGGCCTCCCTGAGCGTGGTTCACTTTCAACTGATAAGCGGCCATCTTTGAAGCGGTTGTACCACTCCTTTATCTGTGTGGTGCCCATCGCTTCATTTCCAAACACTCGTTTAATCTTGCGAATTGTTTCCACTTGCGAATCACCAAGATTAAAACAAAATTTTATGCAATAACGCTGTTCGACTTTTTCTGACATTTTAAAAAAAATAAAATCCGACGACACTCACTTGCACCTGTTAAATCATGAATGGCCTGACGCCGACTGACTTGTATTGGAGCTGTAGAAAAAAATGAGCATGCGCACTAGGCATGCTCACAACCACTCATCGAGCCCCGCCCCCATAGCTGCGTTTGTTTGACCAATAAAAATTAAGGTCGGATACTTTTTTATCATACCTCGTATATCTATGTGATGATTTGATTTTCTACCATACCAGTGTCCTCTTCATGACACATTTCAGGTAAGTGAGTTTTATGTCGATTTAGATTTTTCTTAATATTCAATTCTTGAATATATCTTAATATTCAAGATATTTTTAAAAATGCATCAAAATAAAATCGCAAAGGAACGAATCGGTTTTATAACAAAATGACATTGCCTCTGTTAATAGGCAATATATCGCAAAATATTGATTAAACGTGATTAGAATGAGCTACTATATCTTCACGTCGATAGAGTAAGAAAGGTGAAGTTAATAGCTAACGCAGTTACCGCGCTGAGGAAGACTAATTTCATTTCAGTTTTGCTGCAAAGACAATGTTTGTTTCGGAATTGGTTTCAGGATGTTGAATGGCAAAGGACAATTTTAATCTTAGATCGTGGTTTTGTGTGTTATTAGCGTCAGATGTAGAACCCAATAAATTCTTTTTTGCTTCCTTCTTTGTTCCCCTTGAAGATTACTTTTCAGTGGGATTTCGCATTTTATTTTGTTAATTATTTTCCGAGAGACTCCTGCTAATGTAAGATTGCTGGGTATCATTTCGTTCTGAATTCATCCATTTATGAAAAGAAAATCTATTTTAAAAAAAGATTTTACTAAATGTTTTATTATCTTTTAAGCGATTCGATTTGATCGTGGTATTTCGTTTTTAAATAATTATTGTTTAGTTCTGATAAATTTATCTTTTCTTTATTTCTTTCAATATACCTCACTAATTTGATTGAATTTAATTATTTTTAAACCAATAATTCTTTAGCTTTTGCTTTTACAAATTAAAACAAAGCTTATATTTTATTTTATATTTGGCCATCTGTAAGTCCAACTTTATTATTTTATATCATCGAAATTGATAGCGATGTTTTTTCAAAAATCATTTTATACTTAAAGTATATTTTTTTAGTTTTCTCAACTATTATTTTCTTAATTTATTAAAACTCTCTCAAAAAATATGAGCAAATTTAAAAAAAAAAAATTTTTTTTAAATTTTAAAATTAGTTTTAATGTTAAAAAAAAATTGAAACATAGTTAGCGTTTTTTTTTTATAATTAAAATGATTAATTTATTTTCTTAAATAAATAGAAAATTAAACGATATTTTGTCATTTTTAAAGTGGCGTTTTTTTTAATAATTTTTAGTTTTATTGTTTTTATTTTTTATAAAATTTTCTTTTTTTATATTATCGATTTTATTAAAATAAGGATAAATAAAGCAAAATTTATTTTTATTTTTACTTTCGGTTCTGCACGTATTTTTTTTTTCCTAATAAATACGAAAAAGGCTGACGTTTTATAGATTTAGTCTATTAATTTAAAAAAAAAAAAAAAAAAACACTATTTAAAATTTTTTTAAAATTAATACTAAGATAAGGGATATTTTAAAAGTGGCGGTATTTAATAATCCAGAAAACCGGGAAGAATTTTGCTCGGTTTTCCTGCTATTTTGAAGTTTAAGGATTCTGAAAAATAAAAGAAAGGGGAATTAGATCGAGAGGGTGCAGGGAAGGGACAAATGTTTTATTTTCTCCTGTGTGTGGGTTGTTTTTCTGATAAGCTGCCGTCAATCAAACGTAAAGGAGTGGCATGCTGATTTCGTTTTCTCTTTGATTTACGAGGGGGTGGGGAAAATGTATTGCACACGCATATCAATGAATGTCCAAATTAAGGAACTTGAAACTTCTGGCTAAGAGTGTTGACATGTGAGATTTATTTTAAATCCACTTTAGTTACTCAATTTTTGTTATTCTTGATTTATTATGATGAATTGTTTTATTAATTCCGATAATGCATTATTTATTATGAGCAAGACGTTTTTTAATCACCATTTTTATTCATCTATTTCCCAACAAAACAATATATATATATTTTTTTGAATAAATTCTGATTTTTTAAAAATGCGGTATCATTAGTAAGTTTTCTTGATGTGGAATCATCTGCCTTCGTTAAAAATGGTCTTTTTTATAAAAATAAAATAAAAGGAGAAGATTTTTGATTAATTTAAGCATACAATTATTTGTTAAAAGCAGGCGATTATTTTATGAAGCAGATAGCTGTTTTCTTTTTTTAAAAGTATATATTTTTTTCTAAAGTGAACATTTGTTTTCTACTTTCGCTTTTTTTTTCTTTTAATTTTAATGCATGTATGTAAAATATTTTGTTACAGTATTATTATTTTTAAACCAATAAATCTTAAATAATTTTTTATTTAAGAAAAATTAAATAAAGCTAGGGTTTGCTTTTAGTTTGACTTCTTTATTATTTTGATTGAAAAAATTAAGCAATGATATTGATGTTATAGTAGAATATGTTTAGAATTAATATTTTCTTTTGTGATAGATTTATTCCTTATTATTTATTTTTGATTGATTTAAAGATTTTCCATAGGTAATTTTTGAACATATGCTAAATCACGATACATCGTTATATTGCGACGTCTAAAGGACGATGTATCACCATTTAAAATTTCTGACATCACCCAGTCCTAATTGTGGTATTTGACAACTAAGCAATAGTTTTAATTATTTGGCTACTAATTTTGATAAATTTTTGTTCCTGTTCAGGCGAATATTTTCATAGTTTTAAGCGACTATTTTCAGGCTTGAGGCTACTAAAAGCAACTATTTTTGATCATTTTTTACTGTGACAACCCTGTGTATAGTATCACCTGATAATTAAGATTTTAACTAGAATCTTAATAGTGCATCTAATAATTTTGCAAGGGACTGTATATAATGATGTATTGTGTATATAATGTAAGAACTGTAATGTATGAAGAGCTTAGTTGAAGAAAGTTACATATTAGTGAATATCTGAAATTAGAATGCAATATCAGAAACATATTAATGAACTACATTAAAAGCAGTGTACTACAGTGAAACCCCGATTTTACATTTTCGGTCCGGGCTAGCGATAAAAAACGCTCGAAGCGGAATAACGTAAAATCGGGATTAAGAAAAATCTATGCATATTTTTAAAAATTGACACCTACCAGTTAAATTAATGGAAAAGATTAGTAATCTTCAATACTAACAATTTTTTGCAAATTTGCTTCTTGATTTACAATTGCAAGTAAAAATTGTTTTAGAGTTTTTATGCTTTGTAGTTTTTATGTTTGTTACCCACCCCCCTATTGACAAATGGAACAGAAAGAATGCAAGAATTGCTCCATACAGCTGAAAAGCAAGTTTTTCTTGTTCAAAAAACTAGAAAAAAGTTTGTGTGAAAGTTGTAGAATAAAAAAATTTATTTGATCTGTTGGTAGAAAAACGCATCAGGCGGGATTTTCATAATAGGGGTAACGCAAAATCCGGGATTTTTTAACATTATCAGTATAAGCAATTTTCACGGAGCAGCAGAAAATGACACAAGAAGCGGGATAACGTACAAAACAGACAACGTAAAATCGGGGTTCCACTCTACTTGTATTTGCATAACGAAACATCACTGTCTATGGCTCCCTCATTGTGACTGACATGTTTGTTGCATGCACACTTTCTCCACATTGAACAAAGAAAAGAATTTTTAAAAACATCGTTGAATGTTGAAGAATCCCGTTCTGGAATTATTTTAAAGGAAATAAGTAGACATGGTGCATAGCATTTTTAATAAATGCTTAAAGGTGCTTATTTTTGTTTTTAAAAGCCCTTAAACGTGTTTTTTTTTTGTGTGTGTGTTTTTAAAAAGTGCTTAAGCTTTCCCTTTCCATAATGAGGTTCGTTTTTTTTTTTTGTTTGTTTTTTTACAACGTCAATTTTTGCCTCGTTTTGTGCAAAAGCGTGGTTTTCACAGTGTTTTATTCAACATTTTCACAATTCATTCAAACACAATGCATTTCAGTGCACCGTCGGTCCGAAGCATATGAAAGTGCCAATCATTTTACATGTTGGCTTAAATACTTACAGGTCTGCATGTGCTTCTACTGAACTGTGTTCCGTTAGATTCTTGCACTCTCTTGTGCCACTGTACTGCATTTTGCAAGATATTCTCAGTTTCAGGCTTCATTCCCCTCCTTTGAAATCAAGCCGAAAAATCTCTCGATCTATGGTGATTAATATAATCAAGAAAAGAATTCTTTGTTAAAAACTAGTTATTTTATCATGACCATGTAAAGTCTTTAAAAATTATTTAGAATTTTTTTAATGTATGTAGTGCTTAAAAAGTTCTTGAAAGATGCTCGTTGAAAGATTCACACCCTGTTTTTTTTTTTTATGAAAATAATTTTCAAAAAAAGTCAGAAAGGTGTGTTCTAATGGTATTCTAACAGATATAACTCTGAGATGATGTGTTTAGTTTTAAAGCTTCAATTTGACCTCAATTATGCTTAGTATAACAACTCTGCCTGTTTGCATTTTTTGTTGAATGCATTTCTGATGAAGATTCTACAATATACTACTTTTACTTACACTTAACAGTTGAGATTTCAAGTTAATAGAATTTCAGGAAATTTCTTCCTGTTGAGCAGTGAGTCAAACATTAGTATTCTGACAAAGTGTATTTGAAACTGTGGTCAATTCTAAGAGATTCATTTTGCCCAGTAAAACTATGCTTAGAAGTAATTATATGAAGAGTAATTTATGAAAATTCAATTTTAATTTCATAGAGTAGCTATCTCACACATGACAAAAAGATATTTATCTCAATAGCAAATAAAGGAATTATTATGCTTTCAAATTTTATTTTCAAACACTAATTTATTCTTTTTTTGTTGACTGAATTTATTAAAGTATACATCTTTTTTTAAAAAAATAAGCATTCCCCGCAGAAGGAAAATACTGCTGACCCTTGAGGAAAATTCTTGGTTTCAAATTTCACAGCAAACATGATAGATAAATAATTTTCAGATGAACAATTTCATTTATTAATTTTAAAACAATTTGAACCATGAAGTTTGATTTGTGAAGTTCAGATGGTTTATACCCGCTTAATATATACATATATATATATATCAAGGGAGGAGGGATACTTTTGTGATTATATGAATTGTAAAAAAATTAACAATCTAGGACTGCACTGCTTAGAAGTCCAATATTTTAAATAGAATAGTTTTATTTCCACTGTGATTGCTTTACATAGTCTATTTATTGATTCTATATAGGTTAATATTTGTGAAGAACCTCAGTCCTTTAGTGAAGATCAGGAGGATGTTTTTCATGTAGATGGAAATGTTACTGAGTCAGAAAATAGCATGTCTTGTTATCCAAGTTCTCGTTTATCTGCAGCATCTGTAAGCATTCAAATACGTTTAAACTTCTTAACTACCTTTCCTCCAGATGTTGACCTAGGTTTGCAAAACCCACAACCCAGTGGGTATTTATTAAAATAAAATTGCATAGTACATAGTAGCTTGCTTTAAGATAAATTTTACAATAAAATTTAGGATACAGCAATGAAAAGTTTTGCAGATGACAAAGGTGTGCACATCACATTTGTTTAAAAGAAAAGAAACAATAAATGAAGTAAAAAGAACAATAAATGAAATTTTTTTTACATATATATATATATATATATATATGGGAACATGGAGAACTTTGTGACCCAACAGGTTTAACATGCACCAGCAGGGGTGAAAGTTTTCCGTATTTTGACGGATTTCCGTCTTTTTAAAAATAAAAAAAAACACGGAGCGAAACGGAATATTACTATAAGTAAATTCTAAGTTTGTTTTGATTTATTTTATGCAATAGACGGATTCAGTGGGAAAAGTCCCAAACGACCGATTCATTAAAATTGATAAGTATAGATATACTGTAAAGATGTGTACATGCAATATGTTTTTAATCTATATATCTTAATATTAATAAGCATTGTAGACTTAACATTTATTAAATATCAAAATTTTGTTGAATATTATTTTTACTATTGAACTATGTTTAGCTTGAAATTTTATTTTTGTTATTTATGAACAAAGTATCAACTTAGCTAAGTATTATTCTTTTCCTTTATTTTATTAGAAAATTAAATGTTTGAAAAAAATTAAAAGCTGAGGTAATTTTTGCTTGAAATAACTAATAACTTGGCATTTTTTGTTTATACTCCTGAACAATAGTAGGTTTGCTAAAATAAATATGGAATTTTTTATTTTATTTTGTGTATTTTAATTTTTATTGAAAAGTTTGTTCACAATTTTTATGAAAAGAATTCATATAGAATTTTTTGTTTACTTAAAATTATTGGACGGGACACGCCCACTTCTGATTTTAAAATTTTCAGTCTTGACAATTTTTGAAACTTTCACCCCTGTGCACCAGTCACCACTTAGTACGCAGGCTGTCTTCCGCCAGCTGGATTCGAACTCCTGTTCTCACAAATGCTAGTCCAGCGCAAAAGCATTAAATAAAGAATTGAATAGATTTGATTCAAACTATAAATAAAAGCAAAGTTCTTCTTTATCTTTTCCACCAAGCTACTTTTAGACTGCTAACTGAACCTTCTGGTGAACGGTTGTAATTTTCCAAGTGAAGGTTTTCATTTGATCGTATGATAAGATTTTTTTCTTCTTTCTACTCTTTTGTGTGAATAAATAATAATAAAAGTTGTTAAGAATGCTGTCGAAAGTGAAAATAGTGCAAAAATTTTGTTTGTGAGATACATATTTGTGCTATTCAAATGAAAAGGATAGGTAGTTGCAAATATTTGAAAATTTAAGAAAAATATTTAAACGCTATGACAAAGGTGTACCTTTGTTCCTCTTCTGTTCTTTCGATTAAAGTAGTTAAGAATATACTACTGGGACATGTTTTTATAACAGGGTTGCCTCTCCGCAGAGAGAACAGAAAAACTTGGAAAATGCAGGGAATTTAAAAATAACAGGGGAAATGCAGGGAATTTTGATTTTTTCCTTTACGAACTGGGAAAATACAAAGAATTTTTTTCTCATTTTAGTCTTTTAAAAAGAGGTGAGCATTCTGTGGGATATTTCCGGATTATCTTTCAGCTATGCTAAGCTATTACATTTACTATAGCCATATTTTACTGATTCAAAGTAGACTCGAAAGTAATTGTTAAAATTAGTGTTCAATTGGATTTTCCAGATAAAACCATTAAAAAAATTTGAAATTTCTTTTTTCAAATAAAATTTCCTAGGGCTGTAATCATGAGTAAGAACAGGGGCCATGAATAAGAACAGGCCAAATTTATTACCGTTTAGCAGTACCTTCACAAATTCAACTTTAGGAAAAACGTTTGTTTCGCAAAATACTTTTTCTTAAAATTTTATTTTTGTATCCCTTAAGAAACGATAAATCCTTATTTTTACCATATTTTTGAGTTGATTTTTTAATATAATTTTTAATTTTCACAAATTATGTCTAAATTTTCACAAAATAGGTACCTCTCGGAAAAACCTAGACAGACCCCTGAAGAAGTGTTCCTTAAGAGTCAGCAATAATGTATTCAGATAATTTTTAATAAAAAAATAATAAGCATTTTATTATGATACACCTTGGGACAAAAAGAAAATTTTTTTTTTCTTTTTTGCAGAAAAGAATGTGCCAATCATGTTAAAAATAGCCCAAAACGTGGATTCTACTATAAAACATCTTAATTAACTCTTTCTCAATAAGAAAACAGCATTTGATTTAGATTTACTTGATAGAAGATTCTGTGAATAATAAAATTGTGTATAATATGTGATATATAATTCTTTATTTTCAGAAAAATAATTAATTTTTATTTTTAGATGAGATGGTTAATTGACAATTATGAAATGTCTGATGGGATGAGTGTACCTCGAAGTACTATGTACACTCAATATTTTAAATACTGTCGAGAACAGAAGATGGAGCCACTGAATGCAGCATCTTTTGGTAAACTTATAAGAATGGTGTTTAATGGTCTCAGAACTAGAAGACTTGGCACCAGGTGACGTCTTTTGTTTTTGAACTAATTATTTTTGTCTCTTCTCCAGAAAGACTAAATTTTGAAAAATATTTGTTTATTTTCTGTTAAAAAATGTTCTTATTAATTAATATTATCTGCAACAGTCAGTTTTGGAAGCATTTCATGAGTGGTCTCTTTCTCTCTGTGTATATATCTATATTAGTATAAACTGGATCCGAATTATCTTTGAAAATGGCAATCAAGAATTTGCAAATTTAACTTCATAATTCACTTCTAATTAATAACAATTGTTTTAAAATTAAAATTGAAACAAATAGTTCTTCCATTTAATGGTTTCTGTTCTGTTTTTTATTTTCTGTTAGCTGTGATATTTTAAACCAAGAATCCCCATCCGTCATTAATGGTAGCAGAAACTGTGTTCGAAATAGTAAATTTAGACACAATAAAGTTAGTTTCATTACACAAATACTTGATTGAAAAAAAGAGTCTCTATAAAATGTGGCTCCCTGGCAGTAGTAAATACTTTAATTGGCATCTTATGTAAATTATTTTATCTATGATTGAAATTAATCCATTTTATTTTAAATCGCTACAAAATGTTTCTTCAAAATATAATTTCGTCTTTTTGTATTAATATGAGGAAACATCTTCACAGGATTATATCCACAAACTATAGCTATTTGGATTTTGACCATAGGCTGCAGTGTTCTTAAATTATATTTTAGAATGCCTCTCTTATGTGTTGTTGTATATTTATTTCAGGGGTAATTCTAAGTATCATTATTATGGAATACGATTGAAGCCTACTTCATCTATTAACAAAGCAATGGAAGACATTGGCAACACTACTTACAGGCATAATTCTTTCACACAGATGCGCAGGTGAGTTTTAATTCATATCTATAGTAAAACGTTTTATCGAGGTCGGCACATTTGCCTTCCTACGAGGTGAGTCAAGTTCGAATCCCAAGGATGGCTGGTCGATACGAATTCCGCACCCTGCTTGCACCAACCGCAGCAAAATATCCTCAGTGATAGATGGATTTTAGGGTCTCCTCGCTGTCAGGCTACCCGGGGTAGGTTTTCCTCTCCATGTAATGCAAATGTTCCATCAAAAAGTTCTCCACGATGGCAAATTTCTCCCAACACTTGATCCAGGAGTTCCCTTATCTTCTGGTTCAAAATTACAAGGCTACAGCATTGAACACTAGTAGCCGTAAATCCAAAATTGGGTTAGCTGTTCATCGACAGTTGTAAAATAAAAAAAGGTTGGCATGAATTGAATCAACTGGTTTTTTTTTTTTTTTTTTTTTAAATATTAATTCAAACTGATTTTTTTTAAAAATTATCAAGTCTGAAACATTTTTTAAATATTATAAATAAGACATTCTTTATCCAGGGTATGATTTTTTTAAAACTTTGATTTCATTAATAATAAAGGTTTTGTACAAAGAAATAATAATGAAAGGACGGGTATATATTATTCTATTTCAAAATACACTAAAAAGAAGAGACTAAATATGGATAAAAGTAGCGAGCATGAAACTTAATTTTCCGATTCAAACTAATTTACTTTCATTTGTTATCTAATTGATAAATGTCTTTGTTTTCTTTAAAATTCATTGAAGCTTGAGCAAAAATAATTAAGATTTCATTTATCCAATGATTATCTTGTTATAACTAAATAATAATTTTAACCAGTATTAAATATCTTAGCTATTATGTAATTAAATAAATAGTACAATTAATAAATTTTTTTACCTTTGTTTTTTTAAATGTAAAAGAAATCTGATTTAAATAGATTGATTAATCTAAATGCGATTTAAATCATGGTTTTTGCATTTCGTAGATTAAAGTGTGATGCAAAGACTGAATGTAATGGAAAGCGCCTTTTCCAACCTGATGTGTCTGATAAAAAGCGCTCATCCAAGCATGAGCTTTACCTTGGTGATGCATCTACAGCCATTCCAGATGTAGAAATAGAAATATCTGTGTTACCTCATGGAGTGACTCTAGATAAAATATGTATTTTCAAAAATGCATATAAGAGACACTGTGAAGTAAGTCAATATTCGAGTTATTATTATGAGTTGATGATATATGCATTTTTTGTCCGTATTAGTTTTTTCTTTCTTTTTTTCTTCTTTTTTTTTTCATTTTGTCAGTTTATAAATTTTTCTTGCCTTTTTAAAGAAAAATTTATATAAGTTTTTTTTTTTTTTTCATTTTCAGCCCATTCTGGGGGCTAACGAATTTTTCTCTATAAATACATGCATGAGTTTTTTTTCCCATTTTTTGGGTTATTTCACATTTTTTGAGTTCTATTCCCCCTAGGAAAAAAAAAAGAAGATTCCTTTGCTTCCATGTAAACGTGATTTAAAAATCATATATAAAGATTTGTATTCACACAATTTTTAAAAAAAATAAAAAATTGCATCGTTCACACTTTGCGATTTTATTTCACGCTTTTTAAAAGTACACATTGCCGTACTTATTCGTGCAGTTTTATAATTGTTCTGTTCTCATGATATTTAAAATTGCCCATCGCCCATTCATATTCGCACAATTTAAAAATCACACACTGAAATTTATATTCTTACAATTTAAATAAAAAATTGTGCATTGATATATTTTATTAAAAAGTTTATAATATTCTTCTTAATAATATTTTTACAATTTTTCAAAAAAAAGTGTCCTCCTCCACATAACATTTAAGCTCTTTTTTTCTTTTTTTTTTTTTACCATTCCTGTAAATAATTATAATTTTTTCATCAAATCTTAAATATTCTCCAATAACAACCATTAATATCAAACTGAGTTTTTCAAAATTTGAAGAATTAGCTTTTAAACAATGTTTTAATTTGTAGATTTTTAGAAAATGTTACATAATACAATGCAATTCTGATGTAATTAAAAATTAATAAATTCCATCTTTATTAAGTTTTTATTTACATTTTATTTTATTTATAAATTTCATACTTATTTTTTAATGAAATTTATTTTATTAAATATATGAATGTTGTTTTTGTCATTGGCTATTAAGTCAAAGGGGGTGCGATTGTTCTTGTTTTCCAGCCACCATTTACTATGCGAGGAGTCTTCAGCCAGCAAGATTTGAACTTCCATTCTCACGAGTGTGGGTAAAGCGCCCTGCCAGCGAGGCTATCTGCCTCAATCTACGGATACACGCTATGATATATGATTTTTTATCATTAAAAAAAAAAAGCTAATATGAAATATGTTTTTGAAAACATTTAAGATATTTTTTTTTCTCTCATTTTGTATGATTTTTAAAGAAAATCTAGGCTATCAATATCCTAGCCTTTGGCATCAAATCTGCAAAAATAAATATTGAATAAAAGCACTCATGGATATTGTTTATAAATTTGTGTCTTCTTTTCAAACACATTCTGTTTCACAATAATATTTAATTTCTCTTTATGTGTTGATGCTGTTAGACAAATAAAGGCTAAAAGGTATGAGGTTCGATTTTCGGTCGTCGATGCATTCAACTTGCGTCGGTGACGTCATGGTCTGCGGGGATCGGCCTGTTTATTTTCATTTGCTGTTGGTCCTTCTTTTGTGGATCATGACGTCACCCGTTATCTGTATTTAAGCTTCTGTTGAAGCAGATCATTTGGGTGTTCTTTCTTTTCGTCACTCTGTTTGTGACATTTTTTATTACTAATGTTTTTAAATAAACATACTGTCTTTAAAAACTTCGTTTTCTCTTATTTGTTTTATTGACATGCAGAGATGATATTCTGCGACAATCTCGGATGTCATGGTTATGGGCCGAGTTTTAGGCATAACCGGGATTTATTTTCTATCGTCTTGAATATCGAATTTTTATAAGCCTGGACTCAGCCAAGTCATTGTCAACTTCAAATGGAGAATCTTTAAGATGGGGGCCGTTCCCACCCGCCATTTTTGCAAAGTGAATCGTCAGTAAAATCTCAAGTTTGCTATGGTGTACTTCAAGATGCTGTGTATTCGAAAAATAATAGAACATTATCAAAATATGACTCTTCTAAGGAATTTTTCTCCAGTTGACAAAACTAGTAGTAAGCATTTTTAAAAGAAATTTTGTTCGGAATATAAGTCTGCACATCCGAATTTGATGGCTACTTCTAAGGATTACGAAGTTTGATATCTGGTATAGAACGAGCAACGATATTCCCTTTTTTTTCCTTTAAGAATCTTTCAATTGTATTTGTTTCATCATGGAATCTTCGAACCTGCATATAGATTTCCTGAATTCATCAAAGAAAATGGAAAGAAAATCTCAAAGTAATCCTCATGGACCGAGGAGTGTGGAGTTTTATCTCCAAAACTGAGCCTGCCCTACCTTCAGAAGGAAGTCGAAAAGAAAGTCAAGAATATCTATGGAGACGGGACAAAGCGTACATGTCGATATTTCTTAGTATCGAACCCGAATACCGAAGTCTGATCTCAAAGACAACTGATGGTGCTGAAGCCTGGGAAATCCTGAAACAACATTTTGAGCCAACTACGAGACCGAGAGTTATTCAACTCCTAGACCAATTCTTCGACCTGAAATACACCCCAGGAGAAGAAGTTGGAATATTTGCAGCGAGATTGAAAAACCTGGTTTCTCAGCTGAAAGAAGCAGGAAATCCGGTGGACAACCTATACCAAGGATTCCAACTTATAAGATACTTACCCAAGGACTTTCAAGGTATTGTTCAAATTATTTATAGATGGGAGGACACTAAATTTAAATTTAAGAACATTTTAGACAAATTACTTTTGGAGGAAAGTAGACTTACCGTATTTTTCGGCGAAAGCGCCGCTTCGTCGCAAGCGCCGCACATCGATGAAAATGAAATTTTTTTAAAAAAAGTTATAGTAAGCGCCGCAATGGCACTACACCGCGCATATCAGCATCCTTATGCAAGAGACCTTTAAATTATTATTTAGAATATCTGTATAATAAAAAATAAAAAAATTTTATACATTTCGTAAAGTAAGGTTTTAATTTCTAAATTATAATGAAAAATTTTTTTTTCAGCAGAAAAAAAAAAAAAAAAAAAAGAAAGCAACAAGTAAAATAAAATAAAGTTACAGTTAAATAAAGTTACAGTAAAATAAAATAAAGTTAAAGTTAATAATAAAGTAAGTAAAATAAAATTGTTCTTATCTGTTGGCACCACACCAAAAAATAAACTTAAGTACAACAAATAATTCTGAAAATAATGTTAAGTGCAACAAAATATTTTTTAATACATCAAATAACGTAATTTCTAAATTATTTGGGGGGTGGGGAGAGAATATCCTAAACTGCGTTAACAAAGAGTTGACGTGAAAAAAGTTTTCTCCTTCAGCAAAAAAAAAAAAAATAAAAAAACGATATAAAATAAAGTTGTTCTTACCAGTTGGCACCGCGCCAAAAAAACATTATAGCAAATAATTAACAGCAAAAAAATATTTCTATGCTCAGCAGCTGAATTAATGCTGGACTAATTACAGAAATCCGTAAAACAATGTAATAAGAAAAATAAAATGAAAAATTTATTAAAAAAAAGATTTTAAAATAAAAAGATTTTAAAAAATTTATTACAGTTAACAAACTAAGGAAAAACTAATAATAACGAAACTAATAATAACGAAATAACTAATAATAACAAGAATAAGAAATAACTAAGAGCGCCCTAAAAAAATTCTGATGAAAAATTCCTCTGCTTGTCATTTCTACTGGAGCTGTTTAGGAGGAATCAATCAGTTATTTTTAAAGGGGTTGGGGAAAAGAAAAGGGCATACAGTATTGGACCCCTAATCAGGCACTTAATCTGATCTAATTTTTTTTTTTTTTTTTTTAAGAAATATATATTGATGAGAAAAAAAAATCAGCTATATTCTCTTTTTATTTGGAATTTTATTTTGTTGAAGTAAGTAACTTTATTTTATCTTTTAAAAATAAAAAAGCTTGAAAAAGTATATAATAAATCTGTGTCAAAGGAAACATCTGTTTCTAAAGCAGTTTCAAATAAAGTGAAAAGTAAAAACACCTTCATTTCCAATGAACAAAATAAAGAAATGCAAGTTGGAAGAAACTGATCAATCAACCTTGACAGCTGAGCTTGTGCATTACTGGTTTGTCCCCACATTTCCCTCTTCTGTTTGACCATAAATTGGCCACACCCAGTTGACATTGAAACTACCACGTGGAGTACAAAATGAATTCTATCCCTTTTGCGGTTTTTTATTTGATTCATTTATTTTTTATTTTGCAGCTTTTTTATTAGTTGTTAACTGTTAATTTTTTTTTTGTTAGTTAGCTTGTTTTTTTTCTTGTTGTTAGTTGTTTCTTTTATTATTATTTTTTTTTTATCGTTATTAGTTTTTAGCTTGTTTTTTGCTGTTATCGTTAGTTCCTTAGCATAAATTGTTACTTTTTTTGTAGTTCTTTGTTAGCTTTTTTTTTCTTGTGAGGCGAGCGTCTTTTGTTAAAACAAAATGTTATCTAAAAGAAAAAAACAAGAACTATGATCTCGCTCCGAAGAAGAAACGATTATTTCTTCTTCATCGGACGATTCGGATTACTTCTTGAATTATTTCTCCTTCGGATTATTTCTTCTTGATTATATTATATAGATGATTATTTTAATTAATAAAATTTCTTAAGATGGACCAGTTTTAAATTCACCCCATCATAATCTACGATCGAAACTTGACTAATTTTATTGGTTTTTCTAAAATTGAATTATAGTAATATTTGAGCGCCATATTGGAATTTCCGAAAGATATCCGAAGTTCGGCATTTCGTCGGTTCCGTGAGGGCGGGTTTGGGGTCCTATTACTTCCTTTTCTGTCCGCTCCAAATACAATTGCCAAGGCACTAAGTAGATTTCTAGCTTTCGATTTTTCTTTAAGCTGGGGGTGGATACAAGATGCTTACCTTTTAAATTTTCTCCTTACGCGATGCTTTATTAAAATTATTATTTCGTTTATTTTTTTTCTTGCAGGCTGCTGCCGAAAGTTTGCTAAGAATTGGCAATTGTTCTGCAGCAGATCGCGATACGTACAAATATTTCGTCAACTTCGTTATTAATTTTATTTAATAGTCTTTCTCTCAGAAAATTATTTCATCTTAAATAAATTGACTTGAGAAATTTTTTTACTGCTAAAAATTCTTTCCTCGGAAGCGCCGCATGTAGGAAAAAAACAACTTTTTTTTCGATAGCGCCGCGGCGCTACCGCCGAAAAATACGGTAAGCAACTCAATTTTGATTTAAATAATCTTAGTGATATTGCTTATAATGTTAATTCTAGTTTTAATGAAAAGTTAAGTGTAACTAATACGTTTAAATCTGGTTCTTCTAATAGTAAGGGAAATTGAAAATCTGCTAATATTAAGTCTAAATCCAAAACTAGTTATGATAAATCTAAGATAGCACCTTGTTATCATTGTAATAAATATGGTCATTTAATATCAGATTGTAAGCAAAAATTAAAGTATAATTCAAAGAATATAAAGAGTAAATTTAAGCAAAATGCAAGTGATAATTCTTACTGTAATGTAACTGCAAATGTTTTAGATAATAGTCTTTATATCGTTGAAGCAAATGTTGGCAATGTGTGTCATGAAATTGAGAAAGAAAGTTGGCTTTTTGACACTGCTGCTTCAACACATTTTTGTAATAATTTGGATTTATTCTTTGAATATGAAACTGTAGAAAATGCTTCTATGTTGTTAGCCATAGGTGACATTGAAAGCCCAATCTTAGGTATTGGAAAAGTGCAATTTTTTAATAAGTTAAATGGTAAAATGCATAGAGTAACTTTACAAAATGTCATGTATTCTCCTAAACTTAGAAGAAATCTCATTTCTGGTTCTGTAATAGAGAAAGCTGGAGGTTATTTTGTAGGTGCTAAAAATTGTATTTCTGTGTATAATCGGGTAAATTAGAAGATTTTTTATTGTAAAAGAGTTAATGGCTTGTATTATTTTAAACCTAATCCTAATGCTTATACTAAGCCTGATAAAGATTTAATTATTGATAAAAATGTTAGTGATGCGAATGAGCAATTGTTTAATGTATCTGTTCAGATAGATGATCTAGATATCTGGCATTTAAGATACTGCCACATAAATTGTGATTATATAATTCAAACAAGTAAAAATTCTAGTGTGAAAGGATTACCTAATCTCAATTTTTCAGATAGTAATTGTATAGAATCTAAATTAGCTAAATCTAAAAGAATTTCGTTAAGGTTTCAAATTTTCAGGTTAATCATAACATAAAACATAAAGCAAATCATATTGAAATAAAAATTTCTAGAAATTATAATGACTGTTTAAAATCTCCCCAAGTTAAAAATTGGGAATTAGCCATGTCTGATGAGATTAAAACTATGAGAGAAAGAAAAGTTTGGGATTTGGTTCCAACTCCTAAAAATAAAAGAATTTTGGGAAGCCGTTGGGTTTATACAACTAAAGTAAATGAAAAGGGTGAAATTGTGAGATACAAGGCTTGTTTAGTTGCCCAGGGATTTAAACAAATACGAGGTGAAAGTTATGATGAAGTATTTAGTCCTGTGGTTAATTTTGTTCTTGTAAGAATGTTTTTCACGATCTTAGTTTGTATGCTAGGGTGGTATCATTCCCAATTGGATATAAAGTGTGCTTGCCTTTACGCAAATTTGAATGAGGATGTATTTAAGTATCAACGACAAGGTTTTGTTGATTTAAATAAGCAAGACCACGTTTGTCATTTAAAGAAAGATATGTATGGACTAAAACAAAGTGGCCGAGAGTGGTTTTTTGAATTAGATAATACACTTGAAAATTTAAAGTTTGTAAGATTGAAATGGTGTAATTGTACATATGTATATAAAAATGTAATTCTTATAATTTATGTAGATGACATAATAATTTTTGCTAAAACAGTAGTAGACAGTCATATTGAACTTTTAAGTGATAATTTTGATTTAAAAATTTTGGGTAAAACTCGTAAGTTATTAGGTGTTGAATTTGTTCAAAAAGATGGAGAGATGTTAATACATCAAAAGAGTTACATCCAAAAGGTTTGTAAAATGTTTTCTAGCTTTAAATTTCCTTTGTCATCGTTGCCGATTACTAAGGGTAACTTATTATCAAAAGCTGATTGTCCATCTTCTAAAAACGAAGTGGATGAAATGGCAAAATTGCCGTTTCGGAACATTTTGGGTTGTTCAGCTTAATATAGCTAATCGCACAAGACCGGATATTTCCTATGCGGTAAATATATTATCACAATTTCAAGAAAACCCAGGTTTAAAGCACTGGAATACTTTATTAAGATTATAAGGTTATGTTCAAAACACTCAAGATTATTTCTTAAAATTGTCAAATATTGAAGAATTAAATGTTGTTACTGTGACTCAGATTTCGCTCCTAACAGGGATGACAAAATATCAGTAGGTGGTATAATATTGTTTTTAGATAAAACTCCGATATTCTAGAAAACATTCAAATAAAAATGTGCGAGTCTATCTACGATGGAATCAGAGTATGTGACTTTAACTGACGCTGCCAAAGAGGTAATGTTGATTAAGTGTATAATAGATGAGTGTGGAGAATTAAATGTAAAAGACATAAATTTTAGTGATTGTATTATATTTAGTGACAATCAATCTGCAATTGATTTTTCTCATTCACCTATTGAAAATAGTCGAACGAAACACATTGACGTAAGATATCATTTTTTGAGAAATTTAATTTATGATAAATTTTTCACTGTTAAACATGTTAGGAGTAAGTTTAACTTAGCGCACATTTTTACAAAACCTTTAACTAAGTTAGAAGTTGAAAAATTTTGTTCAAAAGTATTTGTGAAAGTTTAATCTTTTGGATGGTTTCAAGAATGAAACAACTTAAGTATTAGTTTAAGGAAATTAAATATTTCTTTAGTTTATTGAAGATTTGGATAAACTGTATTTGTGTATTTTTTGTAAAAGTTGAAGGCATGAGAGGGGGCCGCATGTTAGACAAATAAAGGCTAAAAGGTATGAGGTTCGATTTTCAGTCGTTGATCTCATGCATTCAGCTTGCGTCGGTGACGTCATGGTCTGCGGGGATCGGCAAATTTATTTTCATTTGCTGTTGGTCGTTCTTGCGTGGATCATGACGTCACCTGTTATCTGTATTTAAGCTTCTGTTGAAGCAGATCATTTGGGTATTCTTTCTTTTCGTCACTCTGTTTGTGACATTTTTTTATTACTAATGTTTTTAAATAAACATATTGTCTTTAAAAACTTCGTTTTCTCTTATTTGTTTTATTGACATACAGAGACGATATTCTGCGACAATCTCGGATGTCACTTGCAATGAAAGCGCTACTATACAAATCTTTTGAAATATTATAAATGTAACCTTTTCCTTTGCAGTTTATTCTAGAAGCTGTTATTAACTTTCAATTTTCTGATGTGGAAACTCTTTGGAATTCATTTTGGAACACTTCTTCAGAAAATAGGAATCAGAGGTATGTAATCTGTTTAACAATAAACATACTGCGCGCATAGATACTTGTGATAGTTAGATCTGATATTGGGGTGTCTTAACATGCCATAATGTTTAAAAACGATCTTAAAAAACTTCACATACATAAAATAAATCATTTTTAATATATGATGCAATAAGTTAAGCAAACACATTTTGATTACCCCAAAAACTCAAATAAAGCATTTTTAAAGTATGCATAATTTTTAAGAAAAAATTGAGATGCTAACCAGCTGTAATCCTTAATAATAAAATAATTATATTAAATAAATATAAAGGTATCATTTGTGGTTTTATTCACACCTGTTTTGGTAAACCTGCGATTTGCCAATAGAGAATTTGGTTATCGAATGCTGTGTTATATTGTGTCTTTTTATGTTATGTTTTGGGATTTGCATATATTTTCATCAAAATGGTTTTAATCATAATGATATATGTTTTGGTCAAGGTTTGCTGACACGGACATTATGTAAATTATCTGAGAGTTAAATAGAGCTGTTAATTGTTCTTCAGTGCCCCTGTGGCAGAATTTTTTCAAGCTATCTCTGGCAAAACTCTCTTTTAAGCTATGTCTTTCTGCAAGATACTTTCAATAACAACAAACATATATGTTACTAATTTAAACAAACAAAAGCATTGTGCTTAGAACAAAAAACTGTATATAATTATTTTTTAATTTAATATGTAATAATTTTTTATTCTAATATTATGGGTGATATTCTCGCATTTTCTTGGAGAGGGATCGCACTAATCATTTCCTTCGCATTTTGTAAATAATCATCACAATAAAAAAATAATTAAAAATCACGAAATCCGTAGTAGTAATTGCTGAAAAAAAGATAGACGACAAATAGGATTCCTCAAAAAAGAGTTACTCAAATTCGTGTTTCATTTTGAGATTAGGTTGGTGTAATAAATAATATCGTATAAAAAATATCGGATTTAAAAACTATAGAGAAATCAATAGCGATAATAGTCAAAATAGTGAAGTTGATCAGAAGCACTGAAACAATATTTATTTGCAAATGTAATCCCAAAACGTAAACTATTGAGAGCGATATTGTTTAAATTTTATCTATAAACCAAAGGTGAGGAAAGATTTTAACTAGTTCATCTCGTAAGTGCCAATTTTTGAAAAATATGCTAGTCTGATGGAAAAGGTAAAATCGGGGTTCCACTGTATATGCTAATTATCTACCATTACACAAAATTATCCTTTGACATACTTTGCAACCACTCTGCCCCATCATGAATCATTTTACCTATAAAGCAGGGTTGGGGTTTTGGACGTGGGTTTTACTGTCCTAAACTGGGTAAAACTGTCCTAAACTGGGTAAAACTGTCCTAAACTGGGTAAAACTGTCCAAAACTGGGTAAAACTGTCCAAAACTGGGAAAACTGTCCAGAACTGGGTAAAACTGTCCTAAACTGGGTAAAACTGTCTCAAAGTGTCCAAAACCTTGAACTTTGGAGAAAGATAAAAATTCTATAGGTACACATAATAATTGCATGCACACATAATAATAATTACATTGTACACATAATAATTACATGCATCAATAAATATTTGATATTTTTTATACAATTTACTTTAACTTATTAAAGGGAAATAATACAATATAATAAGAAAAGGTTTATAATTTTTGAAGCTCCACAATTCATTGAACAACAAACGTGAACACCTCATCCTTTAAATATAAATATGGTTTTAATACTGATAAATAATGTTTTTGCATAAGGATAAATAATGCAATATTAAAAAATAATAATAATGATTTTAAAAAAATACTAAATTTGTTTAAAATTTAACCTTTTATTTTTCACAATATTTTTTTAAAAAAATGTTTATAATTTCTGCATGATAAAAAAGACATCTATTTAAAAAAAATTGTTTTAAATATAAATATATTAGTTTAAATTGGAAATACAAAATAACTGAGAAATGTATTAACAGTTTTGAAGGGAATAACATCAGTTTCAGTTACTGACACTGGCGATGTATCACCACTCCCCAAGTAGCACTCAATATCGATTGATCTCGAAAAAACTTCGCTTACGACGTCGATCGATGTTCTTCCGAAACATCGATCTATGTAAAAACGTCAGATTTTTTTTATATTGTACGACATTGTAAAATTGATATAGATCGATATCTCAATAACGCCGTAGAATGTCGAGTTTGAAAAAACCATATTCCACGGCGTTTACAGATACAGTAGAATGTCGATGAATATTTTTATCACGTTATTCGTACAGCAAATATTAATAAGCATTTAAAGATGCGGCAGAACGCCGATCGATAATTTTAATACGTTATTCAAGAATTTTTTTTCACTGGATATTATAGGATAAAGGTACATGTCTGTTAATTATTTTATATGGTTTTGCACTTCAGATTTCATTTCGCTAATTATACTCCAGGCTGTACAGTTGCAGATTTAATTAATTTGATTTATAATGAGTAAAAAAAATCCTTCATTTTTTGTCCAGGATAACTTGAAAAGAGCTACATGCTCTGCTCAGTCTATGCCTATTTAGCAGAAAATTAATCATTTCCTTGCATGTTAGACAATAAGCATTCTGCAAACTAGTGAGCACAGATTTAATATTGTCTTAGAATAAAATATCTGCAAGTATTTAAGTCATACTTTCAAAGTTCAAGGTGTGTTGCCAGATTTTTCAAAAAAACAAAACAAATAATAATAATAAGCACCCAAAAATATTTTTAATCAGTTTCCAAACAATAAAAATATATATATAATTAGGATTTGAGCAGTAATAAGCTTAAAAATTAATTAAGCATAAAATAGGTGAAAAGGAATAAGTAAGCACTGTAGATGGAATGTAAGAAGTGAATATTAATTTAAGGCATAATTATTTCCAGCTCAACCATGATTTATAAATCAAAGATAATTCGCTTGTTTAAAAATTACCACATTTAACATTTATGTAAATTAGTTTTCTTATTTTTTAGCATTTGCAAGGTACATTTGATCTTCAGACAGGATTCAGTCACTGAAAATTAATAATTTAATATATTGCACAATAGCACTAAAAACTCAAAAAATATTATAATTTTATGGGTTCAATAAAATTTACCCTTCTGATATGATCGTGCTTTGTAATATAGAAGGTGTGAATGCAGAGGAATAAAACAAAAACTAGCTATGAATATTTTATTTGAATAAACATTTAAAAATTTATTAAAACAAATTGGCACATTCTTAGGTCTCCAAGTCCAAAGAATTGGTCACGTCAATTATCTTAGGTTTTCGTCCTTCCCAATCAGTGGCTGAAGCAGACCTTCCCAAATTTTTCCGCAAGCTCTTGGTCTCAAAGCGTTCGAGAACTGTAGCTGGAATCAAAACATTGAGTAATATTCTAACATTTAAAAAATAAAAACTGAAAGACTAACAAAACACTATTTATTAATGAGTATATAACGAAACTTAGAGAACTAAATTGAGCAATGATTCTCAACATTTTTTTTTTTGTTGTTACGGCACACTTTTAACCATTTTGAAATTTGATGGCACACAATGAAAAAAATTAGATTAAAAGTTGTTTACTTACCTACAACATACTGTGTTAAATAGTTTGTGATAATAATAAGTACTACAAAAGCACGTTTATTAAGGGATTAATTATTTCTTTTGACTGATTTTTTATTAGTTAGTATAACAGTTATTTTTCCTTCTTCTTTTTGCTAGTTATTAATTGTTAGCTTGTTTTCTATAGTTATTAACTGTTATTTTTTGTGATTTCTTGTTTACTAGTTTTTTGCTAATTATTAATTGTTAGTTTTTTTTTTTTTTAGTTATCCTTTCCTAATTTGTTTTTTTATATAGGGGTGAGTCGGGTACCCCCGCCCAATGTCAATTTCATATGTATAGAAAATTTTTTCAAGTCAATGGGCCATCAGTCAATAATTGTTATATTAAAAAAAGATTATTTTCAAAGTTTCAAGTATTTATGCAGCTGGTAACATGGTAAACAATAGTTTTGAAAATATGTTGAATACAGTTGTCATGATATTAAGAAAAATTGGTTGAATGTTTCGATTAAACTTCATTTTAATATTAAAAAAATAATTTTTTCTATACATAAAGCATTAAAGTATGTAGTCTTAAGTTTAGTTTGCACAAAGAACGAAGTTTATTTGTGAAAAATTGTTCGAGTAATTACAAATTTACAAAAAAATTGGATTTCGGGTAGCCCCGCTCACATGAATGTTAGGTATCACAGCCCACTTTTATTTCGTCGATAAATGTACGGTTCCAAAGATTTACTTAAATTAAATTATTTTCTTTAAATATTTAATATAAATATATATTAATATTATAATATATTAATATACATTAATAATAATAAAAAATATAACATTTGCTGTTAATAAATGATAGAATTCACTAAAAGTATATAAATATGTAATAAGAAAAATAATTTTGTGATAAAAATTATAAATAAGGTTTATCTATTGTCAATACATTGGTCATTTTCATTTACACCTGAAAAAACAATCAAAAAACATAATTTTTGTAACTGGGCGGCGCTACCCGACACAATTTGTAAAGAGCTGAAAAACATGTTTTTTAAAATTTTTATTTTTTTAAGTTAAACTATTCTTTTTTTGGTTTATTCTTTTTGTATTATTTAATTAAATGATAAAACAATAGAAACATACAAAAATCTTGATTATTACTCAATATTATACAGAAATATAAGCAATAGTCCTTAAGTGGGCGGGGCTACCCGACTCTCCCCTATTTGGTTTTTTTTTAGTTATCCTTTGTTAATTTGTTTATTGATTGCATAGCTTACTTTAATGATTAAGTTTTATTTCCATCTGTAAGTTAATATTTAGCTTGCTTTCCTTAGTTAATTAATCATTTTAATAGTCATTAAATTTCCTACTTATTTCAAAAATTGTTTAAAACTATGTGTCAAAGACAATTTTAATTCTCTCATCTATTTTAAGATTGTCAGAGATAAGGCAATCGCCGACAAAGATGCTCACGTGGTTAAAGCTTAGAAAAATTATAAAAAGTATATATATATATACTTTTTATGAACATTTCAAGAATTTGGCAGTACAAAAAAGCACAGCGGTTGAGAATCACTGGCTTAGAGAATTGACACACGGATCAAAAAAGGGCATGCTGCATTAGACACTGTTTTGTAAAACTGTCTGAATATTCAAGCGGCAATGATGTATCTTTGATTAAATAATAAATCTTTAACAACAAAAAATACTATAATAAAAAGCTTATCAGTTCAGCTTTAATTGTATTTCTTAATACTCAATTTTACTTCTATGTATTAAAGAAAATTCTCTTAAACTATTGTGAATACACAAAAAGTACTGAAGTTGAAAATAAGATTTATTTTTAAAATTTAGATCTGATATTGATTACTTATGATTGCATATACTTAGAAGTATAATTAAACAAAAGCTCAAACTTATTATAAATACACTGCACTTCCAAATGCATTCTATTCCTTAATGTAATCGTTTTTTTCTTCTTCTTCCTTCTACAAAATTACTTTTTTTTTGTGATCAGATCCATAAACTATCGATGTACAACTGTGTTAGAAGAAAATTAAGTTTTTCAAGCCTCTCTCTCTCACTCACTCTTTTAGTTTGGATTTCTGAAACTTTTTTGCAATATTTGGTTTCCTTTACATGGGAACAAATTTTTATTTTGTATTTTTCAAATAGAGAGAATCTCTTCCTAGCATTATTTTTAAATTAAATTTAATTATAATGCTGCCTTTAACTACAGCTTGCAAAGATAAAAATCGACTGATGATATATATTTATACATATTAAAAAATTGTGAGTATACACAAAAAATCCTGAATAAACTTAGAAATGTTAAGGATTAACTGCAGATTAATGTTTGTAAAATTTAATACAAAAAGAGAGGAATTCTAAATATTTGTATTTATTATTAGCAATTGGAATTGTTATTCAGATTAAAATTTTTTTAAATTTTTTTTTCTTAAAGCATTTAAAAACTGGAAGGAAAAAAATATCACATATATATATTAATAAAAATAAATAATATTTTAATCAACAATTTTACCCAAATGACAATAGTGATGACAGGCACTCTTTCAAATGACTTTCTTTTCGCCTCAGTCAAAATACCGGCATATGCTGTTAAAATACCGAATCTGAAAACAAAAGTTTGTTAATTTATTCAAACAGCTACAAGACAATACAAATTATGTTAAAATTTAATCTAAAAGAGTATTAAAATCTTTATATTAGCTAGCCCACTTTCAAGTATTATTTATATGTACACTTGTTAAAAATAAGTAAAATAGATGCTATCAACAACTCCGCAGCTGATACATTGCTTAAAATGAAAATCACTATCAGTTGCTTAAATCAGATTTCTGATGCATCATCTAAAACAAAAGTCATTATATCGGCCTGCCGATATATGTGTTACATAGATATTTTAAGATACATAGATTTATTGCCCAGTCCTATATAGAATAATCATTTAAACTCTATAGAATAATCATAAACTATATAGAATTATCATAAGATTAGACATTACAAAATTAATTTCTACACATTAATTTTAGAATGAATCACAGCTAAGTTATAATCTTATTTAATAAGAATCACACATAGACCTGTTGTGTTATATATATTTATATATATATATATATACCTGGTCTGTCTATGTTTTTCTGTTAGGTACCCCTTTTGTGAAAAATTTAGACTTAATATGTGAAAATTAAAAAATCAACACAAAAATATGGATTTATCATTTCTTACGAGACACAAAAATAAAATTTTAAGAAAAAGTATTTGCTGAAACTATATCTAATTTTATTCAATTATATGTAATATTAATTTCACTTTCTATTAATTTTATTATAAAAACATGGAAGACCATTAAGTATTTATTTCAGTTTTTTATTAAAGTCAAATTAAATTTTAGTTTTTTCTGATTATAAATATTTACTGATTATAACTTTACAATAGGTAAGATATATATATTTATATATGTTTAGTAAATATATGTGTGTGAAAACGAAAAAATTAATAAACTTGTTCCTTTTATATTACTGTATTTATACTTTAAATGCTTGGGTTAAAAATTGTGAAACGTTAACTTATTTAACAGTAAAGAAGATTCAAATATGTATTAGTGATAATGTGTTATTTAAACATAATAAAAAATACATATAATAAAATTAAAATAACTTTTCAGATTTATTTCTATTTTTAAGCTTATACAACACTTTTTAATAAATAAAAATATTTATACAGTAAAACTTAAAGTTTATGACCACAAAATGAAAAAACCCAAATTCCCCCGGGTTTTTTCAATAAAACCCAGACGGGTTGGGTTTTTTCAAAGCCTGAAAAACAATAAAATATTTAATTAGAAAAGCTTTGATCAATATTTTCTAATCATTATCTTAGAAACTTATAAGTTTTAGTTGTTGCGCTCTTATCCAAATTATACTTCAGTTTTTAAAGTTATTTTAAAAATTAACACATTTTGATATTATTTTTGACAATTAAGTTTTCCTTTTTTATCTATAAATTTTTTTTATAATTTTCAGCAAACAAAAAATTCTTTAAAGAAGTTTTAATAAACATATAAATCTCTATTTTGATTTTGAGCCTTTAGTGTCTATTTTAATTTTCCTTTAGTATACTCTTATTACATAACAAACACATATCGTACTTTATACATAACACATACCTTACTTGATATCTGACAAATTTAAAAATTGTAGAAGTAACGAATAACAATCATTCCTGTACCATAAACTAAATCTTATATTAAGAACTTTTATATAGAGAATTATATTACAAGACTGGATTAAATTTAGGTAAATAGAATATCATTGTTTTCAGAAATTGAAAAGTTAAACTTATTTCTTTTTTTAAAATTGTTTAATATTTTCATACTGCTTATTTTACTTTTAGACGTAATTTTAAAATCTATATAACCTTTTACAATTCGCTTACAATAATATTTTGATAAATTATGTATACTTATATCATTTTGAGCACAATTTTTAATGTTTTAAAACGAATTAACTGTTAATAAGCACACAGAATTAACGTTGACAGACTTAATTTTTATGAAAAGTATTTATACACTCATAACTACAATGCTATGAACCTTGTTCACACAATAAATGACATTAGAAACATTTCATCTTACATAAAATTATTTACGAACCTAGTGAATTTATTTAATAAAAATTAGATAGATTGTAAAACATAACATTTAACATCCCAGCAAACAAGAAGTAAACAATTCAGAACAAACAACTTTGACAATAAATTTACGTCATTAATTAGAAATTATTCCGTTAATAATATTTAAAATTAGCGAAAAGTTAAAAACTTCTTACTTAATTATAATTCAAAACCAGCTACATATGATCTTTTATAATGGAATGTTCTTTCGGTAATGTAGGCTTAACCTAAATATAAAAGTGAAACATTGCAATTAGAAATGAAGACCTGACACAATATTGATAGAGTTTATATAAGTAAATAGAAGATGAATAAACTTTGCTTACCTAAATTAAATCAGTAAGGTGACTTTTGACGACAATATTAGGAGATATAACACGCGAAAAATTCATGGATCATGGTAAAAACATGGATCGTAAAGCGTGACGTTAGAGCTGAGGATCACGTGACAAGCGGATAAACTTTGTTGATAACATTATTGCCATGATTGAGATCGCTTCACCTTCCAATCCCGTTCCATATCGTTATCATGGCATTCTATTTTTTACTTTCAATGAGCAAGTATACATATGAGCAAGTATAAAGAAATTTTACTCATTTTTATCTTTCTAGCAAATATTTTGAACTATGGAACTAAAATATATTTAATATAGAGCGTTTTAAGAAAAATCTTTCAAAATATTGATAGGAACGGCCACGGCATAGATCGATGTTTCTGTGCTACTTGGGTATGCTAAAAGAATTGAACACGAATGAAATAAAAATATTCTTGAATAGTACTATAGATAAATAAACCTGTATGGCAAGGTCAAACTTCAGTTATGTACTATTGAATGAGAGGATCAATTGAACTTGATTACTGATTAATCTTCCTTTAAATACACAAGTGGGCGACCTTTGTGCTAAAATACAAACAACGTTAAAAGGGTCGAAAATATTAAATATCTTTGTACCTTTTAACGTTGTTTGCCTTAGTTTGTAATCTTCCTTTGTTTAATGTTTAAACTGAAGAGTCAAACAATATTAATAAAACATTATACTTTTAAAAACAAATATTTTCTAGTAGATTTAATTATTAATATGTTATTAGTTCTATATTTATTTTACCTTTTAAATATTGTTCAGATATTTTTCTTAAATGATGATTCTGATGATGATTAATGATTCTTTTTTTTTTCTTTAAAAATTTCTAAATAGTTGTAGCTTACTTATAAATGTGGTTTTTTCGTGTGTGTTTGTGAAAAACCTTGTATGAATAAACAAAAATGGCTTTGACTCTTTTTTTTTTAATTAATATTTATTTATTGTTTACCCAAATTGCAAATAACTTGTAATCTGACCATATGTTTACATTATACGTCTAAATGCTGATGTCTTTTATTCCAAATTTTAACATCATATTTAAAAATTTTGTTTTAATACTTTGGGAATTAAATTGAAAGTGAAATTGACTTAATATCTTATGGATGATGATTTATCATTGGGGACTTCTAATCAAATTTCATTGTTTGCAGTGATTTGTCCAAGTCTTTCTTACGTGAGTTGTTGTCATGTGAACCTGTGAAAGAATTTATAAAGCAAACAGATTTTCAGTTCTATCAAAATCTAATCGATGTTCTTATACCTGACGTCTTAAGACCAATTCCAAGTAAGTGTTTCGACTTTTATCTCTAAATAATGCACGAGTAACCGAAGAAAGAGAAGGTAAAGCTGTTATTTTCATCATCATAGTTGGCCACACAGCCCAATGTGAGCCAATCTAAAGATTTCTCCATAACGACTTCCGATTTATCTTTGATCTCCAATTATTTTAATTAATTTCAAGAAAATCAGACTACAATGAGTCAGTCTATCTTAACCACGCCTTTCACCGCATTCTTGTTCCAGTGGGTCTAAAGAGCAGTATCTTTTTTATTGTATTGTCATCACTCATTTGAATCACGTGGACCATCCAATTCGTTCTATTTATTTTTATTTATATAATAATATCGGGTTGTGTTTATAAATCTTGTACAGTTAAGTCTCCCAGTTGTCATTCACACCACCAAGTATACTCCGCTTTCTTTTAAATAGTGTGATACAATTTTCCTCCAGTTTTGTCATTGTCCAAGAAGCATACATCAAGACTGGCCTGACGAGAGTTTTGTAAATTAAAAATTTTGTTTTTATAGAAAGAGACCTACATTTAATAAATCTTCCCAGCCCATAATCTGTCACTTTTTAAGTGATCCTTTCTAAATGTAAGCCCCTTTATAAATGATAGACAATTTATTTTCTTTTTAAAATAGGTACTCTCACTCAGGCTATAAGAAACTTTGCTAAGAGCTTAGAAGGATGGTTGAAAGGTGCAATTACAGAATGTGGCGAAGATATTCTTAATATAAAAGTAAGTTCTAAATCAATATACATATTTTTACTCTAGTTTATAAGCACAATTCACCAAAAAGATTAAGAGATTCTTGAAGGCAATGGATTCTGAAATATATGGATTTCTTCTAAATTTGAAAAGAAAAAAGAAAAAAAAGACTTTCTCTGCTTTAAATTGCAAGAAAAAAACTATGCAACTCATCACCGTTTTTAAAGCATTTAAATTTTAACCTGGAATTAATGAACTAGAGCAAATGCAAAAATATAAAATTTAAAACATTGTTTGCAAGAAAAAACAAGTTTTTTTTCTTCTTCTAAGTTTAATGAGTGGTAATTTTGCTGTAAATTCCAATTTTTATTAGAAGACTTATCCATGTGATATATTTGCCTCTTTTTTAATTTGATTGAATTAATTTGTAATATGATATTACGACATGAAAATCTCACATTTCAGTTATCACCTTTCAATGTGCCGTCGTAAATCCGTGTTTCGATCTTCTTTCTTTTGCAGTTAGTGCAATTGATTTTTCATTGTTTATAAAATTATAATATTATTACGACAGCAAAATTCAATTTGTGCTTTATTAGTCATTTTTTGATGATGATACTACTGTTTTTTCGATTGACTTTTTTACTGTTATTGATACTGATATCCACACGGTTTTTTAAAGTACGTATATTTTCATACGATATTATTAAAAAACAAGAAATGTAATTTTACTCTAGTGCATAAAAAGAAGTCTTATATAAATAAAAAAAGCTGCACTTCTTCCAGCAATCACATGTCTGCACTAGAAGTTGTAGGATACTAAATCAAAGTTTTAAAAATGCTTAGCGATGTAATTCTAAGATTCGAGGTACAATAGCTTATTGCACCTTTAACACCTTATAACACCTTTCAAATCTCAGATGAGAAACTCAGTCAGTCACTTGTCCTTCAATGCGATTTTGGAACCAGGCCATACACACCAAATGTTTGCATCCTCTTCTGAGTGAGGATCTTACACCTGAGAAGTAACAATTGTTTTATCAATCATTTTTGCACACATCTCCTTTATAATTTTTTAATCTAATTATCTTAACTGTTCATATCTTTCAGATCCAACTTAACATAATTATAGAGAATAATATGAGTTTTAATACAACTTCCCTTCGTCTTCCAATAAGGGACATGCTTAAAGCAATATTAATTACTATTTAGGAAATAGAGAAACAGACTTGATTTCCTTAAAAATGTATACGTATTTTAATGAGAGATGATTGAATTTCTAAAATGTGTTTAGATATTTGAAGTTTAATTTAATGACTGAAATACCTGATATTTGCCCTGATCAATGTTATAAATTTATTTTAAAAAAATGGATATAAAATATTTTTAAAACAAATAGAAAATTTTCATGTTTCATTTAAAATAATTAACAACTATTGCATGAAATTGTGAATACAAAAATTAAAATGAAGTATGTTTTTAGACTAAATGCATAATAACACGTAATTTATCATGCTAAACTATTTATAAATAGCTAATAAGTTGCAGGAAATTAACAATGAAGTAATTTAATAATCAAATAGCAAATTTTTCACTGTAAAATTGTAGCTTGGTATTACAATGGCTTGCTATTACCTAATTTTATTGCAATAACACAAATTTAGCACATTTTTGACAAGCGAGAACTAAGCAAATATAAGAATTCTTTTAACTTAATTCAAAAACCTCTTACTAAAGTTCAGCATTTTTCTTGAAACTGCTGCATGAAAACTCCCACCTTATACATTCATGCTTGTCAATTTTCCTCATCATTCTTCTCTTCTTAATTATGTTTGGGTATCATAAAGTTTTCTTTTTTAGTGTTATTTAAAAAGGTCTGAATTATAAAACATTTTCATGTGCCTAATTGGTTGAGTGAACCTAAATTAGTATTTATCCATTCTCTTCCTAATTTTTTTTTTTTTTTTTTTTTTATGAAATTGGATAATTAAGCTTAATGTAAAAATTTTGCATGCATTTTGGACCCTTAATAAAAATAATTTTTTGCCCAAAAATGTTCTTTTATATTAGTTATTGCTATGCTTTTTGATTTAGTTTCAAAGATGAAACCAAGAGAACTCTTCTTATTCTTGTGTTAATAGAGAAATGTCTTTTTGAATAATTAGTTAATTTATACAGAGTGTTAAATCAGAATTCTTTTGTTATTATAGCTCAGTGCCATAAGTGCCTTCGCTCAAACTTTAAGGCGTTACACATCCTTAAATCACCTGGCTCAAGCTGCAAGGGCTGTATTACAAAGCGCATCTCAGATCAAACAAATGACCTCCGATTTGAATAAAGTGGATTTTCGTAATATACAGGTGATTATATTAACAGTGATTCATAATATACTATTTGTTGTTTATCATTAAACTGATTTAAATAAAATGGATTTTCATAATGTACCTGTGATTTTTCTATTTTATTACTAAATCTTGTTTTTAATAATTAATTGATTTGAATAAAGGGGATTATTTTCTTTGTCATTTATAATTTATTCTTTTTATATTAACCATAAACTGATTTAAATAAAGGGGATTTTGTTGTTTATATATTGAATATAACATTTTCAGGAGCAAGCATCTTGGGTTTGCCAGTGCGAAGATGAAGTGGTCAAACAAATATTATTTGAATTCAGAGAAACTCTGCAGCATAATATGTGGCTGGAAGAATGGGCAACATGGTTAGAAAACATTGTTCACAGAACACTTGAGCCATACGAAGGGAAACCATCCTATCCTAAGGCTGCTCGACAATTTCTTCTCAAATGGTCATTTTATAGGTAAGCATATATTGAAACTGATTTGAATCCTAGCGATGGCTGGTTGGTATGAATCAACCGCAGTGCTGACTTAAAAATATCCTCAGCGGTAGATGGATCATAGGTTAAAGTTCCTTTGCCATTAGGCTAACTGTGGGAGGTTTTCAGGGTCTTCCTCTCCATATAGCGTTTGTAAAAAGTACTTAAAGGTGCTTTTTGGGGGGATTTCGTTTTTAAAAGCTTTTAAAGGTGCTTTTTTCAGCTTGCGTTTTTAAAAAGTGCTTTTTTCACGAATCATTTTTTTACCCTTCAGTGATATCTGGTGGATCCCATGCATTTCACGAAAAATGGGGTGTTGCTACGGAATCATTCACGCGGACTTCGCGTCATACCCACGTTGTGACTTGCGCATGCGCGCACACTTAAACCGAAATCCGAGTGCGCCAATTCGGATAGAGAATATCAGATCCTTATGAAATGTTTTTCTTTTTAATTTTATTCTTGTTTATTTTATTTTTATTTCTAACACTTTTTTGACGTAGGGGTTAAGGGTACTTTTCAGGGTCAAGTTGAATTCACTCGGATTGGACCAGTGATGTGGGAAAGAACTGATTGTTTTGATTTACGTCCGTTTCTTTTTGGGTTTTTTTAACGCTAAAACTGTTTAAAAAAGTTTTTGTTTTTCAATAATATCATTGATTGAATGTGAATTTTTTGAGTGTTTGAAATTTTTTGAATATTTTGAGTGTTTGAAATTTTTGTAAAGTGGTTGAAAAGTTTTTAAAAAGTGCTTATTTTTGATTCGAAGATTTGACTACGCACCCTGATATAACCCAAATTGGGGTTAGTTCCATCAAAAAGACCTCCACGAAAGCAAATTTCTCCGAATGCTTGATCCAGGAGTTCCCTTGTCTTCTGGATAGGGTTCAAAATGTCAAGTCTATGGAGTTAAAAATTAATAGTTGTTAACTCAAAATTGGGTCGGCTGTTAAACAACGGTTATAAAAACTGCTTTACCAAACATACAATATGCCAACCTTATATAAATACAAAATATTATATTCAGTTCAGTAACAAATGAGTGCTTTCTGAATGTATGAACAAAGCAAAGTATGTTCGGACAAGATAACTCTGAAACTAAGTTTTGCAAAATTAAAGAATCTAAACAATGATACAAATAATTCTAGACCTGTTGGCAGCATTTTAAAGGCATCCACTGTTGTTATATACTAAGTTCAATTTATCTAGAGTTGTAAGTTTAAATGGAAAGAAAGTACCGGAAAGACAACCTCTATTTGCAACCACTTTTTTGTTGAAGAAAACCTTTAGGAGAGACCCCATAGGCAAATCATTGCACTAAATGGTCAAATAAGGAAATGCTAAAACAGAACAACTAAGAACAATTTGTGCGAAACTCTTTTTGCTAAAAGGGATCCACCATCTTGTGGTGCAATAGAAGGGCTCTAAAGACAACACAATCGCTGAGTTATTTTTTAAAGGTAATTAAATAAGAAAAAAAGCGTTATTTTAGAAAAACTAAGCATCTCAAACAAACAAGCCATCTTGACTAACAGAAGTGGTCTTTCCGCACCAAGCAAACGACACTGAGTTATATTAAAATTGCTTGCAAAAAAATCATCTACCTTTGATAAAATTGAAGTTCATGAAGGTAAGAACAAACAACTTTCATCAAAGACCATTTTACTGATGTTTGCCTCTGATAAGTTTCTCTGTATTACTGAAATCAAATATTTTTTAATAACACCCCCACCGAAACGTGCAGAACGCATGTTCCAGAAATAATACACAATTAGATAGTGATGCCCAACCTGCGGCTGACGAAAGCACCTGAGGATTATATATATATGCTTTGGCTATATTGATGCACTATTAAAAACCACTCCTTTTTGCGGTTATAATCGTGTGAGCTGATAAAGAGATTATATCTTTTCCTTTTTTTTTTGTTTTGTTTTGTTGTCTGACTTTTATATATATATTTTTTAAATAATTTATTTTAATAATTTTTCTTCTCTTTTCATTATTCTTCACAGTATGTTTCATTTTAAAAACAGACCTTTTGAAAAATAGATGTTCTGCATAACAAACTGGGAAAATGCAAGGAATTTTTCTTTCAGCAATTAAAACTAGTATAGTTAGCCTAATATAGCTCAGACAAGAGCACAGTGATTGTTTGTTTCCTCTTAATATAGTGTGTTTTACAGGGAAATTTTTTTCCAGATTTGAGTGGCAACCCTGTTTGCGTATGATCAGTTTATTTGGTTTTCATGAAATCACAATTACAGAACAGACTAACAACTTTACATAATATCCAGTATTGAATAAAACAAATCTCACAATTTGTTTTTCCCCCTAGCTCTCTTGTTATTAGAGATTTGACACTTCGGAGTGCTGCTAGCTTTGGGTCTTTTCATCTTCTTAGACTATTATATGATGAATTCATGTTTTATGTCATTGAACATTGCATTGCCAGAGCAACTGGAACTACTAGCATTGCAGTTATGGGTGAAGTAAGTTATTATTTTGTTTAGCAATATTTCTTTTTATCATCAAACGGTTTCTCTCGATTTGCCCTATAAGTTGCCACCATTTTTATCTTGTTTATTGGTAATTTCTTGAACTTAGATGTTTACTAGTAATGTAATATAACATTTTCCTAAAATTGATTTTATTAATTTTTTCGTGATAGTAATAAGGATCATAGCAGGGCTCGAAAAACTCGGAAATTTTAACCGTCCCCGAAGACGGCTTGTCCAACAATGTACCCGTCCTCCTTTTAAACTAACTCGTCACTTCTAAATAAATAAAAATATAATTTTCTCTTATTTATTACAAACATTTATCATATAAATTGCACAATGAATTAGTAGTTATTAGGATTACAAATACTAGGATAACATTATACAGTTATAAAAGAAATACTAGGTTACTAATAGTAATCTAGTATTTATTTTATGAAATAATTTATTTCTTATATGAAATAATTTAAATGACAAAGGTCAAGTTATCTGGAATGTCAAGTTATCCGAGGGTACTGTGTTTTTTAAATGAATCAAATATGACGTTTGCCAGTGCCTCAATCAATCTAATGATTTACAGAGGTTTGTGCTCAGAAATCTGAAAGGGGTTTTCCATTTAGGTAGATGTTCATAATTGCGTTTAACGCTTCTTGTTAAGACCAGTACGTAATGTGTTTTTTTGTAAGTTCATTACTGAAATGCTCTTTCAACCGCTGCAGTACTCCCAGACAGAGAAAACATCAATTCCACCAAGCGCAGTATGTTGCTGTATTTCTAGATTAGAGGGTCATTATGGAAGTGAGGCGATAGACTCTTGTAAGATAACAAAAATTGAAAATGTATCACGAACTTTAAAGGGAAAATGACCGTCCGCATGGACGTCAGATTCGAGAAATTTTTGACCGCCGAGGACGGGCGGTTTTTCAAGCCCTGGATCATAGTATATATTTTATTGACACACTGTTGCATGTACACAATAAATTATTTCCTAATTTTTTTCTCTCCATTTTTTATATTTTTAACAAAATTTTTTTTTTTTATTCTTTAAATTTAAAAAGTATCAAAATTAGAGAAAAATATACAGTAACTTTTTGTCCACCTATTGTATGTGAATTTCTTTGTGCGCATTAAATTTAAAAACCATTTTATTCATGGCCTTAATTTATTAAGAGAACTAATCAATAAATTTGCAAAAACTACTGGAAGTAATTTGTTAGTTATTATTGTGCATGAAATTTGCCTATATTGAGATCTAAGTAATTAATTAAATACAATTGCTTTCATTTTTTTTTTTTTTTTTTTTTTTTTTTTTTTTTTTTTTTTTTTTTTTAGTTTTAATTTGAGTTAAAACTAATATGTATAATTTTTATAACAAATTTAATATGCAATTTCTCATTTATGAAAATTAAAATGAATGTATTATTTTCTTTAAGCATAAATTGAACATAATTAATAGATATGCCTACACTTTTTTCCAGTTAAAATTAGAGGTATTTTTAATGAATCACCTCTGCCTAAAACTAATCGATGGAGTTTCCTTCTTTTTGACAACTTGCATTCTTAAAGAATTTTAAAAAATAAAACACTTATAATTTTGATATTATTCAAATTGATACTTGTAATTTTGGTTAATATATAAGTTACAAGGAGATTCTTCCGACTTTCAGAACTTTAGAAGAACATGTAAAATATATAAAAATGTACATATTTAAAATTATACATAGTTAAAATTAAAATAAGAATGTATTTAATTTAAATGTTTTCTTTATCTGCATTTCACACACTTTTTTATTTATTTTTCCATGATTTCAATTGATAGGTATTTTCACCTTTTTTTTTTTTTTTTTTTCCCACTTTTGTGTCTGATAGCAACAGAATTTTTCATAGCTGCCAACTCTACTGGATTTTGCCAGTTTCTACTGGTTTAATCAAATTTCTCCTGGCTTTTTTACATTTTAGAAACCCTAAAATTGACTAAGTTTCCTAAAAAAACTCTTAATGGAATAGAATTTTTTTACAGATTATTGCTTGCTTGAATATTTAAATAAGTATTACTTATACATAATGAAGTGAACCTCATTTATAGAAATTGGTTCAAAACTTTTTTTGCTCTTAAAATGTTCAGTTTATTTTTATGCAGAACTCTCTTTTAAAATTAATTTTAAAAAAACCGTAACCAACTTTGATGAATTAAATGCCTATTAATATTTAAAATTATGAGTGAACATAATAACATAACATTTCAAATATGTTTAATGTCAATCACAACTGGAAAATGTTGCAGTTTTTTCTATTTTGATGACTTTAAAAATCCCTAAAATTTCCTATGTGTAAAATATTTAGTACATCACATTCAAGAATTATCATGAAATTTATATTATTTCATAATATCTACTGGATTTTTTCTTATCCATGTTGGCAGCTATGATTTTCATATTTTGATCATCATATTCATATTTATGAAGGATGTATTTTCATTTCAGTATTTGTGTTGTGGAGTTCCAGAGAGATTATCTGATGAGAGCTCAAATTCAAGTGAGATTCAACAAGAGTAGTTGAAATAATATGGTTTACTATTGGTGCAACACATATCTATGCACATTCATTTTTTTGTGTAAAGAAATATTTTCTTATACTAGAAATCATAACACTGTTATGTGCACATGCAGCTTTTGTACTGTTTGTTATAAATAATCTATTTGAAGTGCTTCTAAAAGGATTCTGCATGCTTCAAAGAATGAACATTTTTTAAGCATTTCTCTTATCAACAATTATAGAAATTTAAAAAATTATGAGGGAAAATTCCTTTTTGTTAAAATTTAAATTTTTGTTGGGAAAAAAAAATATATTCATGACAGAAAATTAGAAAGAAAAAAAATGAGCCATTTGTTTCAAACTGTATTTGTTCTCTTCCAAATAGTCAAGTAAAAATCTTTTTTCTTTTTTTTTAAACAAAAATGTTTAGATTCTAATAGTTTTTTGTATTAAAGAATTATTAAAAATTACATTTTTAATAATTTTTAAATGATTAAACATTCTTAAAATTGCATGAAATAATTTCTTTCTTGTTATTTTGAATCACTATAATTTGATTTTTTTAAAAATTGTATTCTAAAAGAGAATAAGAATTGTATAATTATGTGTCAAGTCATTCATTTAAGCATGGTTGCACTTCACAGGAAAAACATGGAAAATTCAGGAAATTTAAAATTAACCTAAAATAACAGGAAATTTTGACTTTTTCCTAACAAACTGGGAAAATACAGGGAATTTTAAGTTCTTTCAGCAATTAAAACTAGTATAGTTGGCCTAATATAGCTCAGACAAGAGCACAGTGTTTCCTCTTAATATATCATGTATAATATGTGCAAGAAAAATACAGAGAATTTTTTCCCCCAGATTTGAGTGGCAACCCTGTATAGTTTTTATCTATCAGCCTGTTACTTCAGTATTAACAATTTAAGTAAGAAAAAAAATTTAATTTTACTATCTTTTAACATATTTCCTGATTATCAGGTAAATAAGTATTTGAAAATTATGGTGATCAAAATCATTTTAAATCATATTTATTCTATCAGGCTAGGAATCTTGCTACCATGAAAAAATAAGCTTTTGAAAAAAGGACAGCTGTAATCAGGGCACAAAATGTGTAGACCCCTATAACATACCAAAATGTTTTAAAACGAACTAAAAAACTTCACATACATAGAATGAATCATTTTTAAAATATTATTCATTTGTGGAGTAGATTCATTTTGGGATTTGGAAAATATTCGTTGCATTCAAATGTTCGCTATTTTGGATTTTGCTGCAGCAGGATTTGACTGTATTGTCATGATGTATCTGATTAGTCATAGTATATTTTAAAACTTTTTTAAACCCACCAAAATTATAAAGGAATTAATACAAATACTTATTTTAAAATGAATTCAAATATTTTTATGGTCTGCATTCACTATAGTTTTAGGATGAAATCGTTTTTTAAATATTTTGATGAATATTAAGATTTGCTGCGCTTCATGTGTTGAATTAATGAAAAACATATTTTTTGTTTCAATCATTTAAATTTTGTTAAGAAGGAATGATTGATTTCAATTTGATTTGCCAAATTTTTTATCATTAACTGCAGTCTTTATATTCTTTGGACAGTTAATTGTATTACCAAAAAAAAAAAATAATAAATTATTAAAATATTTTGCATTGTATTATATTTAGTTTGTTTATTCGTCTTCAATATTTTTATATTATATTATATTAGCATGCGTGGATTTATTTTATTTTATAATTTGAGTAAAAATATCCATAATGAATGCCTGTTAAGTTATTATTTTAAAAAAAAAATTTAATTTTGTGTTTGACTTAATCCAGTTGCCATTTTATTTGAAGGACATAATCTGCATTTTAAGCAAATAAAAATTCATTAAAACTAGATTTAATAAACATTAAAATTTATATTTATTATTTTTTATTGTTTCAAATTGAAGATGTTGATAGTTGTTTAATACAAAAATGTAGCAGCAAATGTACTGTATCTGATAATCAGCTTAAAAATTAGTACTTCTACTAAAAATACTTTGCATTCAAAAGGATACTTTGCTGAAAGTGTAACTCTTTTTATTTGTTCGGTTGTAGTCAGAATGGAAAAAAATGCTTTTTATAATATTCTCTATTCTTATTTTGTGCCAAATGAGTTATCAGTTATTTTTTCTTCATATTGACAAGATTATAACAATGTTTTGTTTCGTAACATAAATTTTATCTAATTTGTACTTCTAATTTTATGTCTTTAGTTACTGTTCAGATGTTTTTTCATTATAGTTGTTGAGGTTAGAAAACTATAGTTTCAATTTAATATAATTTTATTATGATATAGATGCATATAACTATTTGTGTTTGTATGTAGTAGAGAATGAAAACTTAAGTTTAAGTGCATTATTTATTTATGTTGTTCATAAATGCAAAATAGTATATACAGTACGACCTCGAAAATCCGGAAATCTCTAAAATACGGACTCGTACGTCCAGTTCGTCAGAAAAAATGTTCAAAATAAAAAAAATCGCTTAAAATAAAAATTTTAATGCAAGAGCGCAAAACCACAACTCTTCTTACACAATGAAGCAGTAGATAAAGAGGTAGGGGTGGGGAGTGAATAAAAGCTCATAGCTCTTGTATATAAGGTTATTTCAGTTATTCTTATCAGCTCTGTATAGATAACAAAAAATTCCCCTCAGGAGGAGGAATTCTTCTACCACCTCGTTTTTCTTCCTTGTGAAGAAAGAAAATAGGACGCGGGGACAAGTTCTTTCATCCCCCAACAAAAAAAGGATTAGTATCAGCTGGTACAGTCTAGTCTAGAAGCATCTGTTTCAGTTATAAGTTGAAATTCAGCTCGCGTTTTAAGCCTATATTTTTAGTTTTAATTGATAATATTATGTTATCTAAATTATCGATTACAGGGGGAAATGACGAAAGTTTGATTTTTAATGTCTTTTATTTATTATTTAAAGAGTATATTTATGTTAAAATTGACGTCGGAGGTCTACACACGCACGTTTAATCGCGAAATCGGCCTGGTGAATTCAAAACTTCGATTATTCTATAAATTTAAGTAAGGTATCTAAAATCCGGAAATTTCGGAAATCTGAACTTCCAAACCCCCCGGCAGTCTGGATTTTCGAGGTTGTACTGTATATATTTTTTGTCATTTCTTTCTGACAGTTACTTATAACAGTTCGGGGGGGGACGATCAAAAGTTTGGACAAAGAAAATATTTTTACCTACCTATGAAGGAAATGCACTGAAACACTTTAGAATATTTAATTTCTGTAAAATATAGCGGCAACCTCACACTGAAATTGGGTTTATGCGTTCAAATATGTAACCACTACAATTATTTAACTCAAATTCACTATTATGTAAGACATGTTAACTCTATTCTGTGTCAATGTTGACATTGGAACCTGATGTGAACACGCCCGTCTTGACAGAAATGCCCACTTTGATGGATGGTCCACATTAACTTGCTGCTTGTGACTTCGACATTGTCCATTCGCCGTAGCTACTCAGTCTCAATTACACACAATGCTAGCCTACATACAATAGACTGCTGGTGGCAACACGGGAGCGACCACGATCATGAACTCAATAAAACTTTCACGTTCAGCACTCAAAGTCTAATGTTCTTAATACAGACCTCCCGGCTTCTCACAAAACAGCAATAAATCAAGTAGTGGTATCCATTCATTGAATTCTATCACAAATAAAATTCTGGTGAGAGAGTACCGTAGCATATCTGTCACTACAATTATATAACTCTTGTATAAAGTACAATTATATGCAAGTTGAATTCGTTAGCCTGCTGGTAAAAGTTTGGGAATGGCTGATCGTTATATCCATATAAAATCTACCATAATATGGCTAAAACTGAATAATGTCTTCATAAGATTTAGTTTTTTAATGATACAATGAAATGGCTTCCGTGTAAAAAGAAATGAATCCCTACAAGGTTCCTTAAGCCAAGGTTATAGCCATAGTTACCAATTTTCAATACTGTTGTGGTTTTTCTCTCAATGTAACACAAATGCGCATTTATTTCATTATGGCCCGATATTTGATCCAGGAGTTGCCTTGTCTTCTGGATTGGGTTCAAAATTACTAGATTGATAGTAGTAAACTCTAAATACGATCGGTTATAAAATAAAATAGATGAAATTTTTTGTGTTAAAAAGAAAATATTTCTGCAGCTGAAAAAAACTTAGTAAATATGAGAATAGAATGCTCAGCTAAAGTGATCACCAGCTGAGCTATTGTGCAAATTACTTTATTTTATTGCGAAAGCACAAATATTATTATGAACAACGTTACTTACTTTGTTTAATTTATCTAGAGTTATTAAGCGTAAGAAATATCCTTTAATCAGGACATCAAGTAAAACTTAGAAGAAAAGAATCCCTAAATAGGAACAAAATTTTGGGGGTTTAGCGAGCCCTCTTGTGATTATAAATTGGTGAGAGGCCCTACAAAAGTTAAAAATTAATTCTAACTATCAATACTAATTTTAAAATAATCAATTATATTTCATCTGTTGACATGCTGGTGTGAATTTATTCATTATTAACTATTACGTATGTTAATTAGAAAAATTCAGTCACATTTAGTTTACAATTGTTCACTTTTTAACTACTGAAACGGTATTTTCATTTTAAAGAACGATTTTTAGAATACCTATCTTACTTCTACCCAGTATTCAACAAGATTTGCTGATGTTGTCAACATCATAGGTGCAAATGAATTTATTTATCAAATGATTTATTTTATTTACTGCTAACCCTTTGTGTGCGGGGGGCTTTGTGTGCTTAATTATGCAGGGTGGCTACCCACCTGGAAAACCTGGAATTATCAGGGAATTTTTTTATACTGGAAAAATCAGGGAAATTTTGATAGAAACCTGGAAAAATCAGGGAATTTTAAAGAAAAGCTGGAAATTTTTTCTACATTTTTTTCAATTTCATTAATTTAAATTATTTACTAATTTTCTTAATTTAAATTATTTTATCCATTATACCCCCATTTTTTAGACTGAAATGTATTGCCAAACAGTTGAAGTATTATTAACTTAACAATACTTTGCTTGCATCAAAATTTGCTCCATTATAACCCTGTCAAACTAGAATGCCACATAAATTTCTCCCATGGTTGTTAAACGATTGTAGAAACCTTTGACTTCTTTGGAGACTGGGACTGCAATTTAGGAAAGGCAAAGATTGTGATGGAGGTGGAAGAAGGGGTTAGAGTATTTGCTTCTATTTTTAATTTCTATGTTTGACACCATGGAATTACCCAATTGTAAAAACAGAAACAATTGACTAATCTAAACTAAGAAACCATGTGGTTAGATTGAAATTCTTTAAATATTCTAATAAGAAAAAATATGCATTTCTATAGAATATGCATCAAGAAATTTGACAATTTTGCCTTTACAAATATTGGATATCTCTTAAAATAATAATGCTAATTCAAAACAAACAACACTATTTAAACATTTGACTTTGGATATTGGTTTAAAGAAAATTGTAACAATGTATTTTTTAAAGAGCACTGTTTGGATCAAATACAGTATAAAATGGCTCTATATTGAAATGTAAATAAATATAAAAATTTATTGATGTTAATCACATGGAATTATTTTCTTTTACTTAATGATAATATTTTCCACGTATTGTTGAGGTTTCTGAACTGGAAGTTTTTTACAGTGTGGGGTAGTTGGCCCCACGCCAAACCCCCAACCTGGAGGACCAGGGTGTTCCTCTTTGTCTGGTGTCTCCCCTCCGACCTATCCGACTTGGGTGACCCTGCCAGTAGCTTAGCTACCGCCGGCCTAGCTCTCGGGATCGGCAACACACACAAACCACGCCACCATGATAAGGTGGGAACACCAACGGGTGGGGGCCAAGGTGGAAACACCAACGGGGGTCGGATACAACTTTGAACTATATAGACTATGGACAGCCACAGATAGTACAGGTCATCCGAAGCAACAAACTAAGATGGCTTAGCCATATCTGGAGAGGTCCAGAAAATAATGCAGTCCGAATCGCCACCTTTAAAAATCCTTCGGAATCTCGGACTAGAGGAAGACCTCCAACTAAATGGCTGGATGACACTGATAAAGATCTAAAAGTGTTAAAGATAAACAACTGGAAAAAAGTCGCCATGGACAGGAGGCGTTGGAGGCTACGTGTGGTTGAGGCAGCCAAAGCCTGTAAGGGGCTGTCGTGCTGAAGAAGAATTATAATATTTTAAACTACTTATCCAAAAGGGTCACTCTGTATGTGCTATTTGGTACATTTTGTGCAAAAACTACTTAACAATTAAAAAAAAAAATTATTCATTAAAAACACTATACTAAACATATTATTCTATCCACATCTATTCAATATGATATATTGAGAATAACATTTTAAATAAAATACTTCATAATATTAACACATTTTTTGTACCCACCTACAATTAATGATAAAAAAAAATATCCCGCTGACCTGGAAATTTTAAGATTTTTACTGGAAAAATCAGGGAAATTTGAAATCTGTTTTGAGTGGCCACCCTGTTATGGAGCTGTTTGTGATAATTGCATTTATACCCATCGATCTGAAGATCAGGGAGCCCTATAATATGACATGATGTTTAAAATCGAACTAAAAATACTTCATAATATAAAGCCTTTTTAGGTTATGCAGTAGTTTTAGCAGACATATTTTTATCACCCCAAAAACATACTGCATATAAAATAAAAAAATTTTAAACTCTTTTTAAAAAAAAAAAAATTGCGATGCTAACCAGTTGCCATCCTCAAATAATAAGATATTTTTCAAAACCAAGAAGCTAATTAAATTTTTAAAGAAACATAAGGGTATAACAACATTTTAAAAAATGTATTGATTAATTAATCAAACTCAGTTATTAAAAAACATCTTTCAATGCACATCAGACATATTTAACTAATTCTAAATACTAAAGTGTCAAGCATATTTAGAGAAATAGAGTTTCCTGGTGATAAACTATTCAAATTACTGTTGTTTGCATGAATCACTATTTATAGAAAAGAAATGTATGTGAGAATATATTTATTTTAAGAAATGTGTAATGCAATGCTGTTTGCTTTTTCAATACTATTTACTGGGCACCTGGAAAGTCATTGATGGATTTCCGAAAAATCTTAATTTTTAAAATGGAATTTCAAGGTGGTCCGAATAACTAAATTAGTAACAAAATCTCCAGTCATATTTTATTAAAATATTTTTATCATGTTCTTTCAAAAAATTTAAAAAAAAATATTTTTAGAGCGAATTATCTTTTTAAACTTCTGCGATTTCAGAAATTTTTTTTATTTATTTTAGCAATTTAAAATTCTAGCTGAAGCAAGCCAGTCATAGGTGAATTATTTTTATTCCAAAATGAGAACAGAAATAAATAGGGAGTATTTCTTTCCTTTCAGATGAACATGAAAAGCATCTTTAGAATAAAATTCTGCAGAAAAAAAGGAGAAAAAATTATTTGCTTTTGCACTTTATTCAGCCATTTTATTGCTTCAACTGTTTATTGACTCTGTTTTTTAAATTTAAAATCTATAAATATGAAGATGCAGAGTATAACAGTTTTGGTTATACCTATCCTTTCAATGAATGTTATTATAATGCTTTTTTAAATTTATTGTTGTGTTATTGTCGGAGAAAATAGTAACTTCGTTAAGTAAAAATAAATTCTTGGAAAGTCATGAATTTGAAAATCTAAAATTTAGCAGTTACTTTTTTCCTTTATATGACGTTTCATCAGATCGAAGTTCATTTAAAAGAATTATTTTATTTCTGGTAGAATTTGATTATTCAAACGTATTTACCAAAGAAAAAAAAGTCTTTAAAATTGAATCACCAAAAGTGGACCATTTTCATGATATTTTATTTCTATTCAGAATTCGATTCTTGAGATAGTGAAAAATCATTTCTTAATTTTAGCTGCAAATTTCTTTGTCTAAAAATAAAATCCCATTGTTAGATAGAGGAAGTTTGAGATTACACAATTGTGGTCAGCGCAAATTCTGAGCCGTCACGGAAGCAGAGAATCGGACCTGAATTTTCACAATAACAGTTCAGTGTCTTAACCACTAATTAGCATAATTAATTAATTGAAAATAGGTTTAAGCAGTAATACATTGGTGGCAAAATTAACATATTGTGAAAATATTAATAAACTAATTAAATTGTTTTTATTGAAGTGCATGAAATTCACTCTTTATTTAAAATTCGGTCAAATTAGAAATATCATAGGGCAGGTTGGGAATTTTCCCCCTCCCCAAAAAGAATAGTTCAGGGCACCCCTAGCCAAATTTGGTAAAAATTTTGCTATAATTTTAGTCAAATATTATTTCAATCTTCAAAAGTGTTATAATACAAGGTACAGAATAATATTTTATCCTACTCAAGGCTAACCTTCCTGTTAGGTTCATTTAAAAGCATTATTTTTAGTATGATCTACCTTTTCATTTTCAAACCTTTTAAAAATTCTGTAATGAGCACTAAAGACCTCCAATGAACGATATGAGATAATATTAATTGCAAACTTTTTAGATTACTTGGTAGTACTTTATTATCTTTTTAAGGGAATAATTTTTAGAACGTGAATATTGTACAATATTTTGATTTAGTCATTACGCAGTGCATTTCTAATAAATAAAGTTTAAGAACTCTCGATAGATTATGTTACTGCTTTTTGCAACCATTTTAAAATTGTAATTGACACCATTTTATTTAAGATTCTTGCAATAAAAAGAAAATAATGTTGTTATTTAAAGTTCACTATTTACCAAATATCTGTTATGGAATATGTGTAATCCTTGTTATAACTTTATTGCAATGTGATTATTGTTGAACTTGTTTTATAATAAAGTGTTCTGTTTTCAATGATTACATGCATTTCTGTTCTAAATACAATTTTTTCTTCCTTTTAACACTAGGCAGTAACTGCGAAAGTATCTCAAGAGGGGGGGGGGGCTCTCTTCCTTCCTGTATATATACATTAACCGAATTATTATTTAGTATTAGTCCAAATTATTTGAACCTTATAGAATGCAATCAAAAATTCAATTTTAACTACATGGTTTGAATTGTTTAAAATTTAAAATAAAATTAATACATAATTATACTTTAGAATTTGGAAAACAAACTTATAAAGATTCTCAGGTATACTTTGTTCATCAAGAGTTGGCACTTAGCAGCGCCTTCACGTGGTATCCGAAAATACTATTTCGCTATTTTTGGGATGTGAACAAGTTTGCTATTTGGCGATCGTATCAAAAAAATATTTATTCCGCAATTTTTATGTGCATTTTGTTAACAATAAATATTTCATACATTTGATGATATTTCTCTCTTGTGAGTGATTAGTTTGTCCTTTTTGAGACATTTTGCTGGGAAAACAGCAGTTTATAAATTTAAAATGTTAAATTAGCTCGAGTAACGATACTAGCAGAAATGAATGAAAAAGAATTCAATGTTTAAATGACTGAAATGAACTCTGCGTCCGAAGAGGTGGAGCCAACTCCTGATGAATAAATGCCTTTAAATAATTTTCATTTAACATCATTTTTTGGCTCTAGTGAAGGGACTTTGTTTGGCTTTCATTCAGTTTTGCTGAAATCTCATTTCCGATTACCATGATTTACTTTGCCTCCAATGACGTCAGGGCAGGCCGCCAGATTTTTTAAACTATTAATTTTTCTTTTTAAAAAATTTGCTTGAAAAATATATTTATAGGTTCTTCGGTTAATTATCTTTATAATTGGAGTTCTTTACAAAAGAGTTTTAATACAGCAGAAAAGCTACTTAATGACACCCCTATAACATACCGTTTAAAAAGCTTCACATACATAAAATTAATTATTTTTAATGCAATAATTTTAACCCCAAAACCTTAAATAAAGAATTTTTAAACTATGCATAATTTTTTAAAAAAAATTTGAGATTTTAACCAATTGCAATCCTTAAATTTTCAAGACCACGAAAGTTAATTAAATTAAATAAACATAAAGGTACAACAAATTAAAAGAAAATTCTGTATGTATGAATTATTTTGTCTAACTAAACAGTTATGAAGACATCATTCAATGCTAAAATTTTCATTGGAATGTAGAGATTTCGGTTGCCCTTTTTAAGTTGGTGATAAACTACTCAAATTCTTGGTGTATGTCAATCAATATTTGTAGAGAAAAATAAAATGCTTACAATAGAATATATTTATTTTAAAATTATATAAGGCAATGTTGTTGGTTTAGACTTAATAAAAATTAAGGTCCCCCTTGCGTAAAGACGGTACTTTGTTTAACCTCTTCTCTCAATAAACAAGGGCTTTAAGATTGGTGAATATGCATCTTAACAATGAGTGCATTTACTTATGAGCCAGTGAATGAGTTTATAAAAATGTTAGTAAATCTACAAATTGTATTACGACATACAGCAATTATTCATTTTTTTAAATAATTAACAAAATTGTGACATATTGAATACAAAATAATTTTAAAACATCATTTAAATCTGTACAGTGTGCAAAAAAATAACGGGCCTCCCTGGATAATTCTTTACCTAATGATCGGATCTTCACTTTCAATCTTAATGGTTTGATGTAGTGACCTTAAATATGCTGGTTCAAAAACGTACTTTTTCTGACTCAACATATCTTTTCCCCCCGACTGATTTCTGATCCGAAAAATGAAGATAGCAGCAATCTGGGGAATATGGTCCCAACAGTTTGGACCCTTAAATGTTAAATTTTTTATTTTTTCCCGTTTTTCACCATTTCTTGAGAATTTTTTTAAGCGAATTGAAAATTTTTTGCGCACCATTAAAAAATTCATTTGTCCATAGATAATTCCATGCAAAGAAGTATATTTTAGTAAATATTTGTTATTTAACAAGAGTTAAAAAAATAATAATTTAGGTATGCGATTAGGGGCATCATTTCAAAGAGTGTAAATTTTTTTATGGCAAAATTAATACGGAATCGGTCGAAAAATATCTGAGAAATCGAATTTTAAAAAATTTTTATTTTTAAAATTCAATAAACACTACTCAAATAATTAAAGGATATTGTAAGTTTTGTATAAAATAACGATCAAAGCAATTTTTTTCTTTTTGTATAAAATGGATGCAAATTTAGAATTTGACATCAAAGAAGAAGCTTTAGGAGCACCGAATTTGATTTGGCTTTCAACTTAATGTAAGAAGACAAAGCGGAAAAGAATGATCAGTAACAGCGTTGCTTCGATGTCGCAACAAAATCATTTAACCGAATCAAAAGCTTGGAGAGTTGTTGGCCGGTTAAAAGAGGGCCAAACACAAGCCATAGGAGTTTCGCAAAGTGTGATTTACAGCATCTGGAACAGTTTTTTGGAGACTAGAAATGCAAGCCGAAGATTAGGGCGTAGGCATGCAATAACGCCTAATGAAGACCATTATTTAATGCTAACAGCTCGGTAGTAGTAGTTGATTTACGTCGCACTAGAGCTGCACAATGGGCTATTGGCGACGGTCTGGGAAACATTCCTGACGATGATCCGAAGGGGTCTGGTTCACTTAATCGACAGGCCATTTCGTCGACAGGCCGTTGCCACGACAGGGTCATTTCCTCGACAGGAACATTTCATGACAAGTTATTTCATCGACAGGGTCACTTCGTCAACATGGTCATTCCATCGAAAAGGTATTTCGTCAACATGGTCATTTCATCGAAAAGGTATTTCGTCAACATGGTCATTTCATCGAAAAGGTATTTCGTTGATAGTGCCATGCGTAATTCTATTTTAGAGATTTAATCTAAATATTTTTACTATTAATTAGAAAAATGCTATTATTTAATTTTTATAGTAAAGTAAAATTCTTTATTGTTGTGTTTTGTTCCAATTGCACTTAATGAAGTTCACTTTTTAAATAAATTAATAAGTAGCTGAGAACGGTTGATATATCAAAATCTACTTTTCTATATCTAAATCGTAATAGCTCGACACTTGTTTTCAGGATAGGTAAGGATTGTCTTCAGAACATTACCAAGCATGATATCCGGACGTGGTCAACAGTTGATATAGTGTGACGTTAGCAATCAAATTATTTTTAATATCAAATTAATAAAATAAGATATTCTTATAATTAAAAGTAATAAAAATATACAATGAAAATTTGACACTTTTTCAAGGGTGGGGGAAAGCTAAGTTTATTGCTGCAAAAATTTTTACATATATTTTAACAAAAACATAGACTTCAGTCTAATTCTCACAGAAATGAAAATAATCATAGGCCTTAAGTAATTATATCTGCATAAGTAAAAAAAATATTCTAGGTTTTTTATGGTGGAAAAGTATTTTCTTAATGTTTAATTTAATTGCAATTTTAAACTTTTTATTCAGCATCTTTAACATTAGGACAGGATGAATGAATATGTTTATTCGAACTAAACAATCGAAATCGAACTTAGTCTTAGTTTCGTTACCAATATTAGAGTTTTCTAAGAACTAGAGGAACGCAAACATGATGTTTAGGTATTTATTGAAGCAGTTGCAGATCCTACAATATTTAAAGTGCTACTCACTGGACCAAAAATGTTTAGAAACACAGGCGTAACATTAAAAGCGTGTTAGTGTTTGCTCTTTACAAAATATTTTTTTCTATGGATAGTGAATTTAATAATAGTATTATTTACTAAATTCTAATCTAATATTAATAAATTATAATTATTATTCTAATTAAATAATAATTGTATAATTTAATAATAATAGTAGCTTCTAAATGATGAATTAATTCTTTTTAATTTGCAGGATTTAAATTAGACACATTTTGTTTAAAAGAAAATGAACAAAAAAATCAAACCTGGAATTTAAACGTAAGAATAAATAACTATTGAACAAGCCAGGAGACTCAAAACTAAAATGAAAGTAAAAAATGTATATATATTTAAAATCTCAAGTTTATTCAGTAGACTAAAAATGATAAAATAAATTTATAAAAATTTTCATGCATAACAAAAACCACAAGGGCAAAATTTCACAATAAACTTCTATCAACATTTAAAATTCCACTTTTTTCGATTTAGTGACAAAAATTAACATTTCTTTTTCAGTACATTTATCAAACAAAATATGATGTTTAAAAATATATATATATTAAAAATATATATTCTCATTGCAAATTTTATTAATTTAAATAAATTTTTATTCTCTGGCAAATCGAAAGAAAAACATTTTATTATTTGGATAAAAAAATAAGTTTGCTAAACTTATTTTTAATTAAACATTAATGAGAATAAAATCAGATGCATATGGACAACCTTCCTCAATGATAAACTCAGAAGTCAATTTATTTGTTTCTTCGTAATTAGTTGCGTTTTTTTTTAAAATGTTTTAAATCATAAAGACCAGTGTTTCCCAACCTTTTTTGTGCCATGCCCCACCTAAGCCATTTTAAAATTCTTACGCCCCCTATGTAACATATACATAATTTTAAATATTAAAAAAATTGAATGGTTCGCTTAAGAAACTTAAATGATAGGTTTTAGGAAGAAATCCCTAGGAAATTGTTAACGAAACGCAGTAAATTTTCAAAACATATAATGAAAAACTAAAATTCAAATTCAGAATAATTTTAATTAAGATTTTTCTATAATATTTTAATTTAGTGTGGTGCTTGGTGCACAGAGATTTTATGTCAGGTTTCAATTTGGTTAGCTTCAGTCTCCCATTTGTGTTCTATCCAGACGATTTCTTTATTGTTACCAGTAAATCATTTACAGCACTAAATCCACATTCAGCTAAATATGAAGATGGAAACGTTAACAAAAGTTTTCTTGCACATTTGGTTGAATTTGGGTAGTCTGTTTCCTCACAAAGCCATGCCATCACTCCATTTATATTAATTTTTTTTTTTTAACTGACTCATCATTTTACATTTTTGTGAGTTCTTCTAGCATATTTGATATATCAGACAAATCCGCTAACATTGGCTGTATCATTCATATAGGAAACTCAATTTGTTTTAAACTAGAAAATCTTTCTTTTAAATCAGCCGATATAATTTTCAGATGATCGACAATAACAAGTAAAGCAGTACTATTTACTTCACACTTTTGGAACCAATGAAACTGTCCAAAGTTTTTGTTGTTAATATATTTCTGACGTAACTCAATAAGGGTAATGAAACCCAATATCTTCGCTTTTGCATCAACAAGAGTTTTATTTGTTCCTTGAAGTTACTTATTTAATATATTTAGCTATTCAAAGATATCGGCTAAATAACTCACAATTGCTTTATCATCGACTGCTAACAGATACTTCATTTCAGTTTTGTCGCTTAAAAAATCACTAAGAGTATCAAACAGTTTCCTAAATCTTTTCAAGCAGTTCCCTTTAGAGAGCCATCTTACTTCAGTGTGAAGTAAAAGTCTCATATGGTCTGCATTTTTTCTTCACAAAATAACTTGAAGAGACGCTCTCATTTGGCATTAGTTTTAATAGCATTGATATACTTAATGTAGTACTTCATTTACTGAATGTAGTACTTCATTTAGAACAAGCGAGCTGTTTTTAGCTACCAAGTTGTCCCTATGAATAACACAATGCACAAAAATCATTCCTGGATTCTCATCTTTCATCAATTTTTAGCAGCCATTTTTCTTGCCCATTATATTAGGATCACCATCTACAGCACAAGATGTTATATTTTTCATTTGTATATTATTGACGACTAAGTAGTTTTCTTTCTAATCTTTTACAGAACAACATTTCTTCAGTAAAATGCCCTTTATCAATATATCTTACGTAAGTTATCAATACTGTCCATCAAAGTTGATTCATCCATTTGCACTGATAATTTTCTAGTTTTCAGCAAGATGTTTTTCAATATCTTGACTCATTTCGTCTATTCTTCAGCTAACAGTATTGTTACTGAGTGGCATAGCTTTTGCATCTTTTTTAAGAACCATTTTAAGAAATGACGGTTTTATTAAATTCTCTCCTATAGGGTCCACGTGAAGCCTGCCATCTTCCGCAGAGAGGTCAAAACTCAGTAGATATTTTGGTCTTGTCAAGCGAATTTATAATATTATTTAAGAATTTGCCTTTCAATTTTGGCTCTAGCATTGCATTTAAATGGCCCTAAGCAAAAGGGTAGAGTCCATTTTCGAATTGTTGGGAAACACTGATTTAGACAGATTTCCTCCCCTCCTCCGATTTGGAATTATTTTTTACACGATCATTTAGATTGCATCGCATACGAGTCATTTTGAGTTTTTTTCTTTTTGTTTTACACTAACGATTTTATAAGGTAAAAGAACTTATAAATGCTTGGGGAACACATAGGATTAAATACCTATTAAACATTGTCGATGAAATGACCATGTCGATGAAACGACCCTGTCGATGAAATGACTTGTCGACGAAATGACCTAGTCGATGAAATGGTCTGTCGATTAAGTGATTGTCGATGAAATTAATGCGACCCGATCCGAAGACATGCCATCACAATTTTGAAAGTATTCTATACGAAAATATTCTTTTCTCTCACGAGTCCCGTTTTTCTGTTCATTCTGATCTCAGTAAATTTTTAAGCTAAAATTAAGTATTTCTTACTTTTTTTTCCGGGGAGGATTTTTTTATGCAATAACACTTTTTATTTCTGGGGACCGTATAAAATCTTTGAAAAACATTTTATGTTACAAAAACTAACATGAAATGAATGATCGATAAAACTAAACAATATCTAAATTTGGAACAATATTTCTGTAACCTTTAGATAGAGATATGTGCAGTATTTACGAGACACAATCTATATACAGCCAAATTATTCGACACACTATTCAAATTCTATATAAAATCTTAATTACCAGGTGACACTATACAGCTTTATTCTTTTTACTCGACTGCTTGCACTTGTAACACTTTTTATTTCTGGGGACCGTATAAAATCTTTGAAAAACATTTTATGTTACAAAAACTAACATGAAATGAATGATCGATAAAACTAAACAATATCTAAATTTGGAACAATATTTCTGTAACCTTTAGATAGAGATATGTGCAGTATTTACGAGACACAATCTATATACAGCCAAATTATTCGACACACTATTCAAATTCTATATAAAATCTTAATTACCAGGTGACACTATACAGCTTTATTCTTTTTACTCGACTGCTTGCACTTGTAACACTTTTTATTTCTGGGGACCGTACAAAATCTTTGAAAAACATTTTATGTTACAAAAACTAACATGAAATGAATGATCGATAAAACTAAACAATATCTAAATTTGGAACAATATTTCTGTAACCTTTAGATAGAGATATGTGCAGTATTTACGAGACACAATCTATATACAGCCAAATTATTCGACACACTATTCAAATTCTATATAAAATCTTAATTACCAGGTGACACTATACAGCTTTATTCTTTTTACTCGACTGCTTGCACTTGTTTACGTTCATGTATCAATTAGTTAAATTAGATTATATTTAACATAAATTCAACGATTGGATAAATTAGACGATGCATTATAAGAATATTTATTATATCAGGTATTATATTGTAAAAATTAGATCAAATTATTAAACAGTGTTTTATTAATGACATGTTTTGCACGAGTTTATAGGCAATACTTTTATATTTAAACATACATATCATGAGTTTATATTCAAAAGACTTTCTATATAGTTCCTATTTATATTTATTTTTAACGTATTGCATTACAATATTAACCAATTGATGCACTAACGTAAACAACTGCAAACTGGTTTCAGCGGCGTGAAAACAATAAATCTATATAGTATCACCTAACAATTAAGATTTTACAAAAATCTTATTAGTGAGTCTAATAATTTTGCCTGGAACTGCATGAATTTATAAAATTTAAATTCTAGCAGTTATTAACACAAAATCAATAATTTTAAGTTTTGCTTTTTTATTAATCTTATGTAAATTGTCTACAAGTCACAACAAAAATAATATTTACAGGAGGTTCAGTTCAATTCTGATGGGAAGAACTTTGCGTAAGCAGCTCCAAATTTCTCAATGTTTGAAAAGAGAATGAATCTAAGCTTATTGGTATATTTCTTATCACAACTAAGTTTTGATTCATCACTGAATTCTCTCCAAACTCTGTTTGAGTTTTTGGAAAAAAAGAGAGCCGGACTGGGTACATTATCCCGCATGTACTGCCACACATCGGAGAGTAAACTAAATGCCTCGTAGGGGGTGATGAGCGGGAGGACTTCATCAATGTAGGAGAGGGGTGGAGGTAAAAGTTGTCCCATTGCCATAATTGTAATGAGGCGTTGACTCATCAGGAGTTCTTTGGGACAGTTTCTCGTTGTCTTTTCCTGGCTGCTGCACCAGAATGTCAAGAGTACAGCCATAATGGCTCTTAAAAGCACACTGCAATAGCAGAGAGAAGGATGTACTGATGCGATCAGGGAGAGCAAATCCCACAGCAGGCAGTACTCTTCAAACATCCTTTTAATGTGTAAATCCCTTTCCACCGTCACCTGAAAATGTAACCTAAAATTATTTTTTGTTTCTACATATCTGCACACTTGGAAAGTCACGAATTTCGGCATTTGCCATGATTTTTATTTTAAAAAAAAATTCATAGAAAGTCATGGATTTAGGTCCCCCAAAAGATTCTAATTTTTAAAATGGAATTTACCCCCCCCCCCCAATTTCATGGTGTTCCGAATAACTGAATTTGTAACAAAATCCCCACTCACAGTCATATTTTATTAAAATATAAAATATTTTCATCCTGATCTCTTTAAAAGTTATGGTGTTCTTTCAAAACATGAAAGAAAAAACATCATTTCTAGAGCAAATTATCTTTCAAACTTCTGTGATTTCAGAATTTTTGTTATTTATTTACTTTTTAGCAATTAAAATTCTAGCTGAAGCAAGCCAGATATTTTTTTTATTCCAAAATGAGAACAGAAAAATCAGGATTATTTCTTTCCTCTCTGATACACAAGAAAAGTATCTTTAGAATATAATTCTGCAGAAAAAGAATTATTTTCTTTTGTATTTTGTTCAGCTATTCTTTTGCTTCAACTCTTTCTTTACTTTGTTTTTTAAATTTAAAATAAATATGAAGATGCAGAGTATAACAGTTTTGGTTATACTTATCATTTCAATTAATGTTATTAATGCGTTATTGAAATTTATTGTTGTGTTTTTGTCTGAGAAAATAGTAACTTTGTTAAGTCAGGAAAAATTCTTGGAATTAGTCATGAATTTGAAAATCTAAAATGTAGCAGATACCCTGTAAGAATTCAAAGGCCCTATATAGATCTGATATTTTACAACCCTATATTTTATAATCACTATTCATAGCCAATATAGGACCAATATTAAAACACCTCAAACTGGGTTTCGCGGTGCATATTCATGTAGGACCCATTGAGCTAATTTAGAGCCCAAGGAAAAAATTTTGCTAGAGTAGTTATACATACAATATAACCTTTCTAAAACGTGCTGACAAAAAATAAAACGATTTTTAAAATAATGCACATTTCAAAACAAAATTACACAATAAAAGTTTAAAATGTAGAGACCTTTAGGTAGTCTTCGTCCGGCCAGGGCAACCCATTGAACATGACATCTGGTGAGACAAGTTCAACCATGAGAAGGGCAACAATTTTCATTCCTGGTATGAGGTTTCTTTCTTGTTGCTGCTGTTCATCCAGGGGAAATCTCCAGGAGGCTTTGCAACAAGCTTGTATGACATCGAGGGCGACCTGCTTATTCAAGAGTACGACGTCTTTATTAAACTTTGAATCGCTGACACTCACTCTCAGGCCTGAACCTATGATTCCCGAATGAAATACAGAAGAATGACTCTGCGGGAGAGTGATCGCAGACATGTACTTAGTATTCTCCATCAGGAGATTAGTCTTGTTGACGTTCACCGAAACGTTCGTTTTAACGCTCGAACCAAACAAAGAACAATATTTCGTATCGAGGAAACATTCCAAGAGCATTCGAAGCACCGCATGTTGAGCAGTAGATTGCTGACACAAATTTGCCAGAAGACTTTTTACATTGTTAATGAGTGTGATTTTTATGACTAAACTTAAATTTTGTCTGCCAAGCAAATGGAAAAAATAACTCACAACACAGCTGCAGACAGTGAAGAGTGAGCTCATGGGCATCTGTTTGGGATTGACGCAAATAGAAAGCAATTCCACCACAACATCTGAATAATCAGTATTCCTACTATTTATTTGTCCAGCGAGAACTTCCAAATTCTGGGTCATCCCTTCGGTGATCAGATTATGCCATTGTTCCCTCTGACACAACTGAGTTATGTTTTGGATGAGAGTCACAGGCTTTTCAATTCTGTTCGATTTCAATTCTGCCATCTGATACGATATTGTAGTAGACAAAGCATTGGGTTGATGCATTTGTATATCTTGATAAATATTACTCACATATAAAGCAGAACCTTCAACGCCACTTATTAAGAATCCAAAAATAAAAACAGTAGCTGGATCTTCCCCATGGAAACAAATAAACTTTAAGAGATTCAAAACCCAACTCGCTTTACTTGTCTCAGGATTTGATAAGCAACAGGTCAGATTTGAAACGTGTGTCTTGAGAAAATGCAACAATGGAATTTCCGCCGCACCACCATAAGCACGTCTTTGGATCTCTAGTAATACTGAATCTAAGATCAAACCAGCAGCTGATTTAATCTAAAAAAAATAATAAAGTCATTGAAAACAATGTTTAAAAATGATAGTAAAATCTTTTTTTTTTCTCTCCAAAAGCTATACTCATCAAGGATGGCGCCAGACTCTGCCCGACAAGGGGTCAAGTCTCCCCCGACAGGGGGGCTTAAACAAATTAATTCAAAATATTTAAATTAAAACGAATTTTATACTTTACAATTTTTTCTCTCATCATTTTTTTCAAGTGTGTTTCTAAGAATCTAAAATCACTAATATTGATACCATAATGTGCAGATTTCTTTTAACGTAAATTTAAATCAAATTTTTTTCTTTCTGTTATCGGTGTATTTTGTACTGTACGGTGCAATTTACAATACATTGTAAGCGCAAAAATTATTTCTGTAATAAAGAAAAATAGTAGTAGCAGTAACCGCTATTTCAAAAAATTTCTACGCTTCTTACTCTCATAACGCAAAAATTATTCGTTAATAAAAATTGGAAATTTCATGCACATTTAACAAAACATTTAAAGAACATTTTGAAATAAAATGTAATTTTTTTATGCATCGATTGGCTTTTGAATCATTTAAATGTTTTGCAAACAAAGTTTATTAAGTGCATTTTTTGCATCCACGTATTCTATCTAAAGATGTCATGCCCTGTTTTGAACGAACTTCGAAATGGTTATGCTCATAAAATTGTGAAATTCAATTTTTTTTAATTGTTACATAGTATAATTTTACGGCCAAAAATAGGGCTATTTTAATCAGGGGACTCGATGTTAATATATATTGTAAATAAATACAGAGAGACTTTTAAAATTTCTCCTTGCGATTCCTTTTTCTTTTTAAAGATGCTTTAAAGTGAACATCTATGTCCGGCAAAATGCTAATTTCTCCATTCGAGAAAAAAAGTAAGCCCATCGGCTTAAAATTTAAGCTTCAAAAAATATAGCTTTAATTTGTAATTATTTTTCAATTTACAAATTTGAAATTTGCGTCCGAGAAACGAATATTAACTAACTTACATTTTTTAAAAAAATTGCCACGCATGGCAGCTGTTTGTCTGCCTATGTTTACGTCTCGCTGCAAAGCTGAAAGCACTCTTTCTACCAAGATTTCTGTTTCACACTGCAGAAGCTTTTTACATATTGACATACGCCTACAACGAATAACCTTTCACACAGTTAATTAATTATTGTTTACCACATGTCAACCGGAAACATTCTTTCCTCTATGATTTAAATTTGCTTTTGCTTTCATAGTTACGAATTTTAAGTAAAAAAAAATGGACACTAAAAATTAAGAAGTTAGGGGACCAAATTTCGAAAAATAAGAGTTTTTTATTTTTTTATTTCTCAGGACTTATTTGAACGATTTTGCTTAAATTTTGTATTTTGACATTTAAAATTGCAAATGATGAAAAAATTGTTTGTACACCTTACATTTCTTAAGTTTCTCAACTTCCCTTAAATAAAGTAATAATAAATGTTTACTAAAAGTTTTATTTTACATGAAATTATCTTTAGAAAAACGAATAGGAATTGATTGATCTAATTGGAATTGTATGCAAAACTTTTTCAATTCGCTTAAAAAAAATTTTGATATAGTGAAATATGCAAAAACTAAAGTTAACATTAAAGGGTCCAAACTTTCAAGCGCGTTCCTGAAAAAGCTATTAAAACAATATTTCTAGATTGAAACTACTATATTTTGGGTCAAAAATCCGAATCTGTCGAAAAAAATTATATTTAATCGGAGTACGTTTTTATGTCTAATTTCCTAACCTAAAATGTCGTTTGGATTAATTAATTAGTATATTTAGTGTCACCCTCTCGAACCATTAAGAATGAGTCCTAGAACATGAAAATCCGAACTTAAGATTAAAATTTATTCCGGTAGGTTCATTTATTTTTTTGCGCACTGAACATTCATTTGAAGTATATGTCAATATTGCTGATAATAGCAAAACAATTTTTCTTTTTTATATAGAAAGGTAGTTTAGCTGGTGTTTATCCATATATATATATGCTTTGATAATTTTAAGGATTATGATTGAAAGAGGAAAATAAGGTGACAGGGTTCCCACTCTTTTATGAAAGAAAAAATTAAGCACTTTTAAGGACTTTTATCAAAAAATTAAGGACTTTTTTTTCTAGAAATTAAGGACCTTAAAAATGGCATAATGATGATTTATCATTAAATAAAACATCATAGATTAATAATAATAGATCAAAAAAATGGAATAGTTTTTCTTCAAATCAGTTATCCTTTAAAAAATTAAAAAAAAAAAAAAAAAAAAAAAAAAAAAAAAAAAAACTAAATAAAGAAATGCTAAATACAAATAATCTGTAATTAATTAAAATTAAATTGCATTTAATCACCTCACCTAAGCTTTTAAGAATATAAAGAAAAAAAGAAAAACTCAAAGAATGCAGATTAAACATTAAGATTTTCTATTTTAAAAATAGAAAAAAACTGAGTAAACAGGTAGAAATACATAAATTAAGAAGGTAAATGCATTAAATTAATAAAAATATTATTTTGAGTGACTAATACTAAACCAAGAGAAACAGAAACTAACAAATATAAGTTTATTGAAGTTAAGACAATTATTTTAGACTAAGTAAAACCTAATTACAATAAACTAAAGATTTATTAACACTAGAAAGACTGAAATTTAGTATTACCTATATTGCCCAAAAGCAGTCAAAATGACTGGATTGTAAAAGAATTAATAATGTGTAGAGAAATTTGTTTAAAATTAATTTTTAATATTTTTTATATTATTTACATTTATATAACAAGTTATTAGTAAATATTAACATTAAAAAATTATATGTTGTAAAAATTATATGTTGTAATTATATGTATGTAAAGCAGTCAAAATGACTTCCTTAGGCAATCTAGTGTTAAAATCACAAAATATAAAACATTTAATTACTAAAATCGGAATATATTTAGTACCTAACAAAAAAGAAATAAATAAACTACAAAGAAAACTTATTAATTAAAATTAAGAACTGAGAAGCAGAATTGATTGTTAAAATAAGTGCTAACATAAATATTGAAACACAGGACAAGGCAGGATGAAATGATCAATTGAAATAAAAATGAAAAAATTCCATATCTAAAAATTGAAAACAAAATGAAATATCTAAATTAAGTAAAAAATTTATTGTGAATGAAGGGAAAAAAACAACAAAACGTAGTGAAATCAGGAACATATCATTTATAAAAAGAGATAAAAATCTTTATAAAATAGTCTGCTTTTAGTTATAAAAAATTGTATGCTTACATTGATGGGTAATACTGCACCTCTGAAGAATTAGAATTTATTCTATTAAAAAGTATTGTGTCTCATATAGATACTAAAGGAACTAAAATAATAGACCATAAAAAAAAAAATTCCTAATAATTTAAGTACTGTCTGAAATTATAAAACAATAATTTGTCATATAAATCAAAGGTAATGAAAATTGGATGCAAATATGGATTTATATATATATTACTATTATTATAAAATAAGGAATAATGAATAGTGATTTTGTCGAATAGTCAAATATCCGGAAAAATAAATCGGCTGCCTACCCAGTGATCAAACAACATTAAAAAAAAAAAAAATTAAAAAAAAAAATCCTCGAGAATTATTGCTGTTTATGTAAAAATAGGCCTGGGCGTTGTAAGAAATTTTATATCGTAATAAATCGTCAGACATCGCGATTTAACGTATGCTTGAAATTTATCAATCATAAATCTTTAAATCAATCAAAAATAAATAAAAGAAATAAATCTAAGACAAAAGAAAATATTAATTAAAAAAAAAAAAAACATTTCTATAAGATCAATAGCATTGCTTAATTTTTTGAATTAAAATAAAGATGGATTGACCTAAGACTGTCCTAAAGATTGACTTGTCTTAAAGTAAAAACAAACACAAGCCTTATTTTAACTTTTTTTTTTAAATTAAAAATGACTTAGATTTTTTAAAAATAATAATAAAACTGCTACGAAATATTGTACATACATTAAAAATTAAAAAAAAAAAAAAAAAAAAAAAAAAGGAATGTCCACTTAAATAAAACATTTTTTAAATTATTTGTTGAAAAAAAAAATTTGCTTTTGAAACACCGTTAGGCTTTTGTTAATTACTTATTTAAAATAATAAAGTTGTATTGACTAATGGTCAAATGGTTTTAATGTAAAAATAAATGTAAATTTATTTATTTATTTATTATTATTTTCCTTTTTTGAAAATGAAATACACTAAAGATTTAAATGTTTAAAAATAATACATACTGACTATCTAACAAATTATTAAACGAACACATATTGAAGGAATTTTTAAAAAAATATTCTATATTTAAGAGTACTAGTGTTAAATTATTGCTCAACTTTTTATTTAACTTAAAATAATTTTTTCATTTTAACTAACAGCCAAATTTTTTTTTTTTTAAAAAAAGAAAGAACGCAAACTTTGTTTAAATTTCCTCAAAAAAAAAAGCAAATCATTTAAATGTAGGCTTTGTTTTAATTTTTTTTAAACTAAAAGCGAGTGAAAATTTATTGGTTTAAAAACTAATCAAATTCTATCAAATTATTATATTTACGTAAATTAAACAAATTAAAAAAAAAAAAAAAAAAAACTAACTTTTTATGACAAAGTATAAATTATTTAAATACAAAATATATAAAATATTAAATTGTATCCCTTTTTAAAAAAATCAATAAAGAATCTGTTACGGTCACTCTAATCGATAGCTCAAAATGTATTTTTTGGTAAATAACAACACTAGTTTGCAATGGACTGTAGCACTTTATTTTTTCTAACTCACGGACTACGTCCGCCATTCATGAAGTTCTCAAGGTATAAAAAGTCTCTCTCAAAGGGGTGGCGCGGCAGTCGCACATGCGCTAACATGCCGCCCGGCATTGCAATGTTTCAACATTCAATTAATATGTAATTTAGCAAAGCACAATTTGCATTATTTAAAAAATCTTTACAAAGCATTTAGATAATATTTAGTAACACTGATACAAATAAGAAAAAACAAATTAATGATACTTTGCATTGCAACCGATCTTCTCATACAACAAATATTCAATTCAAAATAAAATTAAACATGAGAATATATTTATGATACAGGTAACAAGCATATTTTAGAAATAGACCTCTTAAAGGTCCCGTGCTGGGTTTTCACTTCAACAACTCTGATTTTCTTATCAGTGCCATGAAACACTTTAATTATTCTCCCCATTAACCATTTATTAGCTAGTAAATTATCCTCAATAATTAAGACTAGACTACCGATTTTGACATTGTCCTTTTCGAATCTCCACTTGCCACGCTGCTGCAGTTCACTTCGTTACCACTTTCTCCAAATTAATTGAACTAATTTGGTTATTCTTTTCCACCTGGATAACCTATTTTCCTTTAAATTTGTCAACTCCGGTTCAATTATGGCGTTCATTGTTCTCCCTATCAGGAAATGCGCAGGAGTTAAAACTTCTAAGTCGGTTTCATCCGCGGATAGTGGAGTTATCGGTCTACTATTCAAAATGTGTGGCTATAGTATGCAATTCTTCGTAAGTTAAAGAGGCATTACCTACAGCTCTTTTAAAATGGTATTTAAATGACTTAATTGCTGCCTCCCAGAGACTACCAAAGTTGGGGGCTCTAGGCGGGATAAAACTCCACTCTATGCCTTCAGCGGATAGATAGTTAGTCAATTTTTCATCAGGATTTTTGAATAAATTTAAACATTTTTTTAACTCCTTGTTAGCGCCAACGAAATTCGTCGCGTTGTCTGAAAACAGTTTGGCACATTTGCCTCTACGCGCGATGAATCTCTTCAACGTGGCAATTAGAAACTCGGATGTCAAATCAGAAACTATCTCTATATGCACTGCTTTAGATACAAAACATATGAATAAGCAAATATACACCTTTAGAGAAATTGCTTTTCTTTTATGTTTACATTTAATGAAAAACGGACCAGTTAGGTCAACACCAGAGCGATTAAATGCGAAATCTGGCACAACTCTTTCTCTAGGTAGATTTCCCATTACTTGCGTCGCAGCAATGGGTTTATTCTTAACACAAACAACACAATTATGAGTAATTCTTCTACATAGAGAACGGCCACACAAGGGCCAAAATTTTTCTCTTACACAGTTTAATAAACCATTTGGACCAATATGCAAATATTTAAGATGATATATCGTAATAATAAACTAAAACTAAACTCAGCGGCGCTACAGCCCATAGAGGGCCAAGGCCTACTGTGCCCATCTCAGTTTTCTTGACCTTGGGCTCTGGGGTACAGGAGCAGATGTTCCGGTCAGGTGGTCAGCGGAACGCGGAACCCCCAGTGTTTAGTTCCCAAGCATGCTTGGTACTCATTTATCGACCCACTGAAGGGATGAAAGGCTGAGTCAACCTTGCCCGGCCCGAGGATCGAACCAGGGACCTGTGGCACGACAGCGCGAAGCGCTACCGCTCAGCCACCGGGCGTCATGTCGTAATAATAACAGAAGTTAAAGGACTATTTTTAGGGAGTATTGCGGGATGTTTTTTAAGAAAATTCAATTCAGTGTTACCCAATCGTCCTCCAACTCTTAAAACTCCATTTGAATCTAAAGGAGGGTTCAAATTTCTTATCTTACTCGTAGGAGACACCTTCCCGTGCAGTTTGAGACTCCGAATTTCTGATCCAAATTCCTCGTTCTGTATTACTCTCAACAGGAACTGCTCGGAGGCGTTGATCTCCTCATTGCTCAGAGGTCCTGGAGCTCCTTCAGTAGGATTTCTGCAATTCTTAGAAAACCTAAAAATATAACTTAATACACGCACTATAGTATAATAATTATTACTCAAGCTAATTAGTTCATGCACAAAATTGTTGGATGTTAATGTAAAGGCTTTTAAGGGATCTTCAATGTCTAAGCTTGAAGGCTTTTTAAGTTCACTTTGGAAGACACTCAGTTCTCGCGACACAGGAAAGTTTTGGTTAGGATACTCATTGTCATAAAGGAAGTTCCGCCATAAATTTGTCTCTAAAAGTTTCACAGGGTCCAATCCTCGGGATATCAAGTCCGCGGGATTCATCTCGGATGGCACATGATTCCATTGGGACTTTAGCGTCAGTTCTTGTATGAGTGCAATTCTATTTTTCACGAATGTCTTAAGACTCGTTGGCTTCTTTTGAATCCATGCTAGTACAATCATCGAATCAGACCAAAGGTAAACTTTATCTGTTTGCAATTTTAATGCGGAAAGTATATTTTTCATTAACTTGGACAACAAGACTGCAGCACAAAGTTCCAGTCTGGGGATACTTAGGGCTTTAAGTGGGGCAACTCTAGATTTGCTAGCAACTAATTTCACATTTATGTCACCTGCAGAGTTGAGAGACTTACAATAAACGACCGCTCCATAACAACTCTCCGATGAATCAGCAAATCCATGAAATTCGATTGTTTTAGACTGTTCTATTGTAATGCACCTATCAACTTTAATGTTGTTCACACCTTTCAACGTGGAAATAAATTCGCTCCACTCCTGAGATTCTGCAGCAGGAAGTGGATCACCCCAGTCAATGTTCAATTTCCACAATTTCTGCATAAATATTTTGGCCTTAGCTATGACAGGGCCGGCTATCCCTAGGGGGTCAAAAAGTTTTGCAATGGTGGACAGAACTGACCGCTTGGTAAAAGTGTTGTTCTCATCCACTGATATTTTGAAGGTATAGCAGTCCTCTGATGGTCGCCAAATGACTCCTAAAGTTTTTGTTTCATCGGCGCTCGAAAAGTCATACCGTATATTCCGGCGTATAACGCGCACTTTTAATACAAAAAATAATATTGGAATTTACGGGTGCGCGGTATACGCCGAATATAAAAAATTATTGATTAAAAAAAATTTAATGTAGAAAAAAACTTTATTTTAAAGAAATAACATACCTTTACCTATATACTTTATTCATTTTCGTTATTACATAAATAGTTCATTATATTCGTCTTCCGTTATTTCTTCAGGCACGTCATCACAATCTGTTTCGTCTTCATCATCTGTGTTACCCTCATCCATAAATAAACAGTCATCTTCTGATCCGTCCAGATTAATTGAAATGCTGCATTTTTTGAATGATTTTCTAACAATCTCAGGCTTAATTTCATCCCATGCTTTTAATATCCATTCGCACACTGTTTCCAAACTTGCATGACGCATATGTCCTCCTTTCGTAAAGGTTTTCTCGCCCTCCAACATCCAAGTGTTCCACTGTTTTTTTAAATTGGCTTTAAATGGTTTGTTTAAGCAGACGTCTAATGGCTGAACTAATGGTGTCAATCCACCCGGAATAACTGCCATATCGGTGTTGCATTCTTTCAACAATTTTTTTGTATTATCTGTAAGGTGGGACCTAAACATGTCCCACAGTAAAAGGCTTTCTGGTTTTCTTACGCAACCAGGACGGATTTGCCAGACATTTTTTACCCACAATTTAACACCATTTTCGTCCATCCAGCCTTTTTCGTGGACATGAACAAAAATACCGTTTGGAAAATTACATTTGGGAAAAGTTTTTCTCTTAAAAATAACCATTGGTTTTAGTTTCGTTCCATCCGCTAAGCAAGAAAGGGCTACGGTGAAATGAGATTTCTCATGTCCCGTTGTTGTTACGTTGACAGATTTTACTCCCTTTAAATCAATTGTTTTATTACCGATCATGTCAAACATGACTGGGGTCTCATCCATATTTCCTATTTGCGAAAGTAAATATTCCTTTTTTTTTTCGCAGTTCTATAATATATTTTTGAAAACTTAACAATTTACTATCCAAGTCTTTTGGTAGTTTTTGTGATACTTTGGTTTTTTCACGTAGAACTAAATTTTTTCGAGCCATAAATCGGCTACACCAACTCACAGTAGCCTTGAAATTTTCACTCTCGTGTGGATTAATCTTTGCCCATTTTAGAGCAAACAAGCGAACACAGTTTCTTGTTACAATCAAGCCATTTTGCGGATTTTCCAAAATCCAGTTTTCTACATTTTCCTCTAACACCGGCCATTTTGCTAGTCCTGTACGCAATGCACACTTATCCTTAGGCATATCCATTATTTTTTGTTCATTTTTCTTCCATTCACGCACCGAGCTTTCCCCAATACCAAAATGTCTGGCCGCAGCCCGATTTCCACTTTCTTTCGCAAACTGAATTACTTTGCATTTAAATCCAGCGCTGTGTTTGCTTCGTTTGATAGGAGCCATGTCTACTACTAAAAACTACGCTGAATTCTTGAAGTTTACAATGTTTACTTTTCAAAGGCAGGACATCAAATGGTGCGATTGGCCGAAGAGGAATTACGTTTTGTCTCCTGATTCGTGGTATGCTTTTGAGACATACACAATAGACAGCATTCCAGATAACCCTCCCCCCCCTTACTTCTAGAATGTGGGGAACAACATTCTTCCACACACCTGCACTGCTGAATACGACTACATCTCTTTTCTCAGAATCACATTATTACTCTTTCAACTCTACCCTCACATACATGTCAAATTCAGTTCTTTTATTTTTGCAAAAGATAGGGAAAAAAACTTTTTATTTACGATCTTGAAAGACGAAATATTGCACATGTACAATCCTAATTTTCGTGAGCGTTATACGAAGAGTATATCTTAAAATTTAAAAAACGTATTAGAAATTACGGGTGCGCGTTATACGCCGGGGCGCGTTATGCGCCGGAATATACGGTAATCGTTTTCACTTGGTGAATGTTCCGGATGGCTAGCAGACCATTTATGTAGACTCATACCGGCTTTATCGAGAATTGAAATCAGTTGCCGCCGTGTTTTCTTCGCTTCATCCAGAGAGGGTGCTGAATACAACACATCATCCATATAGAAGTTGTCATGTAGAAGAGGAGCTGCCAAAGGAAAATTTATCCCCTCGTCAAGAGATAGCTGATTCAAACACCTTGTTGCTAAAAAAACTAGCACTCACGGTGCCGTACGTGATAGTTCTCAATTCATAAGCTTTTGTTGGGCCATTCGCATGATCCTTCCAAAGGATTCTTTGAAGACAATGCTGCTTAGGGTTCACCAAAATCATTCTGTACATCATCTTTATATCCGCTTGAAACGCGTGCCTTCGAAAGCTAGTCATTATGCTAAATAAGTCTTCCTGTATCACCCCACCATTATATTGGATAGCGTTAAATGAGGTAGCATTATGCGTCAAGGGTTGAATACTACGCGAAGCTTCGTAGTACTCTTCTCAGGACGCCATGGTAATAGGAAGTTTCCGGTTCTCCTTCACTCATGTGACCTCTCGTATTCGCCAAGAAAGTTTTTGTAAAGTCTCAAATATTCTTGGTCCTTTGATAACCACAGAGAATTCAGCCGTTTAAGAGCAATATCCCTTGACTCGCCTAAACTCTTCCTTAAGGGGTATAGTTACTACGGAAATGTGTTTGCTCAAAATGTTCCTCGCAGAAGGTCGTTTCTTTACTTTTCGTTAACCCTACGTCTACTTCCCAAAAACTCTTTAATGTTTTGTTTAAATCATCCTCTAAAATTAATCCGCAATGCACATTGGCTGTATGCGAATCAATTAAACTACCACTCGCTACGTATCCGAAAACGGTATTTTGTAAAATTAATTGTGATTCGTGTAAATATATTTGTCCCGACCGTAATAATTCATAGAATATCTCCGCGCCTAACAATATGTCAATTTTATCAGGAATGAAAAAGGTTTCGTCAGCTAATCTAACATTAACAGGAACATTAACTGCTACATTAAGAAATTTCGACGGCGAAAAATCAATTATTTTTTCAACTACTAAAAAGGTTAATTCTTTTTCAAAACTCTTATCTTTATTTGAAATCGAAGTCCTAACACACCTATTTATATTCATCGATGAATCATTCAAACAAGAAATTTGTGTGTTCATTTTTTCGTAAGGCAAATTAAGATTTTGTAAACAATTGCGATTAATCAAACATGATTGGGAGCCTGAATCTAGCAAGCACCTAACTTCCTGCCATAAGGAATTTTTATTCTTAATAAAACATCTAGCTGTACTCAAAAGAACAGTTTTTGTGTTTAATTAATTTTTTTCATAACTGGTGGCGACTATAGACATACTTCTATCGGCGCCGTCTTGGGAGGAAGTGGAAGGGGGGATGGAATATTCAAAACTCAGCTGTGACTCTTGATTAATAGGAGCAATAGAGGATGATTTATTGTTTCTGTTTTCTTTTGGAAAGTGGATCATTTTATTATGAGGTTTACCGCAAAAACAATCCTTAAATTTACACATTTGAAAGGAACATTTGGCGGATAAGCATTTAAAACATAATTTATTACTCTTGACTACTTCTAATCTTTCATTAATGGACATATTTTTAAATTTCGAACACATATACAAGGCATGCTCATTAGATTTACAAATGACACATTTAGGATATTTTATTTCAGATAAAAACACATTAGAAATATTTTTATTAGAACAGAAGTCTCGATTCCTCTGGGAATAATAATTTATGTCTTGTTTTGATTTAACCTTGGAAGAAAGATAAATATCACACTCTCTTCCTAGCTCTTGTGGTTTGAAAAAGGATTCTCCCTGCCTTACTGCAATATGAGTCATCAATTCTCAGTCAAGTAGACCAAACATCTTATCCGAAATAATTAACTCGCATAATGTTTTAAAATCGCTAACCTTGCAAGTTACTTTGATTTTTGGGTCGTGTTAAAAGTTAAAAATATAAGAAAAATATTTCACAACATCCACTAAGATGACAAATTGTCTGTCAAGGATGATAAAAAAATTAATGGTTAAAAAAATAATTCATTGCGATGTTGAACATTTAGCTGTAATGTTATTATTGTTCAGTTATCTAAAAAATACTTTTTCGTGGTTTTCCTTTGCATTTAAAGCAACATTTGATTTGTCTAAATTTTAATTTAATTTTAAATAATATATAGGTTACTACAAAAGCTTTTATAAACATGATTTTACTGCACCATTTAAATTGCAAGTTACTTTGATATCTGGGTCGTGTTAAAAGTTAAAAATATAAGAAAAATATTTCACAGCATCCACTAAGATGACAAATTGTCTGTCAAGGATGATAAAAAAATTAATGGTTAAATAAATAATTCATTGCGATAATGAACATTTAGCTGTAATGTTATTATTGTTCAGTAATCTAAAAAAGACTTTTTCGTGGTTTTCCTTTGTATTTAACGCAACATTTGATTATTTTAATTTCAACTTAATCTTGGTCAAAATAAGTTATTTTTATAAACATTGTTTTACGCCGATATTTAAATTGCACGTTACTTTAATTTTTGGAATGAGTTTAAAATTACAAAAAATATGAAGAGCATCTCGCTATATTCACCGAATAATTGAAATAATGATGTCTGTCAAAGACGCTAAAAAAAATGATTTATTATATAAAAAAAACTCATTGCGATTACTGAGCATTTCGCTGGAACTCTTTAAGCTTCAAGCAATCTGAATGATATTTTCGTGGTTTTCTTTTACGTGTAACGCAAAATATGATTGTTTTCTTTAAAAAAAAACATTCATAAAGGCAGCAATGTTTAAATATTTACATAAATTATGAGTTATTTTATCTTTATTCCTTGTTAAATCAAAACAAAATGAAGAGCATTTGATTTTGGGCAATTAATTAGCAAGGTAGATAGTCTTACGCGGACATTAAGATATGAATTGGGATATTTTTATACGGATATATATATATATAGTATATATACATATACATATATATTATATATATATATATATATATATATATATATATATATATATATATATATATATATATATATATATATATATATATATATATATATATATATATATATATATAATACAAAAATTATAATACTTTTGTATTAATAAAAGAATTAAAACTCTTTCGTTTTCATAAAATGTCTTTGTTAAAGAATAAGCGTAGAAAGATTCTATTTTGGGAATTCAAGGCTAATAACATACGATTAAGTTATTTTTAGAATCTCTCCCCCTTTTCACTTCCATATAAGGAAGCAGTAAATGATTTTCCTTGATGCGTAAGGATACAAGTATGTCAACGACTGTGCCTGTTTACTCCAATATGTGTTAGTATAAAATGCGAGAGCAATGGTTTTCGCATGTCCTTTCCATCATGTTGTGATCCTGATAAGTTGTTCCAGAATTGACAGAAGTCTTGTCCACTCTCTCCCTTGTGGAGAGCGGATGTGGACTGTTATCAATACCAACCTACTGTTAATAAACAATTTTAGAACGTATGATGGCTTACGACTGCATTATTTAAGCTAACTATAACACTGATAAAAGGGATTTTAGCCCTTTTATTATTGAAAGATAATACAATCGAATTCATAATAAATGCTACGAATAATTATTTTCATGAAAAAGATTTTTATTTTTAATTATCATCGGAAAATTTAACAAATGTACGGTTGCATGGCTTATATTTTGTTTAAAAAAATGTGTCATTAATGTGCATTTTTAATTATAAAAATTTTAAAACAATAATAGTAAATTTATAAAATTCAAAGGGTTTTAGTTTTGAACTCCTTCTGTTAAATCAAATTTTTAAATATAAAAAAATGCTAATATAAGCATCTATACTTCATTTATAATTGAACCAGACGCTTCAAACTAATAACTATTGTTGAATAAGCAAATATCCTTCCTTCGGTTTTAATTAACCCAAGTTCTGAAAACCGAAACTAAACAAAACCGAAACTATAGTATATAATTGCTCGTAATCTGAATGATCTCTGGTTTTAAAACTTCGATAAACAAACAAATAAATTGTGAGTAATGAATAGACATCTTTAAGCAATATACAAAATTATATACTGATTTACGGAAATGAAAAAAATTTAGAATTTAAATTAAATTGCTTTTTAATGATCAACACTGATTACGTGCGTACGGCGGGGATGTCAGAAAATAATCCCTAGGACGACACGAACGCCACTTTTTGTACGTAAAACCGGTCTGTCAAAAGCGTGTTGCTTTTCTAAACCCCCCCCCCCACGGGAAAAGTTAAATGTCCTTATCCCCTATATTAGTCCCTGAGTACAAACTAGTTCCTAGACCAGTGATGCCAACGTTCACCGTGACGTCCGTTTGGTCGAGTGATTGATCTTTCTGCCTTTATATGCGTCGACTGCGAGCGTCGTCTTAGATCAGATTCCTGATACATAGACTAAAATAAAAGTAATTATATCGGCCTGCCGATAGTTTGATAAAAAGTCAATAATACGCAATATATCCATTTAAAAATTTCTAAGAATAGTGCTCCTTAAAATTGCTGCATCATAAAAAAAACAAAAGTTCTTGGGTTTTTTTTTTTTTTTTTAATGGGTAAGCCAAACAGAGCTAAAAACAAAAAACCGTTTTCAATTAAGAAAAATTTAACGTTGAAAATGACGAAAAAGAAGGCTCTTTAAAATATGCTATCAAAATAATAATAATAATAATTTTAAAAAATTAAAAAAATAAATAAATAAAAAACACAAACACAATTAATCAAAAAAGCAAAAGAGAAACAGAAAATTTTCCTAAATTCTAAAACAAAGTTTGCAATGTAGAAAATAAATTTTCAATTTTACCGGTTATCTAATTATCTGTATAACTTTAAAAGAAAAAGTGGAGATAAAATATATTAGGTACACTGTTAAAATGCCACGCTATAAAAAATAAAAAAAAAAATATTTAAAAAAAACTGCAAACATTTCACTCTTTTTAAAACAAAAAGTGTCAATGATAAAACGATGAAAGTGACTTTCCTGATTAAAATTATACTTCGCCGAATATTCGTAATATCCCTAATATTAAAAAATAGAGTAATTTATAAAATTCAATTTCAGAAGAAAATATAATACAATGTAAAAATCCACTTTGCCTTGTGACGATCACTAGATGCTGTTAGCCATTCCTTATATTAAGTGTCCATAAATTATTAAAAACAAACTTTCCTGGCATTTCTAACAATTGAAGTATCAAAGATACCATGTGTGCTATCAGAAGAATTGAATTTCTTGAATCCTATGGATGTAAAAGGTGATAGAGTACCTAAGTACTGTCTAAAAATAAGTAAGACCTCTACCCACCTGTAGTATCACCCTCCCCTCTCCCCACACAAATTTTTTTTTTTCTTTAAGAATGATCCAGAAAGAAAGAATATTTTAATGAAAAAAATTTATAATAAAATAAATAAAAAATCAATAATGGTGCGTTTTCTTCCACTTGCTGGTGACCCCTACTCTCACACGCATTCAAAATGTTCTACCCTCAATGCAGGGTCTCATTCTAGGCGACAGACGTACTTTTCAACAGTGGATATTTTCCTAAGATAAAAAAATTGTAAATCCTAAGATAAAAACAAACTAGCGATACTAGAAATTAAGGACGTTTAAGAACCTTGAATCAAAATTAAGGACTTTTAAGGTCCCTTAATTTTCAAAATAAAAACTAAGCAGTTTTTAAGGACTTTTAAGGACCGTGGGAACCCTGGGTGAAATGATGTTCACTTTCAATATTAATATCAGATATAAATAAATAAAAACGTCTTTCATTTTTTCCTCTTTTGTTAATTTCATAGTAATAGCTTCGAAATAATAGCTCAATGATAATGATGATAATATCTCAATCTCGTCATATCTCAAGAGCGTTTTGTGTTTTGACTGAATCGAAAATTCTTTCATACAATTGCAAAAATTCGTTTTTCCAAAGGTAATACCATGCAAAGAATATAGTTTTAAATAGTTATAAAATATTTAATATTTTTTATATTTATAATATGCGTTGGAAAAATTCTGAATCCCAATTTTTGAAATCCCCGTGTAGCAAATGGCGACCGATGCGAGTTAAATCAGTCTAGTCTCAAAGTCCTCCATGCACCCATAACAAATCAGTACCACTGGGGGTACTTATCCAGGAGTTTCCTTGTCTTTTGGATTGGTTAAAAATTACAAGGCTACGGAGTTGAGCATTAGTAGTCGTAAGCCCGAAAATTGGGTCTGTTGTTCAACGACAGATAAAATAAAATAGCAAGATATACAAATTTTTATATAATTTTATGGAAGGTAATTTTAAATTGTAAAATACAAAATTAGAATGGAATCGGTTGAATAATTCGAAATAAATAAAATTTTAATCAAACTGACTTTTTTAAAATTTTATAACTTAGAAACTAATTGATCGATTGATCTGAAAATTTGTATTTTGAAATTAAAAGAATGTAAAAATATTTAGAGCATACAAGTCAATATATTTTACTATTATTTAATAAACTAATAAAAAATAACAAATAATTATTTAAAATTATTTTTGCTTAAAAATTTGTGTATAAAATGTTTTTCGTAATTTTATGCAAACATTTTTCAATACAATCAAAAAGTTCTCTAGATAATGGGCTATAATCGAAGAGTGAAGTTAAAATTAAAGGACCCTAACTTTCCAACTCTCTCTTTGCCATAACTTCAGACCATATCTTCCCCATTGCAGCTATTTCCGCATTTTGAATGTTAAAAACCTAAAACTATAGACAAACTTGTATGTTTATCCAGAACAGAATGCGCTTTTCTGTTCATTTTCGCAACTTAAAATATGGTATTGACTCTTTGTACGTGAAAATATGATTAAATCAAACGTTAATCAAGGTGTTCCCTTTTTGCATTTCATACTCTGTACATAGAATAAGTCAGTGAGAATCTGTTATTTTGTTACTGTTTTTCTTTTTTTCCTACTGCATATTTATTGCGTTGATTAAAATATAAACCTTGAATCCAAATAAGTAAATGATTTTCTCATTTAAAAGTATTAAAAAAAAGATGAAAAAATTTAAAAAATTTTATTTTATTCTTATACTTTTATTTTGCTTGAGAATTTCAAAAAGCAATTATGTGATCCCATAAACCATTGATAAACACGTTACATAAAAAAGAGTTCGTAAAGAAAAGGACCTGCGTCTCTTTCTATCCCTCAGGCTTTTGTCAGTTATTCCCCCAGCAAAGAGGTGTGATCTCAGTTCTCCAGAAGAAAGAATAGCAGTTTGAAAGATAAGTTTCCAAGAAAATGTGTCTGTAGGAAAGGATTTCTAAGGGACTCTGAAAAGTCGTCAATTTCACCCATATCTAATTGCATCCGGTAAAGTAAGACCGGTAAGTACCCAGCAAAGAGGTGTGATCTCCAGAAGAAAGAATAGCAGTTTGAAAGATAAGTTTCCAAGAAAATGTGTCTGTAGGAAAGGATTTCTAAGGGACTCTGAAAAGTCGTCAATTTCACCCATATCTAATTGCATCCGGTAAAGTAAGACCGGTAAGCACCCAGCAAAGAGGTGTGATCTCCAGAAGAAAGAATAGCAGTTTGAAAGATAAGTTTCCAAGAAAATGTGTCTGTAGGAAAGAATTTCTAAGGGACTCTGAAAAGTCGTCAATTTCACCCATATCTAATTGCATCCGGTCTCAGTTTAGCAATGTATGAGCAAAGTTATGAGTAGTGCAGTGAAACTACAATTACATAGAATTTAAAATTTTTACTAATTTTTGTTACTAGCTCTTAAAAATAAATAAATAAGAACTTAAAAGTCAACTACAAAATTTTTTATTAGCATTTGTGAATGAATTTTAGATATAATTTTGAAAAATGTTACCAGACTATTTTCCCGAGGAGACTTTCAAATTTTCCCGATGGGGGGCTGACCATGCCCGACAGGGGTGCAATTGCCCCCCCTGACCCCCTACTGGCGCCGCCCTTGATACTCATTTTGAAAGATAGAAAATTAAACACTTTTTGCAAACCTCAAATAAATAAAAGCACCTTTAACCACTTCCCTTGACAATTTTTTGAAGGAAAAAAAAAAGCAACAAATCAACATATTTTTTTATTTCATTAATAAATACAAAGAACTAAAACTAAACATGGTACACAAGTTCTAAGTTGAAATTTTAATTTCTTTACGTGTAAAAAATATTTAATTTACCATCCGTTTACTATCCCAAATTATGTCGGGCAAATGAAAAAAATTAAATATTAGTCTTTGTATCTTCATGATCTGAAAAATCATCTGCATCACTTTTGCTCACGAATGCCATTTTTTAACTCTTTTTTTCCATATAAATTCATGAAACATTGTATATACAATTGTTCAAAACACGTCTGCAGTCCCACAAATAGCAAAACTCCCAAACAAATATTGGCAAACTTCAAATCACAGATTATTATTACTTTTTGTTTTGCTTCCGGCCGAATAAAAACATGATAAAAAAAAACGTATTGGCGAATTCTGATATGCCTTTACTCGGGATAATAAATATTTGCAATATAAACATACCCGGTTAACTCGGGATAATCAGGGAAGCGGTTAATAGCTTTTAAAAAACGTAAATCAAAAATAAACACCTTTAAGCACTTTTTAAAAACACTATGCATTTTGTTTTAATGTATGTATAGATATTAAGTTTTCTAAAACACTAAAGATATACTTACTCCAGCATGAATTTCAACATTAGAAGGTGGCATTATATTTAGCAAGCACCTAATCACTTGGCAGCCCCCATCACTGCGCAGTAATAAATGCACCACTAGATTTGCCAGTCCCTCGGTACCAGGAATTTTGGCAGACTTCCACTTTTCAACCTGGTAATACATCTTGTTTAATACTTCAGGGTTAACTGAAAATCAAATTCACTTCTATATTATACTTCTCATTTTAAAACAGTTTTTCACAAATACCATTCGTTTTAAAATATAATCAGCAATGAATCCAAGTTAACTCTTAATAGGAAAAAGTAACTTCCGGTAAATCAAATGCAGTCGAATTCCGTTTTAGGGAATTTCTAGGGACCGGAGCAATCGCTAAGCAATAACTAAAATTCGTAATACCGATATTATGAATTTCCGCATTAACCATAATTATTTTGTTACATTTATATTTTCTGCATAAAAAAACAATGAATATTGCATTTAATTACATTTTTGATCTATTTGTATTCTGCATGTAGAAAACATCAAATCAATGTTTCAAAAGCTCACAAAAACAATTAAATTAAAAGGAAAAATGGATCACTTACCTCTCAGAAATTTTTTTCTGATTTAGATCCAGTAGAAAGTACACCAAATTATGCACATAACTAAACTGGAAATCACTCTTTTGGTAAGCCACATGTATTTTCACTGCTTCAAACATGAATAGGTTGGGGTTTCAGAGTGGTCCCTTCCGAGTGATTCTTTCTTTCTTTTTTTGACCTTTTCATATCTGAAACTATTTTGAAGATGCAAAAATATTTGAATTCTGAGATCAGATCATTGTGTGCTTTTGAAGAATGGAAAAGATCACAAGAGAGAATCGATGAGCTTATTTTCACATTCGTTAAATAGGATTACGAATTTCATAATATCGTTATTTTTAATTCATTGTTTCTATGGAGATTCATTTGGGGATTCGGAAAAAGTTCGTTAAATTGAAATTTTGCTATTTCGGATTTCGCTAAAACGGGATTTGACTGCATTCATTTTTATAAAACTGTATTAAACTTTCTACTTAATTTTTACTTTCAATTTAAGATCAGAACTACTTAATTCTAATGGGTAGTTTGGATTAGAGTTGGGTACTGATTTGAATCACTGAATTGATTTGGTGATTCAAATCATCAACTTGCAACTGATTAAAATGAGTTAATTTGAATCAGTGATTTGAATCAACTGATTCGAAGCAGGATTGATCAAATCAAAGTAGATTTAAATTATAATGAATTAAACTTACATTTCAGCTTTGTCTCACAGTGATGCTGAGTCATATATAGTTTAAAAAATTTTGTAAAACTTTAGAGATTCTTACACAGTCATTAAAGGTCTTAAGATTTACCAATCAAACAATTTGATGAATTCAGGTTAAATATAAATATAATTTTGTATAAATATAATTTTGTAGCTTCTTAAAAATTACCACAGTTATAAGTATTTATAGCATTTAACAACCTATACAATATAATTATACAAAAGATATAAGTATACTTATTTAATTGAAAGAATTCAATAATAAAAAATATAATACATTTTTTTATATCGACATTTAGTAAAGGGAAAAAAAGTTCTAGATAATTCAATTGTACTTAGAATCTAAACTGAAGTGTTTTGAAGCATTTGATTCAAATCACCCGATTCACAGTTAAGTTGTTAAGTCATGTTATTTAAATGAGTGATCCAAATCACTTGATTCGAAATGAAATCTGAATCACTTGATTTGAATCATTGATCCGAATCATTTAAATTGAATAGTAATTGGAATCATTTAAAATGAATCACTGATGCAAATCGTCTGATTTGATTAACTTATCTGAATCCCTTTATTCGAAAAGTGATCCAAATTACATTACTCGAATCAGTGAACTGAATCACTTCATAGAAATCAGTGATTTGAATCGCTTGATTTGAATTAGTGATCTACATTTGATGCGAAGAGTGATCTTAATCGCATGATTCGAATCACTGATGTGAATAACTTCATTCAAATAGTGATCCAAATCGCGTGATTCGAGTGAGTGATCCGAATGACTTCATAAAATTCTGTGATTTGAAACACACGATTTGAAGTATATTGATCTGTATCACTGATCTGAAATCTTTTGATTCAAATAGTGATTGAAATCACAAAATTCGCAACAGTGATCTGAATCACTTGATTCGAATAGTAATCCAAATCGCAAGATTTAGATCACTTATCTGAATCTCTTGATTCAAATATTGATCCAAATTGCAAGATTCGAATTACTGATATGAATCACTTAAATCCAACGTTGATACGAATAGTGTTGCCTGAATCAGTGATCCGAATCACGATTTAAATCAGTGATTTGAATAATTTGATGCGGTGATGTGAATCGTATGATTTGAATCACTGATCTGAATAACTTCATTCAAATAGTGATCTGATTAGTATGTAACAAAAACATGATTTGAATCAATTGGTTTCAAACAATTGAATTGACTCAGTGATCTAAATCACTCGATTCGAATCATTGATCAGAATCGCATGATTAGAACCACTGACTTAAATAATTTGATCCGAATCATTAATCCAAATCATTTTATACGAATCATTGAACAAAATCATTTGATTCGAATTCTTGATCCAAATCCCTTGACTTGAATCACTGATCAAAATCACATGATTCGAATCAGTGATCTGAGTCACTTGTTTCGAATTAGGCGCTTTCACAACTCATTTTTGCGCAAATGGAGTGTTTTCACTGTAATTTTTCTCACATCTTATTTTTGGCAACAAAAAAAATATATCAATAGCTCAGGGGATGGAGCGTTCGCCTTCCAATGAGGTGAACCAGGTTCAAATCCAAGCGATGGCTGATGGATAGGAATCCACATCCGGCATGCACCAACCACAATTTAGTGAAAACCTTCTGAACTTAAAACGAGATATGTGACAATCTGCTCTATTCTACGCACATTACCCTAAACCAAAACCTTGGAAAACTACCTTCTATATAAAAACCTTAAATCGAGGATGACTTAGTGTTTTCAAGCGTTAAAAAAATCCTTTAATAAAGCTAGTCTCAAGATGAATATAATCTTAAATCTAGGTCATTATAAGGTTTCTTTTGCAAAGTCTTGTATGCTCATCTAAAATCCATCTTGTCATGAAATTTTATTGGACAATGTAATTTGATCCTATCGCTACTGTGACTTCAGCTAAAAAGTCATTATGTACAAGTCACCATTTTACCTAAGTAACTTTTAAGATGAAAGGTTTGAAACTGCAATATTTTTGCTTTATTAACAAAGGCTTTGAGTACAAACATTTTCGTGGCAATAAAAAGAAAATTCCGACACAAGGTTGCAGTAAGATTCTATGCTTTCTGGAATAGTGCGTTTATCACTTCGTAGCCTAGTCACTCAAAAATACAAATGAGCTTTTGGATCAAACTAGCCTTTTGGAGGACACTAACCAGCATTTGCATTACAACGGAGTAGAAAACCGCTAAATTCTCTTGCTCGACAAGGCGATTACAATCCATGATCAGTCTACCGCTGAGGACATATTTATGTCAGCACTATGTTCGGTGCTTGTTAAGCTATTACTATATTTTAGAACCATCATTGAACGGCTGATGCAATTTTCGGGTTTACAACTACTAATGTTCAACTCCGTAGCCTTGCCATTTTGAATCCAATCCAGATAACAAGGGAACTCCTGGGCCAAGTATTGGGAGAAATGTGCCTTCATAGAGGACTTTCTGATGGAACTAACCCGCATTTGCATTACACGGAGAGCAAAACCACAAAAACCTCACATGTTTAACCTGACGGCAAGGTGATTCTCACCCATGATCCGCTTACCACTGAGGATATTTTACGCCACACTGTGGTCCGTGCAAGCCGAAATTCGTATCCACCAGCCATCGCTTGGATTTTAACCCGGTTCACCTCATTGGAAGACGAATGCTCTATCCCAGGGGTTTCCAACTAACATGAGGCCGGGGGCTACAATTAAAAGCACAAATCAAATGGCGGGCCGCAACTTTATCAAAATTTTATGTAGGACTCTTATGTTTAAAGGAACATTAAATATTACTGTCAAATTTTTACCAAGTTGTACAAAACAAAAGTATTGAATTGCAAATTAAAATAAGAAGTAGATTTTTAAAAATATTTAATTGCAAATTAAAATAAGAAGTAGATTTTTAAAAATATTTAATTGCATATTAAAAAATTAGGACTACAATAACTTTAATGCGCACCTAGGTATTAAACAATTAATCTGCAACAGATATCTAATTGTTAAGATATAAAACATTAAAAAGGTTGGTATTAAAACTTACATTGTAGCACACAAAATGTTCAATGAGAAAATTGAGGTTTGTCTGCTGCAACCACCAGAGAATAGATATTTACATTTAAAATTTACAAATGTGTGTGTGTAAATATTTTCGTCCAAAATGAGTGGTTTCAAAAAGTTAAATCGGAGAAATTCTTCGAGAAAATTTCTGATACACACATGCTGAATTATATTCACAAAATACAAAAAAATGAGATAAAAAAGAGCAACATACACGATTATTTTTGTATTTTAATAAATATTTTCTTAGATGCAAAACCTGAGAAATAAATTTTTTTTGCACCATTGGTATGTTACATTTCGAAGAAATTAAAAACCAACGAAGAAATTAAGTTTTTATTAACGAGTCAAGAATTTTCAACCCATATAGATTTTTTACGAAAATTGTCCGCAAAAAAATTACGACTAATATATTTCAGTTCGCGGGCCACAAAAAAAGGCCTCGCGGGCCGCCAGTTGGAAACCACTACTCTATCCCCTGAGCCATCACAGCCTTTGAGTTATTATTGGCATTAGGGATGCTTCACAAATTGTGGTAATATGAAGAGAATAGGTGCTAAAGCAGCAAACAAAAAATAAATAAATCAAAGATTTCACAGGATGCATATACAAAATGCATCACTAGTCTTAAGAAGTTAAGTAAGTAAGTATGTTAGGATTAAAAAAGCCATTGAAAAAAAAATTACAAAATCAATACCGGGGACTTGTGAAGGTAACGGTCTCATCTTAATTTTTTTTCACTATATTTGTATTGAAACATCTCTTCAACAGAGCGAAGAACAATTATAATATAATTTTCTTTTCAGAAGATATTGAGGCATATAAATAGTGTCAAAAAATGTATTAAAAAAAAATTTTAAAGTCAATTTTATAATCGATCAATCATTTATATCACATTCATCATTGAACCACTCACTGATTCGAATCAGTAATTGATTCTAATCAACTCGTGATTTGAATCACCAAAGTGAACCGATTCTATCAGTTCAAATAATTTTGATGATTCGTTTTTCCTAACTCTAGTTCGAACGCTAAAAAGGGATTCGACTGTATAGAAAAATGTTTTACTGAATTGCATTCTTACAAGATGTTGATGTAGTAAAATCTCGATAAAACAAATATCCTCAATATCAACAAAAATTACCTGTTTAGGAAAGAAAAGGCTAATCCAATGAAGTAAAGTGTTTTATTGGAATCAATAAAGTGGTTAAATAAATACACAATTAAAAGTAGAGTATTACACTATTATTTATTTAAATCATAATTAAATATGGAGAAAACTGCATATAAATATAATATACAGTTGAACCTCACTAACAAGAAATGTGAAATATCGCTCTACACGAAACACATGTTTGGTTCCATGAGTCAGCAATCAATTATTGTTGTATTTTACATGTTTAATGTTAAATTTTCAGCCTCATGATCTCTTCACATGAAAGGACACAGCACGGGTAATAAATATTCTATAATAATAAGATTTCTATAGTAATAAGATTTCTATTTTCTTCCTTTTTTGGAAGTGGGCAAATAAATAAAATAGTAAAAACAAAATAGTTTAACTTTTAAGCACATTTAAAAAAAATTGTTCCGTAATAGTATTGTTTGCGTACATTAATGTAGTACATAACACGAAATAAATTGTTTTTTAATGCATCAGATAAAAAAGTTAACTTGAAATAATTAGTCTTGCATTAACCAGGTTCGACTGTATATTGCTTACATAACAGACTGACCCAATATATAGTAATAAACGGTCGCTTTAAATGGCTAAAAATATATTTGTGATGCAATTGTATTTAACTCCAATTTGATCATTTTTGAAAAGATATCTTAAATCAAGGTTAAATTTACTATCGTTTAGTAGTATCTTCACAAATTCAACTAGTGGAAAAGCAGTAGTTTCACAAAATACTTTTAAAAAAGCAAGTTCTCATGCAAACCCTGTTCTCGCAGCAATCTATGAAAAAAAGAAGCTTTTCCATTAGTTGTTTTTTTTTAAGGAAAAGATAGCACGTGTTTGCTCAGATAATGTAATGTGGTAAGTCTAAGTCTAACGGGTCGCTTACGCCATATCAAAGCCAACTTTTTTTTTTTGCTGAGTTTTTTAAACTGAAACAACGAGGCTCTCCCTGTATAAACTGTACAGGACGAAATTCAAACATTATTCTAATCATTTGAACATTATCTTAAACACTATTGTAAATTTATTTTAACAGACCTTTATTTTTTATGAAACATTTTTTTCTCTGTGAAACTTTTTACTGTTTGACCTAGTCAAAAATGTTCTCATAATGACTGTAGTTGTAGTTCATTTATGTCGCACTAGATCTGCACAATGGGCTATTGGCGACGGTCTGGGAAACATCCCTGAGGATGATCTGAGACATGCCATCACAATTTTGATCCTCTGCAGAGAGGATGGCATCCCCCCTTCAGTAGCCCAACGACCTGCTCGTGAAGTCGAGCACTTTATGGCTTACGCCATATCAAAGCCAACTTTTTTTTTTTGCTGAGTTTTTTAAACTGAAACAACGAGGCTCTCCCTGTATAAACTGTACAGGACGAAATTCAAACATTATTCTAATCATTTGAACATTATCTTAAACACTATTGTAAATTTATTTTAACAGACCTTTATTTTTTATGAAACATTTTTTTCTCTGTGAAACTTTTTACTGTTTGACCGAGTCAAAAATGTTCTCATAATGACTGTAGTTGTAGTTCATTTATGTCGCACTAGATCTGCACAATGGGCTATTGGCGACGGTCTGGGAAACATCCCTGAGGATGATCTGAGACATGCCATCACAATTTTGATCCTCTGCAGAGAGGATGGCATCCCCCCTTCAGTAGCCCAACGACCTGCTCGTGAAGTCGAGCACTTTATGGCTTACGCCATATCAAAGCCAACTTTTTTTTTTTGCTGAGTTTTTTAAACTGAAACAACGAGGCTCTCCCTGTATAAACTGTACAGGACGAAATTCAAACATTATTCTAATCATTTGAACATTATCTTAAACACTATTGTAAATTTATTTTAACAGACCTTTATTTTTTATGAAACATTTTTTTCTCTGTGAAACTTTTTACTGTTTGACCTAGTCAAAAATGTTCTCATAATGACTGTAGTTGTAGTTCATTTATGTCGCACTGGATCTGCACAATGGGCTATTGGCGACGGTCTGGGAAACATCCCTGAGGATGATCTGAAGACATGCCATCACAATTTTGATCCTCTGCAGAGGGGATGGCATCCCCCCTTCAGTAGCCCAACGATCTGCTCGTGAAGTCGAGTACTTTATGGTAGAACAGTTTAACAAGGTCCCATACCACACACACTTGGTCCCTACGCAGACTAATTCAAGTGGTCACCCACCCGTGTCTTAACGATCGGTCCACTGTGGGACGTTCTCAAAATTAAAATAGCTTTTAGTGCTAGTACCGCTAAATACATGTTTTTATTAAATTCAAGTTACAATTTAACGATGAGCAATGATTTTAATGGATTTTTAAATTTGGAAACAATTTTAAGCCCAAAATTTTACAATAGCAAAATTATTTGTGAACATATAAGGAAAAATAGATAGAAATTTTTACGAGTCATAATATGATTAATAAATATATGATTTTTATTTGTAGAGACAATTTTTAAAAATATTTTCTTACTTTACCACATTTTTGTGTTGATTTTTTAATGTAATTTTCACAAACTATGTCTAAATTTTCACAAAATAAGTACCTCTCAAAAAAACCTAGACAGACCCCTGATAAACCTTCCTGAACCATCATTACTGGAAACATCATTATATAAACGAGTCCATTTATTATTTGAAGTATATTTATGTGTAACCCACAAACTGTTTTTCTAAACTTCAGTTAAAATATTTTATAATGCTTAATACAATAATGCAATTAATCAAAATCCATAGTTCCTACACAGAATTAATTTTTCTATTAAATGAAACATTTAAACATTTTTTAGGGATAAACTTAAGGTAAGGAAGTTTATTTACGTTGCTGCATAATATCATTTTAGAGAATGATCCAGGGACAACACATCCTGTATTACAGGGAGGACACCATCCATCCAAGCGTAATTTTAACCTGAGAACGATCCAATTCAGTACAACCAGATGTATTTTATTTTATAACTGTCGGTGAACAACCGACCCAATTTTTGGTTGACAACTACTAACGTTCAACTCCGTAGCCTTGTAATTTTGAACCAATCCAGAAGACAAGAAAACTCCGGGATCAGTATCCCCAAAGGTATAATTTGTTATGGGAACATAGAGGACATTGAGATTCGACAGATTCAACGTGCATCAGTCACCATTTTACTACAAGAGGAGTCTTCGGTCAGTGGGGATCGAACCCACAACCTCTTAGACATGGGTCCAGTGCCCTACCAAATGATATGTTATGGGAACAAGGCAGACTTTGTGACCCAACAGATTTAACCAATTTACTACATGGGCATCGAACCTTCTTGGACATGGGCCCAACAGTCTATCAGCCAGGTTAGTGTGTTTATAAGGCAAGATATCAAATTAATGTTTCATAGCTCACATATACTCATTCAAAGTGACATCAAATTAATTTAAAATATATCTTAAGACAACTAAACAATAAAAATAGGAGCAACTTACCAACTTTTACGAATTCAGACGAAATCACGTGAGACAGGGTGTCGGACATTGCAGCGAGGTGTAAAAGAAAGGGACCTGCAGCCAACTGATCTCTCACGGCATTGTCTGAAAAACTCTCATCAAATAAAGTACGGACGGCGGCACGCATGTCGCTGTCGTGGTGAGTGGCCAGATGTCCGAGAATGCCGACGACGGATGCAATTTTGGGATTATTCTTGCTTTTCTGAGTAGCTTCATCTGGAATGTCATGATGCATGAAATCTTTCATTCCACACGCCAAGACTCTGCTGATGACGGTTTTTGGGAAGCAGGAACCAATATGAGCGACGACCCAGTCAAAATGCGGAGAGTGCCGGACAGACGTTTCGATCAACGCATCGATACAAGTATCTGGATTGCTGTTGACCAACGTGGAAAGACACTGTGTGGTCAAATCAATGAGAGTACTCGTGGGTGGGCAGGACATCCATAGCTGTAATACTTCTGGCAGAGTGGCGTGTAGCACTCCCCTACGATCTGCATATTTGCTACTAAGATACCCTAGTAAGTCCAATGACCAAGTGGATATAGCTGGGGCCCACGTCTCTGGCTCAGTTTCAACATAGCCCGAGAGTACTTTATGAAATTCATGAACTATGGTATCCCCTGCTTCTGTTGTCCTTTCTTCAATCTCAAGTTTCAAAAAGTTGTTGACTGATTCATCAAAAAGGTTATAAGCATGTTCTAAAGCAGCATCTCTGGCAGCTTCGGTAGATTTCAAAAGAACAATTGCAGCCTGTGCCACCTCTGTATTCCTAACTTTAGCTATTCTAGTGGCACCATTTAAGAAAATTTGAAGTTGTTGTAGCACAATTTCAGGATTTGGAGGAGATTCTTTTTTTTCTCCAGAAACCATCATAACTAATTTTAAAAAGTGCACTCTGCAAAGGAAAAATATTTCAAATAAACACAAAATAATCAAATTGATCAGCAAAATAATTTGAATAAAATGAAAAGACCCTTTAGTGGGTCAATAAATGAGTACCAAGCATGCTTGGGAACTAAGCACTGAGGGTTTCGCATTCGACTGACCACCTAACCGGAACATCTGCTCCTGCACCCCAGAGCCCAAGAAAACTGAGATGGGCACAGTAGGCCTTGGCCCTCTATGGGCTGTCGCGCCACTGAGTTTAGTTTAGTTTTAGTAAAACTAGGGGTGATTGTGAGCCCAATTCAAAAATCCTGAAAATTTCTTGAGTGAAATCATTAATGACGCATTTCAAAAAATTAATGTCTTTATAAATTCAAATTTTTTATATTTTTAAAACATGAAATTCTAAACAAATTATATGCATCATTAAAATGGATAATTATGTATAAGTTTACTTTTATGTCTAATCACATTTATTATTATACCAGAAAAAATATTTACAAATGAAAGAGCTGCCAAATTCTAGTTCTAATATTTCTAAATAAAGAACAAGAATTTTTATATACAAATGTGATTGATGATTTCTTGAAACTTCCAGATCGCGGTCAGCGCAAAATACAGATTTTTTCCAGAGCACAATCATCTCTGTAAAATTAGATTCTTTAATCAAAATTTGCTGTAACAGTTTCTATGATTGTTTGATTTGTATGAACTTTAAACAAATTCAAACTTGATATACACATATATATATTAGACAGAATGTGTAATGGCACAACATTTTGAACATGTAGCATGAGTTACCAAAACATAGTTTCTTGTTAATCAATTGCTTTAAAATTTTTCGAAAATAAAAAAGTTTAGTTGATGGCTTTAAAATTTAACATTTTCTCCAATTTTCAGATATATTTTAATCAAAATGAAATTTAAAAAATTGTAACTCAATAATTTTTCTTGCACTTTGCATAAAACTATTGTAGCACGAGTTAACATGTAGTATCAGTTACCATTTAGTTTAAGTGCTAAGTAGTATTGCTCAGTCTTTCAGTATAGCTTTAACAGCTGCTGAAAAAAAAAAAAAACATTAGAAGGCAAAATCTTCGAGATGGAGGAGGGTATGATGAAACACAGAGAATAAAGTTATGCAAAGAAGAAAAATGAAATTAATCACATGACTCAAGAGAAAAGGCAACAAAGAAAGTGGTCCAGTGAGAGTGTTGTTCGGTTGAAATTGATATACAAATTATTAGAAATATATTTGTTGCCAAGACTTGGCGATTATTATGACACAGAAAACGATTCGTAAATCTTCCCTATCACTCTTCCATAAAACCCTAAGGTTCTGGGATTCACCGGAAACCGGTGAGAGCATCTCCGTCAACAAGAAGTTCCAAATCTGGAATTAGAAACAGATAATAAAACTCTTATCAATAAAGTCATAGAATTTGTTCCAATGTCTTCAGAGAGACTTTCTCAAATAAAACTGGAACCAAAAAAAAACTCTGAATGCAAGATGAATTCACGAATCATGTCTTCCCCGCTGGCCTCTAAGAAATGAAATTTCCATACAGAATGGCTTGTTAATGAGAGGAAACCGAATAATCGTGACAAATAGGCAGAGTTCTCCCTAGGATTATGCCTCTATAAAGACAAAGTCATTATTAGAAAGACGATACATGAACAAAGTAAATTACATTTTCATGTTAAAGTAAACATCAATTTTTTTTTTTTAAACGCATTGTTATTTTCTCGATAGTTCAAAAAATAAATAACTAACCCGTTACACTGGTGACATTGATATTTGGTCAAAATTAATGATGATGATTGTTGTCGATCGGTTTTGGAGCTTTTTGCAGCTTATAGCTCGCTTATATCTAGGGTAGCGAGAGTAGGTGGGTGATTATAACAGATTTTAGTGGATGGTGATTATAGCAGATGGATAGATTTTAGGTATTGCATAACATATTGTAGTTTTCGTTTGTCAGATGTGTCCATTAGGTATGAAAAGGAAAAGGCCCCAATCCCTAGCTGTGTTTTGAGGGTGGTGAGCTGTTGATCGAACAGAGGGCATACTAGAATGGTGTGGTCAATGTCGGAGATGGAACCACAGTTGCATTTGTTGTCTGGAGCTAGTCCAAAACGGAATAATTTTGCTTTTGTTGGGTAGGATCTGGTGCGGATTCTAGAGAAAGTAACATCTTGGTGCCTGCTGGAGAGGGGTAGAAGTTCGTTTTTGTTTTGGCTCAGATGAAGAAAATCGGTATGGTATTTGCTATTTTTGAAGGTTGATTGCCTGGATGTTTGGTGGATTCGTTTAATTGCTTGATAAGTATCTTCTATTCAAAATTAATAAAGGCTTGTTTGTTTATGTAGAAGATTTTGGACCGAGATTGTTTGATAGAAACTTATTTAGCTTGGAGCTTGAATCGTGTAAAGGCGGAACTTGAACTTAACGGAACTTAGCTTGAACTTAAATCTTTGAATGAAAAAAAAAATATTGTAGTTAATTTAGTAACTTGCCTTTTAAAAAATATGTTTTTCCAAAACAATCTGTTACTCACTCGCCATTTTCGCTCACGCTCAAAAATCGGGCATCCAAGCTCTTGGCAAATTTGCTTGGCGATCATCAATTTCAGCCAATAACCAAAGGATAGGGTTATAAAACGGCTGGCATTCAAGACAGTGCGGAACGCACCAATGAAGCCCGCATGGGGGGAGGCGAGGCATGCAGGAGCTAAGATCTTTACTCTCAATTTGTATATATTTCTTGGTCATTTGGTTAGTTAATTAATTTGTATATTACTTTTCTCATATTTGTTTATTTACTCACTGTGTTTTACTCATGTATTACGCTATACCCAGTGTTGCCAGGTGCCGATAGCCGTTCACCCCCACATGGCGTTAAAAAATCCCCTAAAAAATTTTTAAAAAACCCCAAATTTTTTAACTTGAGTCAAGAATCGAACCCCGGTCCTACCGGAACGAAGTCAGTTTCTCTAACCACTGTGTGCCCATATATATTTTTCAAAATTAAATAATATGCCTATTACTAGGTAAAACTTATTAGCCATTATCAAGTCTCAGAGATAACATAAATTAGAGACCACAAATGTCAGGATTCGATATTTTTACGTTTCTAAGCGCTTAGCGGAACAGTGAGACCACTCAGTCAGGGAGAAATTATTTTTGTACGCATGCGTATGAATAAATGTGTGCAATATTGTATGTGTGCAATGTGTATATCCTTCAAGTTGACGAACAAATTAGCTGCAAAGATACATTTAGAATTAAGAGCTGCTATCTTCATGCTTCAGTCTTGGGGGAAGTGACGATACAACTTGGGAAGCCCCTCATAATTTTCATTTGTATCTCATTCGGATGTCATTGAAACTCATTTAGCGATCTCTACAAAATTAGTTCTTTGCAGTGTTTAAGGAATTTTTTTCCTCGAGCAAATCCTTTACTTAGTAACCACATTTTATCATTCTTATTTGTAGCTTACTAACGCAGATGAATTTGATAAAATGTTCCATGAACTGTGAAATTTATTAAACACCTCGAAATCATAAAACGCTCTTAACACTAGAAAGACTGAAACTTAGTATATACCTATATTGCCCAAAAGCAGTCAAAATAACTGGATTGTAAAAGAATAAATAATGTGTAAAGAAATTTGTTTAAAAGTAATTTTTATATTTAGAGTTATATGAGAAGTTATTAGTAAATATAAACAATAAAAAAAATTATATGTTGTACAAAAATCTAAGAAATTCTGTCAATACATACATCACTGTTTTTCTAATTGAAATGTAAAGCGGTCCCATATAGCAAAAATTCTTCCGCAGTAGCTCCCACGGAGGAATCGCTCAACCTCCCCCGGAGCTCCCGACTTCCTCCCGCGGAGCTCCTCAGTAATGCAAAAGTCCGCACCTTTCAATTCCTCAGTCCCTCCGGCGGGCTTCCCGAAAGTCACTCCATAGGAGGAGCCGAGGAAGAACGGTGAGGAAGTTTCAAGGTCACATACTTTCCGATGGCTTTCCCCAGGCAGTCTCCTAAGGAAGTTTCAAGGTCGCATACTTTCCTCGAGTTCTCTCTTTAGGAAGTGCTGAGGTAGATTTGAATCTTATGGCTTTCCCTTAGGCCTTAAAACGGATTTCGTAAAAATTAAGCCCTATGTTACAGGGTGAAATTTTTAGTAAATCCGTACTCCGGCTATACAAGTTAATATAGCTTTTCAGTTATATTTCTTTTGATAAATTTATATAATTTCTGCTTTCAATAAGATAAATCAATTATGAATTACTCTTTGGATCATTTATCAGTGTTTCAAATTATAGCCCATATATAACACTGGTGCTCAGATGAAATAATATAGAACTTTTGACTATTTTTATTACATACCTCCTCATTTTTATTGTCTTTAAATATTTTATTTGAAAATAGATTTTTAAATAGAAAAAAAAAAAAAAAAACATGTAAATTACTGCTACAAAAATTGTAGCAGTAAACTTCTACTAAAAGCAATGTTTCTCAATTGAAAACTTAATTCATTAGCATAAAAAACACTGCCTGTAACATATTTAATAAAAACAATGTGCATTGCAACTTATTTTATTAGTCAACGGAAATTTCAAATGAAGAATATTGTGTTTAATATAGAGCTTCTGACAGTTAAAAGAAAAATTTGCGCACATGTTGCTTAAAAAATTGTTTAATATACAAAAGTGACATTTATTGTCACTTATGACATATGTTATTCATTTTAACTAATTGTCACTTTTCAAAAATTAAACTTAACGTAATGTTTACTGCAATATCTGAAATGTTTTTAAATTTACTCTAGGATTAAAAATATAAAAAAGTTCAAAGAGAAATAAAATCATACCAGTAATCACTTCAAAGTCCTGTTTTCCAATTGAAAGCATTTATAATTGATAATTTTTTAGTATATGAAACATTATTTCACCAATATGTTACTTTTTAAAGATAAACTTAACATCTTAGATATCACAGTAAACATTGCATTAACTTTTACTCTAGGATAAAATTAAAAAAACCCTAAATTGAAAAAAAAAAAAAAAACACAAAACAAATTTTAATAAGAAATATTTTTTAAATTTATTACAAATAAGAAATAGTTTTTTTTAAATTTTACAATTTACTACATTTTTCTTTGCAATGGCGCAGCCAACTCTGGATGGGTTCCTTTATATTTGCATTTGTAACATCGCTATGATGAATTCGTACAACATCTAAAATATAAAAACAGAAATTTTATATTTTAATTACAATTGAAAGGAAAAGAGAAATACACAACTGAGGGGTAGAATACAACCTTTATGTATGTTTTTTATGCACTGGAAAAATTTATATGTATTTTTTTATTAATTTCTAATGGTATTTAAGCTGCAAATTAAGCGCTGAATTTAATTTGAAATTTTTGCATTTAATGTTTTTTCAAAAAACTTTTTTTTCACATTGTTTTTATTATATTTTGAAATTTTATGTACTGAGGCTTTAATCCTGAAAAATCATCCATAGAAACTAACAAATTTAAGCTTAATTTTCAGTTTTGTATAAATTCAATATTTATTGCAAAAATTCATAAAAAATGAACTTTAATTGTATTTTAATGAGTATATTCATATGGATATTTTAAAGTATATTCATGAAGAACAAAATAAACCCCTTCTTTTTATCAGAGAATATACACCAAAAAAGCAATTCATTCCTGTACTTTTAGTTTTTGTCTTTTTATCTGCACTATAGTCATCAAAGTTAAAAAGGGCCTTTCACAAGCATATTTCAAACTATACTATTTTTAAAAAAGGGTTAGGAATAAATAATTAAACCTTTATACATGCACCCACATACATCCATGACTGGCCTGCCAATGGGGAAGACTACAAAAATAATTGCTTTAGATGCAACAAATATGGAAAAAAAAAGTTTCCTAAATTAAAAAAGAATATTAGGATGCTAAAATACTATTAAACATTTTTGATTATTTTCACTAAAATAGAATAATATTCTCAATACATTAAGCATCACTATTTACTGTACTAGAAACTACCATAATAAAAACTTTACAAATTGTTACATTATTTTCAAACACTGCCTGGTAACAAAATGACTTTTTAGAATTTTTCATCACCAATCAAACATACATTATGAATAATAACTGCTCACTTGAATTTATTTGCATGTCAAATAAAATAAGAGTTTTGTTCCTAGGCCACAGATAGTGGTTTTAAGGATGCTTTCCAATTATTTAAAAACATGATTGAGAAGTCATTCTTAAAATCATAGAAAAATGTAATGTTAATTTAAGTAAATAAGTACTGTTTTAGTAAAAGTTTGGAGAATTGGTAACTCCTATAATAGGATAAATTATTGTGAATGACCCCTAAATTGGAGGAAAATACAAAAACCCTAGTATTAACTTTGTTCAAAGCCATGTTTTCCTATTGAATAGTTGCAAACCTTTATATTACAATTCATAATTTAATTCATTAATATACGAAACACTACCGATATATTTCATAAAAAATAATGCATAGCACAACTGATTTTATTAGTTAATGAACAGGGTTCCCACTCTTTACCTTCCAATAGAAATAATGCCTTTTTAATGCTATTTAACAACACTTTTAAGGCAATACTAATAACTTTCGCTAAAAGAATTATAAATCACAATTCTATTTTATAATGACTTAATGCTTAATGAATATTAAAAACCTAATGAAATTTTAATATAAACTTGATTTAAAAAAAACCCAGCTAATACAACATCAATTTTGAAAATTACTTCTTTTTCACATCGCCCACACGTTACTAAGTGAACACATATTTAAAAAGAAAGAAATTTAAAAAGTACAATACCAGATAGTTATCAATAATAGAAGTTAACATTATTTTAATGGTATATTAATACTCATACTCAATCACCATAATAAATTAATTAAAGCTCCCCGCCTTTAAATTGAAATCTGAGTAAAGGTTTTTCAACATATGCAACACTATATAATATATAAAAATGTCAGCAATAGGAGAAAAAGAATTCAACACTTTAAACGATCATAAAAGTAAAGCGTGGAGAATAAGCATTGGGATCATTCAACTAATTTAAAATAGCAGAAAACTCTTTTTTTTTTTCTAAAGTTAAAAATAAAAAACAAAAAAAAAACCTTTAGCAAATTATAATTTATTTCAACTACCGTAAAATCCGGAAAGTAACCCCTCCGTTGAATATAATCCCCCCCCTTTAAATATTGTTGAAAGTGAAAACTAATTATATTATTTTTCAAACTCTATTATAACCCCTCCATCTAAAATTAACCTGTTTTGCTTTTCAAAATAAAGGGGCTTACTTTCAGGATTTTACAGTATATGAGAAGTATATCTTATTATAAGTAACTATATAATTTCGTTATGTTTTTGAAGAAAAAAAAATTATTTTCTTCAAAGCTTTTCAAACTTTCTTCGAAACATACCAAATAATTCAGATAATACACGATTAGAAGGAAAAGAAATTAAAAGAAAACATTTTAAAAGGAAAAATTATTAACACTATTTATCATCTACGGAATAACATCAAGCCATCCAATAAATGAAACAAAACAGCACTATTTTGTACATAGAATCAGGGTGGCTACTGATTTTTAGTACCAAATTTCCCTGATAATTTTTCTTTTTGAATTCCCTTGATAATTTTTAAAACTTCCCTAATAATTTTTTTGAAAAAATTTCCCTCTCTCAGAGAAATAAAAAAAAAAAAAAATATTATTATTCTGATTATTGAGATAAAGATACTTGACAATTGCACATAAATATTAAACAAGATTAAAAAAAGTCTGGGTATAAAATCTATCAAATTTTATTACTATTCCAAAGACAAATAAAGAACTAAAATTTTATGAATGATTTTGATATCAAAACTTATTATTAAGTTAACATTATTATATAATTATTAGTTTGCCGTTTGTTTTAACAAAAAGCAATTTTCAATTTCAAATTTGTATTTAACTTTTTTCATTATAATTTTTGTTTGTATAAAAAAGAATCTTATTTTCATTCAGCTTTTGAATACCTTTTATTAAATGATCGGATAAAGCATTTACACTTCACATAGAAAGTTCATTAACATTATTTCTTACATTTTTTTTTTATTTATGAAATTTTAAGGACTATAAGACTTTAAAAAATATCTAACTAAGAAAAAGAAATCAAAATTTAAAATAAATTTAAAAATTAATCAATTTAAAAATTAAAAACTCTTTTGAAACATATCTATTAGAATAATGTATTATCCAATTCGAAAATTTTATCACACTTAGTGGTTTTTACTTTAATTTTTGTAATATCGTACATTTGAAAAGAAAAAACAAATTTTAAAAAAAAATGAACTTCTTAATTATAATGTTTTAGTCTTTTTAAAAAATATTTAATTTTGTTAATAAACTAAGAATTTTGAAGAGTTTTCTCTGATCATGAATTTAATGAAAGGAAAAGTATTTACCGCTGAAGATATGAACAACAATGTTAAGAAACTTCAGTTCAAATTGCTGAGCGGTATCTTTGACATTTAACAAGAAAAACTAAAATGGTCAATGAGTGAGGAATGGAAATGCGATTCCCAGGCTGTCATTGTAATGTCCGTTTTTAATTAATAACTTAACTAACTAATAGTCGTAACTTAATTAATAGTTAGCACTAACTAATTAGCATATTTGAGGTCACCCCCAGGAACCATTAAGATTGACACTTAGTTCGTGAAAATCCGATCATTAGAACGAAAATTATTCAGGGTGATATCTTTTTTTTTTTGCTGACTGTACATCAATGGAGATTATTACTTGTCCGATTCGAAAGTTTCGAGCCGATATAATATTGTATTTAAGAGATCGGTCAAGAAACATTTGGAAATCCGACTCAGGGAGGTGGAGTAGCTCTTGAAAATTTTACATCCGATAAAACGCGATCGAAAATAACTTTGAAAACTTTGAAATGGGCTCAAATAAAGAGCTTTAAAAGTATTCGTAAAATTCAAAATTCGCGCATCATAATTCTGTGGAGTTAAAATTGTCGGGATTTCAAAAACTATGAAAATTCGTAGTGAAAAACACCGAAAAGAGCGATCAAAAGACTATATTGATTTATATTTGGTGCGTTCAAAGACTCATGCGCAATTTAAAATGCCTAATTTTTTTTTCTTTCTTTTCTTTTGTTGTCTTCTTTGCTAAAAAAAATTATCTGTATATTTTTTTATTATGTTTAAGATCTACAGCAGGCCGTAGAAGGCTCACTAATATACTACATGAAATTTATTAATTTTGGAATTGTGCGTCCTTTAAACCTCATGTCCCTCTCCCTCCCGCAGTGCGATGGTAGATGAGGTGTTTGTTCAATATCTCAGAAATATAGCGCCAACTTGGCATATTTATCTTAGCATCCTCGCCACCGTTTCTTGTAACCCTAATCAGTTGAAAATTGGTTGTTGATTATATAGCATTAGCGTGCTCGTAGCACCAATGATAATAAAAATCTTAAATACAGTCCATATGATTTCTTATTCATTGTTATCAAACGAACCAGCGTAGAAATCAAACAATTGGTATCGAACATTAGTGATCCTTAATAACCGGAGATGGAAAAAGAAAAACTTAATAGATCGAAGCGTGCCGTCAAAGGTACCATAACGAAATTAGAAACTTACATTGATCAGACGAAGGAGCAGAATCCAACTGAATTGGAAGTTAAGCTTAAACGTGTTGCACAATTATATCAAAAAGTTGATGAATTGAAGGATCAATATTATGGTCTAAAGGATATCAGTGACTCTGAGATAACTGAAATAGAAACTGATTTAGAAGGAACAGTAGACAGACTCGAAGCTTTGGAGGTAAGAATTAAAGATATTCTTAACTCTTTGATAATTAAACCTTCAAAAATTAATTGTGAAAATGAAATATCTCAGGCTGATTCGAAAACAAAACTGGAAATTAAACTACCTGAGATACCATTACCAGTATTTCACGGTAAATTTGATGAATGGCCCAATTTTAAATCGCAATTTGATAACATTATAACTAAAAACAATGATTTAAACGACTCTCAAAAACTGCACTATTTGAAAGCGTCATTGCTGGGCGACGCTAAACGTCTCGAAACTGTTGACGATTCTTTTGCATCACTTTTAAAGGCATTAGAATATAGATTTGAGAATAAACGTCTCCTAACTGAGACTTACATAAATCAAATTTTGGAAATTGAAAAACTTGCAAATGAATCAGCTGGAGATATTAGAAACATGGTAGATATTTTAAACAAAAATATCAGAGCTTTGAAGCTTCTAAATTTTGATCGTAATAATTTATCTGACATACTTTTGCTAAACATCATTTTGAAAAAGGTAGATCGAGAAACTAGAAAACAATATGAACAAACGATCGCCTCAAATGAAATACCAGAATTGGATAAGTTTTTAGAATTTTTAGAAAAAAGAAGCCAAATTCTTGATAGTATTAGTCGAACAGCTTCTTCTTCAATTTATAAACATAAGCTAGCTGTTGATAAGACTAAATCTTTCCTGAATTCGAATAATAATAATCCCAATTCTTGTGTAATCTGTAAATTACCACACATGATTTATAAGTGCAACACTTTTCAAAATATGAAGGTTTCGGATAGATTTAATGAAATAAAACGTTTAAATTTGTGTATTAATTGCCTAAAGAATAATCACAAAGTAAAAGATTGTAAATCTAAAAATTCTTGCTTCGTTTGCAAAAAACGCCATAACACCTTACTGCATATTTATGAGATTTCTTCCCCGCCTCCTACCTCTTCAGTTTCTACGATGCCAGGCGCCGATCAAACATCTGTCTCGCAAGTACATGATACATTCCCACAAGAACATTCAAACACTTTTTCGAATTGCTTAGTATCAAAAAAGAAACAAAATATTCTCTTGCCTACTGCAGTTGTTTATATTAGAAATGAATTAGGAGACTATTATCCATGCAGAGCGATTTTGGATTCCGCTTCTCATCTTTCTTTCTGTAAACAAAAATTAGCTAATAACTTAATGTTGAAAAAAGAAAAAATAAATGCTTCTGTTTCTGGATTGAGCGATATTTCGGTAATTATCAAACAAAAGGTAACCACTGTAATTAAAAACAATAGTGGGAGTTTTTCAACATCTTTAGAACTTTTAATTGTTCCTTCAATTACAAATTTGACGATAATTAATCCAGTTGAAGTATCTAATATAAAGATTCCATCCGAAATTAATTTGGCTGATCCAGAGTTTAACACACAAAAGGAAGTAGAATTAATTATAGGTTGCGAGCTCTTTTTTGAAATTTTAAAGCAAAATCAGTTTCGATCGGCATGTAGTAATTGGTTGTTTCAAGAAACTGTATTTGGTTACATTGTCGTGGGGAGCTCCGATAATACTACAAATAGAGCGTATTGTGGATTAACGCTTAGTTCAGATATAAATTCGGAAAGCCTTGATAAACAGCTACAAGCATTTTGGAATATAGAAACTGTTGACGAGCCCTCTGTTGAACATAGTGTCGAATTTGAGTTCTGCGAAACTCAATATAAAAATACTCATTATCGAAATCATGAAGGGCGTTACATAGTACAGTTGCCTTTGAAAGAGGATCCCGCTTCGCTCGGGGATTCTAAAGCCGTTGCCGAAATGCGTTTAAATCAGTTATGGAAAAAACTCTCGAAAGATGAGGAGTTGCAATCACTTTATAAATCATTCTTGATGGAATATGCTGACTTGGAGCATATGCAATTAGTTGTAGAACCTCTTGATAAAACCACTTCGTATCTTTTACCTCATCATGGTGTACTTCGCCCAGATAGTAAAACCACTAAATTGAGGGTGGTATTTAACGCTTCCTCCAAAACGACATCTGGTCTTTCTTTAAATGATATTTTGTACAAGGGCGGTACTATACAACAAGATTTATTTTCAATACTTTTGCGATTCAGGCAACATGCATATGTGTTCACTACTGACATTTCTAAAATGTTTAGGCAAATTTTGATTCACCCTGATCATCGGAATTTACAGTTGATATTATGGAAGAATAGCGTGAATGACCCAGTGCAAACTTTCAGACTTAACACTGTTACATACGGAACTTCTTGTGCACCCTACCTGGCTACACGAACTATTAAACAATTAGCCATTGATGAGGGGGATAGTTTTCCCTTAGCCGCTGCTGTCATAATTAGAGATACTTATATGGATGACATTTTGTCAGGAAGTTCAGACTTTCAAGAATTTAATTTACTACAAGAACAATTAGTGGACCTGTTTAAAAAGGCGGGCATGAGCTTACACAAGTGGTGCACTAATACTCCAAAATTTCTTAATTCCATACCATTAGAAGACCAAGCCTATGATTTCTATTGTGAACCACCAAATACCATTAAATCCCTTGGGGTTATTTGGAACCCAAATTTAGATTATTTTACATTCAAGGTTGATGTAAATGTACATGACTCATACACTAAACGAAAAGTGTTATCCACCATCTCACGCTTGTTTGACCCCCTTGGATTTCTTGGTCCAATTCTAACCAAGGCTAAATTGTTTCTCCAGAAACTCTGGTTACTCAGGTTGGAATGGGATGAACCGCTTCCTGATTCAATGGCTAAGGATTGGCAGTGTTTTGTTTCTACCCTACCTGCCATTGAAAACATGCAAATTCCTCGTCAAGTGGGGGAGAAGAGTGGAATCGTGATTCACGGCTTCTCCGATGCATCAGCCGTTGCGTATGGAGCAGTTCTGTACATGCAATCAATTTCGGGAGAAACATCATATACGAGACTTTTGTGCAGCAAGTCCCGTGTTTCACCAGTAAAACCTATCACGATCCCTCGCTTAGAATTGTGTGCCAGTGTTTTATTGGCACAGCTTTTGAACAAGGTTCTTAAGTCTCTAACCTTGCCCATTCAACAAATAATGTTGTGGACAGATTCTACAATTGTGTTAGCATGGCTTCACCGGTCACCTGATCAACTCAAGACCTTTATCAGCAATCGAGTTAAAATAATACAAGATCTAACTAAGAACTGTCATTGGAATCACGTTGCATCTGATAAAAATCCTGCAGATGTCCTCTCTCGTGGGCTGAATGCTTCGGAAATTGTCTCTCATGAACTATGGTGGCGGGGACCAGATTTTTTGAAAAACGAACTGAATATTGTTCCTATAGATTTTGAAAACATTTCCTCAGACAGTGAATTTTTACAGGAACTCAAACCCCCTGCCAAAATACTTCTAACTTCTTATAAACTTGACTTAATTGACAATATTTTAAATCGTAGCAATAATTATACTAAAATTTTGAATATTTTAAGTTATGCTTTCAGATTTATATTCAACTGTAGAAATCCAGGTAACAAAAGATTGGGTAAGTTATCCTCTAATGAACTAAGTGCGACGGAGTCCTTTTTAGTTAGAAATGTACAAGCATCCGTTTTTAAGGAAGAAATAGAGGCCATTATCAAGGGCAGGGCTTTTTCAGGTAAGAGTAAACTTAACTCTTTAAATCCTTTTCTTGATGGTCATCAAATTCTTCGAGTGGGTGGTCGTTTGCATAATGCTGCTCTGAATTATTCTCAAAGGCATCCAGCTATACTTCCTGCAGACCATCCTTTCACTAAATTGTTAATGACTCATTTGCATATCAAAAATCTCCATTTAGGACCTCAAGCGTTATTATATTGCACTAGAGAAAGGTTTTGGGCCAAAACCTTTGTGGCCAAAACTTTTGGCCACTTCGTGGTCGATCGATAGCTAGGAAAATTGTTCATAAATGCATAGTTTGCTTTAAACATAAACCGCTTGTTTCAAATCAACTTATGGGAACCTTGCCTCGAGAAAGAGTAAACCCTAATTATCCTTTTTTGCACTCTGGTGTTGATTATTGCGGCCCTTTTCAAATTAAATATAAACACCAGAGAAAAGGGAATTTCCAACGGATTTATGTAGCAATATTTGTGTGTTTAGCCTCGAAGGCGATTCACTTAGAAGTGGTTTCCGATTTAACAACTGATGCTTTTCTTGCTACCTTAAAGCAAGGGCGGCACCAGTAGGGAGTCAGGGGGGGGGCAATTGCACCCCTGTCGGGCATGCCCAGCCCCCCCATCGGGAAAATTTTAAAGTCTCGTCGGGAAAATAGTCTGGTCACATTTTTTTCTAAATTATGTCAAAAATTCATTTGCAAATGCTTAATAAAATTTTTTGTAGTTGACTTTTTAGTTTTTATTTATTTATTTTTAAGAATTAGTAACAAAAATTAGTAAAATATATTGTAAATTCTATGTAATTGTAGTTTCACTGCACTACTCATAACTTTGCCATACATTGTTAAACTAAAGACGGGATGCGATTAGACATGGGTGAAATTGAGGACTTTTCGAAATCCTTTCCCCCTCCCTGCAGACACATCTTCATTTTCTTGGAAACTTATCTTTCAAACTGCTTTTCTTTCTTCTGTAGAACTGAGAAAAGGACAATCACACCTCTTTTCTGGGGGAACAACTGACAAAAGCCTGGGGGATAGAAAGAGAGGCAGGTCCCCTTCTTTAGGAATTCTTTTTTATGTAATGTGTTCATCAATGGTTTATGGGATCACATAATTGCTTTTTGAAATTTTGAAGCAAAATGAAAGTATAAGAATAAATAAAATAAAAAATATAATTTTTAAATCTTTTTTTTTTTTTTTTTAATACTTTTAAATGAGGAAAATCACTTACTTATTCGGATTCAAGGTTTATAGTATTTTAATCAACGCAATAAATATGCAGTCGGAAAAAAAGAAAAACAATGACCAAATAATTTTTTTAAATCATTTTCTTAGTAATAAAAAGATTGTTGATTGATTAAGAAAAACAATTAAACTGTTCGTATTCAATATCGTAAAATATATATTTATCAACATAACAGATTCTCATTGACTTATTTTATGTACAGTGTATGAAATGGAAAAAGGGAACACCTTGATTAACTTTTGATTTAATCATATTTTCACCTTCAAAGAGTCAATACCATATTTTAAGTTACGAAAATAAACAGAAAAGCGCATTCTGCTGTGGATAAACATCCAAGTTTGTCTAAAGTTTTAGGTTTTTAATTTTCAAAACGCGGAAATAGCCGCAATCTGGAAGATATGGTCTGAAGTTATGGCAAGGAGAGGGTTGGAAAGTTTGGGTCCTTTAATTTTAACTTAACTCCTCGATTATAGTCCATTATCTCGAGAACTTTTTTAGTGTATTGAAAAATGTTTGCATAAAATTACAAAAAACATTTTATATACAAATTTTTAAGCAAAAATAATTTTAAATAATTATTTTTTATTAGTTTATTAAACAATTGTAAAATATATTGAATTGTATGATCTACATATTTTGACATCCTTTTAATTTCAAAATACAAACTTTCAGAACAATCGATCTATTAGTTTGTGAGTTATCAAATTTTAAAAAATTCAGTCTGCTTAAAATTTTATTTATCTCGAATTATTCACCCGATTTCATTCAAATTTTGTATTTTACAATTTAAAATTACCTTCCATAAAATTATATAAAAGTTTTACTATTTTATTTTATCCGTCGTTGAACAACCGACCCAATATTCGGGCTTCCGACTACTAATGTTCAACTCCGTATCCTTGTAGTTTTGAACCAATCCAGAAGACAAGGGAACTCCTGGATAAGTACCCCCAGAGGTCTTGATTTGTTATGGGAACATGGAGGACTTAGCGACTCGACAGATTTAACGTGCATCAGTCACCATTTACTACATGGGGATTTCAAAAATCGGGATTCAGAATTTTTCCAACGCATATTATAAATATACAAAATATTAAATATTTCATAACTATTTAAAAATATATTTTTTGCATAGCATTACCTTTGGAAAAACGAATTTTTGCAATTGTATGAAAATTTTTTCGATTCAATCAAAACGTAAAACGCTCTTGAGATATGACGAGGTTGAGATATTATCCTCATTAACAATGAGCTATTATTTCGAAGATATTACTATGCAATTATGCTATGAAATTAACAAAAGAGGCCAAAATAAAAGACGTTTTTATTTATTTATATCTGATATTAATATTGAAAGTGAACATCATTTCACCTTATTTTCCTCTTTCAATCATAATCGTTAAAATTATCAAAGCATATATACATGGATAACCACCAGCTAAATTACCTTTCTTTATAAAAAAGAAAAATTATTTTGCTATTATCAGCAATATTGACATATACTTCAAATGAATGTAAAATTGACCCACCGGAATAAATTTTAATCTTAAGTTCGGCTCCTTATGTTCTATAACTCATTCCTAATGGTTCGAGAGGGTGACATCAAATATACTAATTAATTAGTCCAAACGATATTTTAAGTTAGGAAATAAGACATAAAAACGTTATCCGATTAAACATACTTTTTTTCGACGGATTTCTGACCTCCAAAATATAGTAGTTTCAATCTAGAAATATTGTTTTAATAGTTTTTTTTCAGGAACGCGCTTGAAAGTTAGGACCCTTTAATGTCAACTTTAATTTTTGCGTATTTCACTATATCCCAATTTTTTTTTAAGCGAATTGAAAAAGTTTTGCATACAATTCCAATCAGATCAATCAATTCCCATTCGTTTTTCTAAAGATAATTTCATGCAAAATAAAACTTTTAGTAAACATTTATTATTGCTTCATTTAAGGGAAGTCGAGAAACTTAAGAAATGTAAGTTGTACAATTTTTTCATCATTTGCAATTTTAAATGTCAAAATACAAAATTTAAGCAAAATCGGTCAAATAAGTCCTGAGAAATAAAAAAGAAAGTCTTTTTTTTCGAAATTTTGTCCCCTAACTTCATAATTTTTAGTGTTCATTTTTTGTGACTTAAAATTCGTAACTATGAAAGCAAAAGCAAATTTAAATCGTAGAGGAAAGAATGTTACAATAATTAATTAACTGTGTGAAAGGTTATTCGTTGCAGGTGTATGTCAATATGTAAAAAGCTTCTGCAGGGCGAAACAGAAATCTTGGTAGAAACTGTGCTTTCAGCTTTGCAGAGAAACAAAAACATAGGCAGACCAACAGCAGCCATGAGTGGCAATTTTTAAAAAAAATGTAAGTTAATATTCGTTTCTCGGACGCAACTTTAAAATTTGTAAATTGAAAAATAATTACAAATTTATGCTATAATTTTTTAATCTTATATTTTAAGCCGATGGACTTACTCTTTTTTTCAAATGGAGAAATTAGCAATTTGCCGGACATAGATGTTCACTTTAAAAGCATCTTTGAAAAGAAAAAGGAATCGCAAGGAGAAATTTTTACCTTGTTTTTATTTACAATATATATTAACATCGACTCCCCTGATTAAAATAGCCCTTTTTTTGTCCGTAAAATTATACTACGTAACAATTAAAAAAAAATTCGAATTTTACAATTTTATGGGCATAACCATTTCGAAGTTCGTTCAAAACGGGGCATGATATCTTTAGATAGAATACGTGGATGCGAAAAATGTACTTAAAACTTTATTTACAAAGCATTTAAATAATTCGAAAGCCAATCGATGAATATAAAAATAACATTTTATATCAAAATGTTCTTAAAATGTTTTGTTAAATGTGCATGAAATTTCAAATTTTTATTAAGGAATAACTTTTACGTTATGAGAGTAAGAAGCGTAGAAATTTTTTGAAATAGCGTTTACTGCTACAACTATTTTTCTTTATTACAGAAGTAATTTTTAAGCTTACAATGTATGGTAAATTGCACCATACAGTACAAAATACATCGATAGCAGAAAGAAGAAAAGAATTAGATTTAAATTTACACATTAAAAGGAATCTGCACATTATGGTATCAATATTAGTGATTTTAGATTTTTAGAAACATTTATTTATTTATTTTTTTTTTTTGAAAAATATATGTGAGAAAAAAATGTAAAGTATAAAATTCGTTTTAATTTAAATATTTTGAATTCATTTGTTTGAGCCCCCCTGTCGGGAGAGACTTGACCCCTCGTCGGGCAGAGTCTGGCGCCATCCTTGCCTTAAAGCGTTTTGTAGCTCGGCGTGGCAAAAGTGCTACTATATCATCTGATAATGCAAAAAACTTTGTTGGGGCTAGTAGGGAATTGCAGCGATTGCAGAATTTAACTAGATTTCCTGACGAAAAGCTAGCATCCTATTTGGCATCTGAAGGGATAGTTTGGAATTTTATTCCTCCCAGAGCTCCAAATTTCGGGGGCCTCTGGGAGGCAGGGGTCAAATCCTTTAAGTTTTACTTAAAACGAGCTACAGGAAATCTAAAATTAACATTTGAGGAATTCCATACAATAACAACACAAGTCGAAGGAATCCTAAATTCTCGGCCATTAACCCCCTTGTCAGATGATATTGATGACCTGGATGTACTAACACCAGGGCATTTTTTGGTTGGAAGGTCTATAACTGCCATAGCTGAACCAAGTTTGTTGGATAAATCGGAAACCCGACTTTCTCGATGGCAAAGGTTGACAAAAATTGTTCAATACATTTGGACTAAATGGTCTCGCGACTATTTGAACAATTTGCAACAGAGAACAAAATGGAAAGTAGAGAAAACCAACATAAATTTAAATGCTATGGTTTTAATAAAGGAGGACAATCTTCCTGTAAATCAGTGGAGCTTGGGACGAATTTTAAAGCTATTTCCAGGAACGGATGGAAAGGTCAGAGTAGCGGAGATTAAAACAAGCAAGGGGATTGTAAAACGTAGCATTAGTAAATTATGTATTTTGCCATTGGACAATTAAAAAAGATTTATGTTGATTTACTCATTATGTGTACCAACAGCATTTATTCAATCTTTGTAAATTTTATATTGGAATATGTTTATGTACCATTGTTATGCTAATCTATATGTTTATTGAATATAATTCAACGGCGGGTGGATGTTCAATATCTCAGAAATATAGCGCCAACTTGGCATATTTATCTTAGCATCCTCGCCACCGTTTCTTGTAACCCTAATCAGTTGAAAATTGGTTGTTGATTATATAGCATTAGCGTGCTCGTAGCACCAATGATAATAAAAATCTTAAATACAGTCCATATGATTTCTTATTCATTGTTATCAAACGAACCAGCGTAGAAATCAAACAATTGGTATCGAACAATGTTATTTACGCCATTCTGTTTGCCTTTTGCTCTAAGCCAGTATTTCCCAAACTTATGACTTTTGCTTACCCTTTCTAAATTTTTCGTAGCGCTGTGTACCACTAATAAAAAATGAATGTATTTTTTAAAAAAAAATATGTTGATTTTTATTTTTCAGTACAAAGATTTGTTAATAAGTTTATTTGCATCAGTGAGAAGGATGGTATTGTTTTTGCTGTGATAACAGCTGCTGTGATAAAAAATTGTGCAAAAGTTAAAAATCACAATTGGCTGTTGACACCGCTAATTAATAATTGTTAACTCTGCAAAAAATAGTCAATGGAAAAATACGTAATCTTACATTAGCTTTTTAAAAATTTTTTTTTTTTTTTTTTTAATTTTTGTTTGTCATAAGATATTTTGCATAAGAATGCGTACTCCTGCTAAACTGCTCCCATACCCCTGGGGGTACACGTACCACACTTTGGGAAACACTGCTCTAAACTATGAACTTAGTCGAATCTCGTATGAAGCGCATATTTACGGTAGTGATATCGAAAAACTAAGTTAACATTCAGATTCCTTGTATAATAGTATATGTATTCCTAGTAAATTTTTATCTTTATGTCTTATTTATTGTTTTATATCTCATGATATTTTGCAATGTTATACTTTACGTGTTAAAATAATTGGTATTTTAGAATATTTTTTATTTTATTTTATTTTCTGAAGTATGTTTTTACTTAAAACAAAAATCGTGGTTATTTTTTGAAGATTTCACAGCTGTAAAGAAAATGCCATTTAGAATGTTTTAGAACATACAAGAGCATTTTATGTACTTTTATTTCTTCTTTTTTGTTTAAATTTTTTTCGCGCCTGCCCCAGGCACTCAGGGGGAGGGGGTAGCTCTTGAAAATTATTATATTGGAAAAAAAAATTAAGAGGAAACACATTGCCTTGTAAATCTTTTAAAATAAATATATTCTACTGAATAAATAGTATATATATATATATTTTTTTTCTTTCTTCGAATTGTGATTGATTACCTTGCAAACATTGTTGATTGGAATAAGAACAGCTTCAACTTCAGGAAAACTTCAAAACTGACCAGAAACCAAATTCTCTACATTTCAATGAGGTGTTTAGGCAAAGAATATCTCCCCTCCATATTCTTTGGTTTAGGTACTCAACTTTCATTTCCTTTCCAATTTTCTCCCCTCTTTTCCTTTGATTGTTCGCGCTTCCAAAAACATCATGAAGTCCTAAGGGCGTCCTTTGGCAAGTAATGGAAGGTAATAAATTTTACTAGTCCAAAAGGCTATTTATAGAAAAGCGTGTCTAATTAAAAGAGTTTTATTCTATTGGTTTCTATTAGTTGATTTAAGACTGATGACATCGTTGTTAGCTATAATTTACATCCATGTTAGTTTATGGGAGAAGTCATTTTCACTTTTCCTCAAAAACTTACCCTCAGACAACTTAATATTTCATATTAATAGATCTCATCAAAACTTAATTACCTAATGTTTCAAATTATTTTAAATTATTATTAATTTTTTAAACAATGTTGAATGTATTTTTAGAGCAATATCCAGGATGTGTTTATGAAGTTATTTTTTTAGCTATTCGTGAACTGGAAAAAAAAACCGCATAAATACATAATTGATTTTCGTTGCCTGCAATATGAAACTGTTCTGTAAAAAATATTTTTTGCTATCTAAAGTTAGGAATAATTTACAATGTATATCCGCACTATTTTTTTAAGGTGAACATTAAAAATTTATTCTAAAAAGTAAGAGAAATATAAGAAGAAAAAAAGTTTCTGTGACAGAAATTTACAGGGCCGTCTTTAAACTATTTGAGGCCCTGGGCACATTAGGATCATGGGGCCCCTATGACCTTGAGAAAACACTATTTAGTTACAATAGATAAAGAAAGACAAACAAGGTTCTAAATTTATTTTTATTTAGTTACTAGCTATAAAAAAATAGGAAACATAAAAAATAATCTTCAAAAGTAACTCGCTTAACTTAAAATCCTTAGATTAATTCTATGTTGATTGCAAAGGTACCCTTCTAGATTTAAGATGAGCAAAATCGTTAATCACTTCTTCAAAATCTATGGTATTGAGAATATCACATTCTATGGACATCAGCGACAAACTATTTAATCTCTCTTGAAGCATTGTACTTCTTAATTCATTTTTTATTCGTTTCAATTTGGAGAAGGAGCGTTCTCCGCTGCAGTTAGTTACCATCATGCTTAAAAATATTCTCAATGCAATTTCTACGTTAGGAAATGTGTCTTCAATTTTGTTTTGCTTTAATAGATTATATACTTCCTGTACACTGTTAGATGCTTCATTTTCACTCTGAACATTTATTAAGTATTCTTTTAAATGTTGACATTCTATTTCTAACTCTTTTTCATTTACATCTTCGTGATAGATTTGAGAAAATTCTTTGCATCCTTGTCGTATCTCTTCGGAATTCAGAGTTTTTAAGTGAAAAAATAAACTAAAACGTTGACTGACGATCTCATATGAACTTTGTCGCTGTTTTAGATGAACACTCAAGGTATCGATTATTGGGAGAAAGGTTTCTACGTTGAATCGCTCTTTTCCATTCAATTGGACTGATGGCGCAGAGCCATCAAAAAAACTCTGCCGTGAGCTTCTACGTCTTGTTCTTTGAGATAGATCCTTGTAGTCAAATTCTGGGTTATTTTCTTTGGCAGATGATTCGAAGTTATCAAATTTATCCCTGAGGTTAGTAATAAAATCATAAAGTGAAGTCAACAAATTGGTTGCAACGTCCAGTGTTATTGTTTCTTTCTGAAGATAATTACTTGTTTTGTCTATTCTTTCCAATATAGTGCTCCAGATTTCCGTCAGTATAATAAATTCTAGATTTCCCATTTTTCTAGACAGACTAAGGGCTTCGTCTCTTGTTTCTCGTGCCTGTTCAGTATCGTTTGCGATGGTGATTAAAGCTTCTAATATTCTTTTATAACCCCCATGCAAAGCACTTACTGCATCAGCTCGGGCTGACCATATGGTTTGTGAAAGACTCTTAACAACTTTTTTTGAACCTAAATGTTCTGTTAACATATTCCATCTGTGGGTAGAGCCCGAAAAAAAGTTGTACACTTTCTGAACTATTTCAAAAAACTGTGATGCCTCCGGTACACACCCAGCAGCATGGACACCTACCAAGTTTAGTGAATGTCCTGCACATGGTATAAAGGTGGCAAATTCACATTTTTCCTTGATTCTTGTTTGTAGACCACTATACTTTCCCGACATATTTGAAGCATTGTCGTAGCTTTGTCCTCTGCGATCTTTTATGGGAATATCATGTATCTCTAAAAAATTTAAGATGGTCTCCGCTAAATACTTAGATTTATGTTCTTTAATAGGTATAAATTTCAAAAACCTTTCAACAGGAACACAGTCTTTTACGTATCGAATGATGAAAGTTAGCTGGTCAATATGAGACAGATCGGGCGTACTGTCAACGCTTATGGAAAAATATTTTGCTGATTTAACTTCATTTATAATTTTTTTTAGAACCTGTTTTCCCATTACTTCAATAAACTCATTACAGATATTTGCTGATAAATAAGAAATGTTACCCTTTCCAGGATTCCCAAATTTTTTTAAGTGATCTGCAAGAAATGGATCAAATTCACTCAATAATTCCACACAACCCAAATAATTTCCATTGTTTGGAGATCCTAGGATTTCATTGTCGCCGCGAAATGGAAGCCCTCTCGATGCCAAAAATTTTACAACAGCTACAATCCGTTTAAGTACGTTTCTCCAGTAATCCACTTCCTTTTGATGTTGAGATAATAAGTCTATATCTACTCTACCAACCGCTTTACTTCGTGCCAGATAAGTCATCATAGATTGCTTATGCGCTGGGCTATTTTCATGTGTTAAAATTATGTGATTAATATGCTTCCAATCATTACATCCATTCCGAGAGCAAAGATTAACATCAGTTGGGTTAAATAAGCAGCATGAAAAACAAAATACAGAGCATTTGGAAGGCGAATACAGCAACCATTTTCTTTCGACGCTTTCATTGTTCTTTAATTTGCGAATAAATAATGCTTTGTTGAAATATCTCGTTACTAATTTATTACCATCTTTGTATGTTCTGGATGCCTCGGAAAAGTCAGAATCTTTATTTTGAAAATATACTGGTCCCTTACGAATTAAAATTTCGCGATTTATTTCAACAAACTTTTCGCGAAAATAATCGGCGGGATCGTGCGATATTAATTCTTCTGTGTTGGAAAACTGCTGTTCAATTGACACAGTTGGGGTTGTCGGTTTTAGTGAAGTCACTGAAGTCGTTGCACTTTCGTCGTAGGAATAGTCGCTTTCTGATTCAATCTCTTTTTCAAAATTGGAACATGAAGGTTTAGAAATTCCCGCAATTTGTAATTGAGCTGAGTCATCATGTGGAACATTTATGAGTTGATTGCTACTTACAGAAGTTTCTCCAGTAGTAGTAGTAAAATATGATGTTAATTTTGGTAACTTTTCAATTACTTCTTTCTGATGTAGAGCTTTTTTCCTTTTTTCAGATCCACTAGGATATGACCGTTTCGACATTTTATATTATAATTCACTATTTAATTAATTTTATAACGAAAATATTCGCTAACACAAAACAGACAAAACGACGATTTAATCAAACAATACTATTTTTTTTATCAGAGCTCGAGCACAGTCAGTAACAAACTAACAACTACAAACAAAACAAACGCCACAACATCGCAGACAAATACTTGAAGGGAATTCCCGTTCGTCAAGTCAAACGACGATCGGGAATCGGGAATTCCCCTTTTTTGTCTTTGGTATTACGAATGACGTTCGAATAGGTTTCTTTAAGACATAAACCACACCGCATCAAATAATTCTTTTTTTAATTTAATAATTTTTTTTAAAATTGTATTCTTATACTTACATATAGGTATTTAAATTAACCTAAACATACTAATATCGGAAAAACTCATTTTTGAGAGAGAGTGGAGTATTATACCCTGTTTATTTATTAGTTTGATCTTTCTTTTTGACAGATGTCAAATCTGAAATCGATATAACTTTGCAACGACGAACAATATCTTCTTATTTTAATAATATTAAAAATTGATAATAATCATAAGAATAGACACACAACATAAAAGTACCTGTTAAGGACTCAAGCATTTTCCGAAAGTCTTAAGTGGTTTTTATTGCTTCGAGGTAAAATTTAAATAGAAAAACTGAAAACAATGGTTTCTTACCTACCCAATGTTTTTATGTCTAGTGCAATAAAATTGATTGACGAATGAATTTATTTATTTTGAATAGTTTAAAACATACATACAGCCACATATTTAGCCAACACATTTTTTACACCAATAGATATTTTCTGTTTCCCATCACTGACCCATCTGTCAAAAAGTTCAAGCTATGTTGTACAAGGTATAGCTATCCGCATGCGGCAAACTAAAGCTAATATAATAAGCGTAGGTATTGTAGTAAGTCATTATCATCAGATTTTTCAAAATTAATGTTTTTCGGTAATAATGTATCGGTTATCATTTGGTAATCTGGCAGGAACTAGGGGGCCCCATTCGATCGCGGGGCCCTGGGCACGTGCCCATAGTGCCCAGTGGGGAAGAGGGGCCTGGAAATTTACCACGTGGGCACTTTGGGTGCCTTGAGTGAAATAACTTTGGGATACCTAACTTATAGTTTTAAAATCAACTAAAATACGCTCAATTCTAGATCATAGCAAATCTTTTTGATATCAAATACAGAAAAAAAAATCTGAGAAATATCCCTAGAGATTTTTAATAGGAATTCTTCGTGAAAAAAAAAATTTTTTTTTGGAGGGGGGATAAAAAAAAATCTGAAATCAATTCTCTAGCTATAATATATAGAAATTTCTAGCTAGAACTTTTAATAGTCTAGCTATAATAAGTTCTAGTTATTCTAATTATGACTCAGATTCACTGATTATTATAAAAGGTGGGAACTTTAATGAGATATCTAATTCTTTTACCGAGTAATGTTATGTATTTTTGTGAAATATTTTCTTTAACATTTCTTGCAACGTAAATCATTTTAACAATAAAATTTATAATAATTACTATAATAAGTTTATATAATAAAAAGATATCTCAAGAGACAGGAAAGGTCGCCCTTTTGAAAGATTTAACCAATTTAAACGCATTAAGTAAGTGTTGCTATAACTTTCCTCTTTGATGATGCTATAATTTTTTCCAGACAATAAATTAACAATTAATGGTTAAGGAAAATACAATAAACATTAAAGTAAAATATAATTTATTTTACAGTAAAAGAACAATCATTGAAACAGAATTCAGAGTTTTTATTTATATATATTTTTAATATCATCATTCTTTTATTCAATTCCATAATTTTTCTTCTATTTTATTACTCAATAAATTAGATCTGAAATAATTAAATATCAAAAATCTCGTTTTAATTTAAATAAAATTATTCCCAACGCATGCCAGCCGCATTTGATATTTTTTTTAAATCATACATAACAGTTATCTATATAATAGAAGGCTTTGCACCAAACTTGTCGCTCACCAACCCTTAAAATTGCGTACTAATTTCATTTGGATCACTGCGTTATTGCGTTATCCCTATTAACTTTATTTGCTAGCTGAATGCCACAACTATTAGTTCTAGCAAATAAGACTATAAATTCCGAATATTCTCTTGTTTATTAGGAAAATATAGTTTGACTTACTGTTATAAGTTTAGTTTTGTATAAATATAGTTTTACTCTCTTTCTTTCTCAGTTTTTTTATTAATAGTCATTGTTTGAACTAAGTAACTTTTATTATACTACGATGTGTTATACTAATATGCACTGTTAAAAATACATATTCTTTCTGTTCTTGTGCGCAAGCAGCGCCATAATGATTTCACAATGATTATCATTCAATTATCCAATGTAATTTTGTATGTTTGATTTTAATAAATGCCACGATTGAGGCCTAGCCAGCTGGTTGGTTGGCCGGACGTACGTGCTGGTGCTCGGATAGCGGTCCTCTCGGGAGGACTGTCGTGACGGCGAGTTAACTTTTCGTATGCCCAAAAGAGGGTGGGGCGGGATACTTATTCTTATCATTCAAATAAAAAAGCCTCTTGAAGTGATTTCGCTACGAACATGGCCAATTTGGCATTTTAAAGAATAACCCTGGATTTAATTCTATGAAACATTAAAAAAACTGCAATTAATGAAACATAAAATGTTCAATGAAGCGTTAAACTACAACAATAATACTTGCAAGAGCTCCACAATATTGGTATAATTTCACACCAGAGATTACTTATTGTAAAAGTTAGAGCTAATGACAGCCGTTATTTGGTAAAATATTGAACCATATTTTTAACAGTGTAGGTTTATCATGTATTAAAATATTTTTTATATACATATTTACTAACTAATTTACATTCAATTTTTTTACTTGAATTAATTAAATTTTGATATTCCTTTAGGTAAAAACAGAAGTGACTTAGAATCAGTAGTAAAAAATTTACAAACAAAATACGGATGAATTATTAATTAATGAAAATGAAGAGCTGAAAGCAATTTTTATTCAAGATAACGAGATGAAAAAAATATTTGAGGCTTTTCCTGAAATGGTTTTTATAGACTCCACCTACAAACTCATAGATTTAAAAATGCCTGTCAGCGTCTTTATGATTGAAGATGGCAATGGTATGAGTGAGCTCGCAGGGATAGGTCTACTAGTCAATGAAGACAAAGATACGTGGCTATTTAAAACTTTCAAAGAATTAAATCCTTCTTGGGGCAGTAATAATGACCGACAAGGACGTTACAGAGAGACAAGTTTTAAGAGATGTGTTTCCGTCAGCAAATTTAATGCTCTGCCTTTTTCATACTTTGAGAACTTTTCATAGAGAGATAACATGCGAGAAGTATCAAATTACGGCAAAGTTAAGAGACAAGTGCAAAGAAATATTGCAATCAATGTGCTATGCTAAAAAATTTTCAGTGTATGAAGAACTTTATAATAACTTATTTCAAATAGCACCTCCAGAAATGCTGACATATTTTAGCGACAATTGGCACTTAATTAAGGAAGAGTGGGTAGTTGGATGCTACCAAAATTTGAACATGTTGAACAAAACAAACAACCGAGGAGTAGAAAATTTCAATGCCACAATGAAATCGGTAATAAGGCACTTTTCCATGTTAAATGAATTTGTCGATAATTTGTTTGTAGTAATTCGATGTTTAAGGCGGGAAAGGAACCAAAAAGCATTAAATATGTATCAAAAATCTACCACAACTCAATTAAATTTAAGTGAAGAAATGTTTTACAATTCCTTAACACCTTTTGCTTTTGAGCTTGTCTGCAAAGAATTGAAAAAGACACCAAAAGTTTCCGAGATTCCAGAAACTACCACTGAGCATGAATGCAAATGCTCTTTCTTCCTGTGTGTGAATCTTCCTTGCAGACATATATTTCGGTAAGTTAAATCGATATATGTATTATGACTGAAAATATAAGATACATTTTCTTATGTAATATCTCATCCTAAATTGAATGATATAGAATTTTGAGTCAATGGCATACTTAGTTTTAAAGGTTTCTTTTCATTATAAATACGATTAAAAAATAGTTTATTTTATACAAAAAAAAAAAAAAAAAAAAAAAAAAAAAAAAAAAAAAAACATCGCAACTTTTAAAATACTAACCCCTTTGATTCTTTTCTGAGCTCATTCAAACAACCGAGAAAAAATACATAGAGAAAAATACTTGTCATTAAATACGATTAAGATTAAGCAATGTAAGATACATGAATAAAAATAAGTGCACAAAACCCTTATAACTTCTCTATTGGATTCCTGTTTTATCTCATTCTTTTCAGCATAAAGAATATCAATGGGAATGCCAGGTACGTAAATAGGTATGAATACAAAATTGTTCTTTTCGTGCATGAAACCCTATCAACTAAACTGATTGGCAGATCGTCAGGGAAATTGTAATAAATTCAGAGTCAAAAAAGAAAAAAATTACACGTAGCTTGTCTAGAAGAAATTCAATTCATCCCTAAAAGTCACTTTCACTACATCTGCAATCCTGGATATAAATTTATTTTTGAGGAAAATGTCTAATTTTACTGGGCTCATTGTGCCTTTTAGTCTTCAGTGTATTTAATTTAGAGATTTTTTCCATCAATTTGTGAACAAATTTTAATGAACTGAGTTTTTTTTTTTTAATAAATTTTAATTTATTGAATATAAAACAGAAATTTTTCTTTCAAAAATAGAAGGCGCTTGCTATTGCTCGCAAAACCCTTTTAATTGCTTTCGCAGTTATTATTAGTCTTATTCAATACATTATTTTCTTATTCTTTAGACATAAGAGAAGGTTGTGATTGCAAAAATTATGGTTTTAACAAGATTAGCTTATTTCATGAGTCAAAAAAATTGAGAAAAAAAAATGCCTTAAGAGGAAATAAACCATTTAAAAATAATAATAGATTTGAAAATTGACTGATTTAAGCAAAGTTAGATATAATACATATCTTCAATAACTTGAATTCGTGGCTGTAAAAATTCATGATTTTGCAGCTAATATTTTCACGTTTTAAAGTAAATAAAAAAATAAATTTTGAGTTAAAATAACTTTTCTAAAACTTATTTCCGCTTCAATAACACTTTCAGAATATTCCTGAAATATTTCACTAAAATGTGCAAATTTTCCTATTGTACTATAACACAGTTTATTGCTTTCTGACATGAAGAAAAGTTCGATATTCATTTTATAAGTACATTATATAAACATATCATGTGGATAAAAAAAAAAAAAAAAAAAAAAAAAAAAAAAAAAAAAGAAACAGGGAGCAATATTATTTTTTACCAGATTGAAATAAAGAAAATAAAAATGAAAATACTGGAGACAATAATCATGAGAGTAATGATTTCCTCGCTGCATAAATTTAAAATTGGATAACCCTTAACTGAAAATGCTGTGGAATTACTCTCCCGCGAGCCTCTGGTGACAATACTGAAGAAAAATAATATCTTGTTATGTAATAAATATTTTGCTTAGTGCACTTATTTATTGTGCTTATTCACCTACATTAAAAAGGCTAAATAAAGAGCTTTTTAAATACAGTTTCAATAAACGTTTTTCTATTATATAAACATTGCTGTTTTATATTTAAATTTGCAGATTTCATTTATAATAGTAATTGAACAAACATTTGAACAAACCAGTTATTAAAGAATAATAATGAAATTGAAAAAATATTTTTTTAAACTTTCCAAAGATATCATTAAATTTTAGATATTATTTAATTTTGTAAACAATACAAAATAGAGAACAAAAGAAACACAAAAGAAATAATATTCCACGGCAGATAACAATCAGGTGAATCGTAGAACCCTTTGACGCAGAATTTTCATTCAAGACATTTTTCATTACTTTGTAACAATTTAAGTCAAAATAAGTAAAAAACTTAATGCTATTTAGAATTATAATAATTTATGGTTATGAAAATAAATGTGGAAAAGGACACAAGTGTTCCTTGCCAAGTATAGACCGTCTGACGGCGCACTTCCAAACAATATTTTTCCAAATGTGCACTTATTTGTAATTATTTAAACATAAGGAAACATAAGTAATTTAGCATTGAAACTTCTTTAATTTCCAAAATTAATTATTGATCAAATTAATTATATATAAATTTTTGAATATAAATAAAGAAAAAAAAATTCAAACTTCTTTTCTTTTGGATTCTTTTCTCTTTAATACAAATATAATTCCGATAATCTAACAGATTTTTTTAGTAATTATTAGACTGTTTCTTATATTTAAAAAAATACAAAACTATATTTCTATTAGTAATTAGACTGCCAGAAAAAATATATATAAAAGAATGTCCCTGTTTCTGTTAAACAGTGTGCATCTTTCACGACCAATGGAGAATCATGATAACTTAAAAAGTATATTTAATAAACTAACAAAACATATTTATCACAAGATAACAGGCTAGCAATTAAGCAACAAAAGATTAGCTGTAAACATCTATAAGTAAAGTCTTCATATACTCTCTGGATCGGTGAGGCAGCGCCGCTCTTCGACTGTCGTCATTGATTTGTTAAATGACGGAAAGTGGCGTCGGCTGACATATCACTGTTTCATATGCGCCAAAGGGTTAAGGATACTCTCTCGATGGGGGATTAGGGAAACAGAAAGTATCTTTAAACTATCCATTTTTCAAGCAAGATCAAAGTAAATTTCAATATTATATGTGCAGTTGACTTTTATCAAAAAATAAATAAATAAATAAAAAATGAATAAATAAAACGTTATAATATCAATATTTTTATTTTAACAGCTTGAAATACATTTTGCTGTCAAAGTTACAAAGAGCACTCTAGTTTCAAAATATTTATGAAGTTTCTGAATCTGATTTTTTTTTTTCAGTTTGCATTATTATAATAATAAAAAGCAAAAATAAAATTAGAGAAATAAAATCACTACAGACTATTTTAAGAAATTTTTTCGTGACTCATCGCATTTCAGTAGAAGAAGGAATGTAAAAATAATAATAAAAATGAATAAATAATAAATGAAAGTACTACGTGCAATATCAAATGCTTTCAATTGGAGAAAATTGTGAAATATTTTCTTAAATAAAAAAAAACCAAAGATTTTATCTCTACGATGAATATTTAGGATATACTGATGTGAAACAAGCATTTGCTGTGGGTGGACTAATTCTGATGTATGTTAATTAAAAAAGTATAACAAACAAAGAATAATTATATTAATATAGGTTCATTTTCCAGTTAATGATCCTTTACATTATCTATTAGTTTTATAACCAAAAGATAATATGCAAGTGCTTTTATTAATAAAAAATAATAACAAAAATCTAAGGACAGGAGCATGTGAAAAGAGACATCCTAAAAATTTAGATACAAATAGTAGGAGAAATCATTCTTATCCTTGCTGAGTCTTCAGAAACGAGTAAGAAATGGGGGAAACATTCGTCAAACATCCCCTCCCCTCTCACTAGATGATCTGGGGATGACTTTGGAGTGTAATCGTATCTTTAACTTTCCCCAACTTTACCATAATTAGTAACAGGTTATTCTTTTTTAAGTGTAAGCTTTGGCGCGTTTGCAAATATGCCATGAATGTTGTGTCTCTCCCGTATAAAGAGCCAAAGAGGTTTATATAATATTTTGACATGTTTGTGAATATTGGAATGGTATTAGTATCGTAATTTGGCAACTGAAATTAACATTGCACATCGTACGGCAACCACAAATAATTTTCAAAATTGTCGAGATAAACACATTTTTATTTTTTAACTGCCCAGAGAGGAGGAAAATTTTTAGTTTATAATAACTTCACATACACTCAGTGGCGTGCCAACATTTTCTGGCTAGGGGTGCGAGCCAATGCAATGTCATAAATTTTGCCCGACTTAATATTTTAAAATTAGCTGTATTATTTTAATATTATAATTTATCTAGTTTTAATTATCTAATCTATTTTCGTTGTTTATGACGACTATGTTTCAACTATTACATTCACACCAATTTAGTTAACAAAAAATTTTTTATCAATCGGAAACAAATTAAAAAGAAAAAAAGTGTATTAAAATTTAAAAAATTTAATTAATGAATTTTGTAATGTTACTCTTTTAAATTTGTTAATGCTGATCAATTTGTCAATGCGATTTCTAGATACATTTTAATCATAATGACATAAAAAGATTTTTCGCTCCTAAAAAATATATTGAATTAAGAATAATTTGTGATTTGCATTTTGATTCTGGCATAGATTTGAATTTAATCATGAATGTAAAATTTCAGTATACAAAAAAGTAAAATTAACTTTATCATATTAATTTAATTTTAATGATTATAGGAACATTAAAACAAATGAAGGACGTAAAAGAGATTGATTTCTCAAATTAAATATTTTTTTTAAATGATTTTGAATTTTAACATGTCTTCTGATTTTTCTGGTTTATTCCAAGGTAAAAATTATAAATATATACAAAGAAAAAATATATACGAAGAAAAAATATATACAAAGAAAAAAATAGATAAAATTTAAAATTATTAAATATACAGTATTCAATGAAGTAGAATTAACTTAATCATATTAAGTTTTCATGATAAAGGTCAAAGGAGGAAAAAATTAAAACAATTAATTTTCATTGAATTAATTTTCATTTCAAAATGACTTTTAATTTATTATTAATTATAAAATCATAACCAAAATTTTATAGTATATTAGAGGTTACATGGCTATTTTTTTTAAAACCTAACAATGCAATATTATTTTTTGAATTATAGCTATTCGAAACAAAATTGGATAGCTGTATAGCGAAAAAGACTAATGGAAATTTAAAATAATCTTTTGAAAAACCAAATGATATTGGGAAATTATTTATAGACTTTTAAAATATTTAAAAAATTTCAAGTATAAATTGAATGAAATATATGTTAAGAATTCAAATTATTCTAACAAAATGTAGAGAAAACAATTAACAAAAATATCATTAACATAAGCAGCGTAAAAGCTAAAATCCGATAAAAATGAAATCTAAAAAATTTTTTAAAGTTAAACAAAAACTAAATCTGAAAAATTTGCTGTACTTTTAAAAATTATAACACAGTTTTTATTAAGTCTTATTATTTTATTAATAGAATTAAGAGTTATGGGTTACAAAATTAATCACAAAAATAAACAAAAAGTCACATTTAGCTTAAGAATGTTTGAAAAATAACAAGGACTGAGAAATAAAAATTATAGGTAAAATGAAAATCCGAAGAAAATAATATTTTTAAAAATAACTAACAAAAGATCAAAGTAAACTACGAATTTTGAAAACTAAAATGTGAGGAAAATGTATTTTAATAATACATGACTTAAATTATGTCTGATGCACAAAAAAAGGAAACAATTTTTCTTTACAATTTTTTTACAAATTGCGGCTATCCCCATCATTTTAAGGGTCAAGAATCTGTATACGTTGAAAGAAAAATGTTTATTCGAAGCAAGTACGTTTTTGTGAGGGAAATTTCTTGACTCTGAATATCTTCTATACACTAATTATTTCGCATACTTAAAGTTAGGCTCTGGAACCATTCGAATTGAGTCCTGCGAAAATCCATTGTTTTATCTAAGACTATTCGCTTTGTTTATTTATTTGCGCTCAATACATTGTTTGATTTTGTTACAAAATAGAAAGCTTTAGTCTCTTGCTCGTTCACGTATATAAATAATGCGAATCGAGATCATATAAAGTACCTACACTGCACAGAATCACTAATTAAAAGTGCGTGAGAGTGCGTTCTATTGATATTGTCTATCAAAGAAAAAAAAATTTTAAAGGAGCAATTAAGGATATAGATCATCAAATAAAACATATTATCAGATTATTATTATTAACCGGTATACAGAAAACCAGGTATGGTGGAAGTAACAAAGACACTGAAAATTGTATTTCGAATGTTTTATAACATCAAAAACTTTATTTAATATAATATTAAGACTTTGATGAAAGTATAGCTCTGTCTATATATAATATGGTTACCATATGGCGTAAGAGATAAAATGATATAGCAAACTTAAAAAAGTATAATAACATTTGAAGCTATTTTAATTCATTAAGTTAATACTTATTATTATTTCTTAACTTAATTTTTCAGACAATTTTAGTAAATTTATGTATTGTTATATTGATTTTAAACTTTATAAAACTGACGCATATATCACTTATGTGCAAAGGAAGCGTCTAACTTATAATACAGTAGTACTCGTACTTACTTAAAATATTAAATAAATAACGTAATCATAAAAAGTCTTAAATAAAGTATCACTAGTCAACAAGGTAATTATAATGCAAGTCATGAAGTGTACATTTTATGAAACTTCTTGAATCTGGCTAATATATTGTTATAAAAAATGAAATCACTTATTGGTTTCAAATCGAAAATTTTCTACGCGTGTTATAGACATTGGATGAAATTTTAGGGTTTTATGTATCACACATGCTCTCTCCTTTTAAAAAGTCACTATTAAATAAATATTCAGCAGTTATATAGTTAATATCGAGGTAAAAATAAAGTTACGTTACTCCAGTGTGTACAGGGTCCTAAAAATATGGCTAGATTTAAAAAGATTCATTTTTGAATATTTTGCCTATTAAATATTTTGATTATTTATTAAATATTTTAAAATAAAAAATAAATGCGACCGGTGTGTTAATTTAAAAATAAATACAGCGTGAATGAAACTTCTTTTAAGGGAAAATAATTTATATTAAATATTTTGAAATAAAAATGAATGTATTCGGAGTGTCCAATGACTTTTTTTAATGGAAAATAATTCAAATTAAATATTTTAAAATCAATTAAACTTTTAATTGACAATAATTTTAAAGCGTCACCATAGAAAAAACCCATAATCTCTTTTTTTTATTGAATATTTAAAAAAAAACGAATAATGCTTTTTGAATAAAAAAATATTTTTACTGGAACTAGGGCGTCAGGAAATGAGATATTTAAATATAGTGAAATTCTGTTCGTAACAATAGAAATTTGTCATAAATTAATAATTATTTTTAAAATATTAAAAAAAAAGAATCATTTAATAAAAAAATAATTTTTTTTAAAATTTAACAAGTTTTTGAAACGTCAGGAAATGAGTTAGTTAACTGTCTTAATATACTTTCGCGGGTTGATATATTTGATATAATATAGATGCATTAAGGAACGGGTGATTTTCTTAAATACACATTAAAGAAAATTGGAATAAAAAAAAAAAGTTAGATCTCCACTTTATTTGGTCTAAACGGGATGTTTTTTAACACTAGTAAACATTAGGAGATATTTTTGACCCACTGCAGATGGATAACTTTGATCATGTTGACCGTCACTTTGAAAAGTAAAAATTTAATTTATTCAGGGTAATTTTAAAAATACTTATTCTGAATCAGTTTAAAGCTCAGTTAGGATGATTTTCAAAATTATTGAAAATAAATTATGAAAATTGATTGAAAATTATTTATGAAAAATATCTGATTTTAAGGCAAATCTGGTTTTGCAACTACTTTATTAAAATAAATAACACTTTATTTATTAATGGACTAAATGCCCTTAATTTAAAGTAAAATTAATTTAATATATTTTACTTATATAATTTTACTGAATAGCCATCAACAAAAGTCATTTAAATAAGAGTATGTTAATTTTGAATAATGAAAAATTAAAAAGCCCGGATAGATAAAAAAGATAGCCAATGAAGACAGGATTATTTATTTATTATTATTTTCTATTTAAATAAAAGCCGGTTTTTTAATAAAAATAAGCTAACTTGACTTTTTCCAGAAAAGATCGTTCATTTATTTATTTATTTTTTTTTTTTTAAAAAACCCTGCTTTATTATATTGATAATATTTTTAATTTATAATATTCCTTAAAATGTAAAAGAATAACATTTTGTCTGTGAGTAAAAATGCGCCTCTTTTTAATATTTTTATAAATTTGGTACAATCCGGTTTTCAAAGACATTAGAAATAAAATAATTTATAAAAAATCAAAATTAATCAAAAATTACATATAAAACATCAAAATTATTAATTATCAATGTTTATAATAATAGAAGAAAATAGTTTAGAAAGCATTCTATTGATGCATCAGTAATTATAAAATTCATCAAAAATAATAATAATAAGGAATATGCACTATGAAATAGAACTAATTTTTAAAAAATTATGATAAGGTGATAAGAAATCATTATAAATGAGAAAAATATATTGCACGTAAATCAAACTAATTAACTATAAATTGAAATTATTAAATAACGTAAAAATCGTTGAGTTATAATGGAATTAATTAAAAAAAACATTAATAATTTTTAAAACACCATTTAAATAAAAGTGATAAATGCAGAATTATTTAGTTAAATTATTTAAAAAAACTGTCTGAAATCATTAATTTTTTATTTCAATCAAGAATAGATTTTCGAAGTTTTAAAGACAATATCTTACAAAAAAGAAAAAAAATATATGCAATATTAAAATATTATTGAAGAGGCACATGCTGCCTCCTAACATAATAACGATGACATCATAATAACTGTCTAAGCCAACTGAAAAAAATTTTAATGCGCACAAATTAAACTTTATAACTACAAATTAAAAATGTAAACTAAGATTAAAATCATTGATATCTTGCTGGTTAAAAATCAAAGGAATATTAGACATAAGTAATTTATAAATCTTTATCAGGAATTCATAATTTGAGAAATCACAATATAAGTTTAGAGTTCAAAACAAGCTGGAATTCTTTTAACGCTATGAAACAGAGTTAAAAAAATGCTAAAAATAAAGACTGTTACAAAAACTAAAATTTATCTTTGGAAATTATTACGCAATGTTTATAAAAAATGATCGTAATTAATAAAAAATTATTTTGCAATCAAATAACTACACACAAAAATTATAAACTTACTTTAAAATCGTTAAGTTATATTAAAATGTTATTATATTAAAATAAGTTATAATTAACAAACATAATAATTTTTATAAAACCATTTATATAAAAGTGATAAATATAAAATTATTCTATTAAATTTTGATAAATTGTCTGATGTTGATTATTTTTTAATTAATAAGGAATAACTTAGCGAAGTTTAAAATATTCTGCAGTTAAAAAAAATATATACTAAGGGGCACGTATTTTGCAATTAAACAACTACAAACTAAAATTATAGACTTTTTTTAAAATCGTTAAGTTATATTAAAATGTTGATATTATATTAAAATAAGTTAAATTATAAATATATATAAGTTATAATTAAGAAACGTAGTAATTTTTATAAGACCATTTATATAAAAGTATTCTATTAAATTTTGATAAATTGTCTCATGTTATTAATTTTTAATTAACCAAGAATAACGTTGTGAAGTTTTACAACAACTTTTAAAATATTCTGCAAATAAAAAAAATATACAGAGGGGCACGTATTTTGCAATTAAATAACTACAAACTAAAATTATAAGCTTACTTTAAAATCGTTAATTTATATTAAAAATTTTTTATTATCTTCTCCTAATAGTCCAAGTAAGGGGCGATAAGGGATACTTCTGCAGCAACCCCCTCACATCGACTTATTTTGCTCCTCTGGTCACCCTCCCCTTCACCCCCTCACCTGATTGTCACCCCTCCACCCAACTTTGAGTTTGACAGCTGAAGATTGATATAGAATCACCCTACCTGGGATGACTTTGCGTAGACAGCGACAAAACGTATAATTCCAATGTATTTCAGTGCCATCTTTTGACGATACACGTCTCCACTAACTAAAAAGAAACTATTATTATTTATTTTAAATAACTGGTGCAGCCATCTATTAACAGAATAAAAAAATATAATACACACTTGCAAATACTCTGCTTTATACGGTTTAACTCAAATAATCTTTTTATTGTACCATATTTTGTTATTACCTGAATGAAAGAGTAAAAAAAAAATATATATATATATATATATAAAATGAAATTGATAAATTCGAGTAAAAAACAAATGCATTATGAAGATTGAGCCATTTTTAAGTACTTGAATTAAAGTTTCAAATTTTTCTTAAGAAGCTATATTTTAAGATTAAGGTAAAATGTAAAGGTATTTTTTTTCAATATTTATATTTTATTTGAATTTTTTGGAATGTTTTTAGTAATAAAGAATAGGAACGTCGCGTTAATTATAATAGTAATAAAAATCAACGAATAGAAATTTTGACATATTCATATATAGATATAAATCACTCCTATTAATTAATAAAATATGTTACTTTAACATGAAATTAATGTTGTAAATGCAAGTTTTATTTATGAAGTTTAAAGCAAAAATTTGAAAAAACATCAACTTGAACCATTTTTGCATATTTTAAGTTTTATGAAGTAAAATTAATGAAAAAAAAAAAAAAAAAAACTCTTGAGGAGTAAACAAAAGGGAACACAATATTATGAGTAGTAAATATATTTTATTTGATATATTTATTGCTGCCTTTTCTCTATATTTTATTAAATGCTCATCAAATACTATTACTATTGCATAAACATATTTGAATTTAAAAACCATTCTCTATTCGAGTTTCCTCTGGTAATCACCACATCAAATAAAGATTTTCGTTAAATTCTTTAGGATATATAAATTTCTAGTGAAAAGGCAGATAATAAATATTTTGAATAAAGTATAGTTACATACCCTTTAAGAAATCTTTTATTAGTTTTTGATAAATGTGAAGTAATTTGCGCCATTCTTGAAATGAGCGCGTTATTTTCTATAGCATAGTCGTCTGCAAGAGGGACAGGGAGGAAGCGTTATTCACACATTTTTTTTTCTTTCATTTTTTTATCATGGCTAAAATAAATTTTAACAAATTTAATGCAGGAAATAGGATGTGTTAAATATTTAGTTACTTGTTTAAGAATGAAAAAAAAATTATAATTTTTATTTTATTTACATGTATAGAATTGGCATTTTATGTATAATCTGCACTAAGGCTCTTTCTCACACTGTTTAGCTTTTCTTTGATGCCTCATGCCCTCTTGTTTGTATTTATATAAAAGTAATTCTTTTAAAAAATATATATATTTTCTGATTTTTGGAATTTAAACTTTTTTTTTCTCGAAATGTTATTGAATACAGCTTTTTTTATTCTATTTATTTTTGTCTTTTCTTAGATGACCCCTTGACTATCCTTGGACTGCAACCCGCTATACTTTTAAGCCTATACTTTTCCCCGTGATTCATGCATAGAATGAAAAGGCATTGCCCCATTAATTTAACATTACTTTTCTTTTTTATTATTGATTTTTAATTGTTTATTTGTAAAAGCTCTATTTGAACTCTAATGCACCATTTAAAAAGATTATCCTTAGAGCATGAGTGGTGAGTTTTCATTGCTTATTACTAATGAAAATAGTGAAGTAACAGAGAATTACAATTTATAATTTAGGATTAAAATCATAGATCTAATAAATAATAGCATTAACATTGTGCACAGTGAATTTCAATAGTTAAATGGTAATCAATAAATAATGTTTGAATTTCAGGGTTCCCATGGTCTTTAAAAGTCCTTAAAAACTGCTTAACTTTTATTTTGGATGCAGTCATCGAATTCCATCCAAACTCAGACACTGTTATGTAGTTTAAGTAATGATATCTAGGAGCGTTAAATCTGACGCGCAAAAAAAGATAAAAATAGGGATATTACTAAAACAATTTGTGATTTGGAGCGCGCGGTTTTTATTTTATTTCATAATCGTCGTTGAACAGCCGACCCAATTTCGGGGTTACTGTTACCAATGCTCAACACCTTGTAATTCTGAACCCAATCCAGAAGACAAGGGAACTTATGGATCAAGTATTGGGGGATTCAAGTATTTCCTTGGAACTAACCCGCATTTGCGTTACATGAAGAAAAAAAACACGAAAACTTTCATGTTTAGTCAGACCGTAAGGGGACTCTTTCCCATAATCCGTCTGCCGTATAGGATAGTCAGCAGTCGGTGCGAGCCGGGTGTGGAATTCGTGTCACTGGGATTCGAATCAGAGCTTCAACTCATTGAGATGCAAGCGCTCTATTCGTCACCGTAGCTCTGGAGAGCGAGGTTTAAGGCATCCAAGCCATGCCGCGGTGCTTGTGAAGAAGCAGATTGCTGGTCGATGAACAAATTTCCAATCCCAGCTTTTCATATCCTCGAACCTTTTTTGGATTATACGTCTTCATTTAAAATAAGTTTAAGCTATTACATTAACGCTAGTTTCGAGTACAAAATGAATAAATAAGGAAAGTGTGACCAAATTACACTTAATCGTTCTCATTTATCTGCGAACTCATTTTTCTGCTATATAGCAAGAAATTTTCTGGAGAGCGTGCATTGCGCCAACGAAGGATGGAACACCAAAACCAGCACAATAGTACGTTGTAATTCAGAGATTTTAATGTTCCAATAGTTTTGTCAGGAGAACAGTTCTAAGTTTAGACCCCTTAATGTTAATTTTACTTTTTGCGTATTTTGCCATATCTCGAAAACTTTTAAAGCAATTTGAAATATTTTTGCGCTCAGTTACAAAATTCGTTTATCTAAAGCGAATTCTATATAAAATGTAACTATAATAAATAAATATTTATTATTTTATTTAATAATAGTCGAAGCAAATTGAATTGTATGGTAGAAACTTTTCGCTAATAGACCAATTTTACTGAAATTTTGTATTTTGCTTTTTAAAATTGCAATCTTTAAGATGCATTCCATACAATTCAAAATTTCCGACTATCATTAAATATAAAACTAATGAGCATTTGCTGAAACATATATTTTGCGTGGAATTAACTGCAGATAAACGAATTTTATAATTGTAAATAAAAAAAATTCAATTCGCTTAAAAAGTACTCGAGACAGTAAAATACGCAAAAAGTAAAATTAACATTACGAGGACCAAATTTTGAAACTCTCTCCTGACCAAACCATATTTCCATGGTTCCGGCTACTCCCAATGAAAAAAGAAAAGGTAGATTTATTTAGAGAAAGTGCATTTTTGTATCTGATTTTGTAAAAAATTGTTACTGTAAGACTGTTTTTTTTTTTTTTTTTTTTTTGTTATAGGGGCATAAATTTTCTATTTCATTACGTTTAGATTATGAGCATTTAAAGGCCAGATAATGTCTTTGGGTCGTTTATGCTTTTACGGTTACTGCTACTTTATAACCTGAATTAATTGTGTTTTGTTTTTTAATTAAGTGGCAGAGCCATTTTAATGTTTTTAGGGTCCATGGGCCTGTCTTTATTTGGGGAACTTTTATGAGTAGTTTTAAAGAAAGAAAATTTACTTATTGACTTTATTATTTCTTTGTAACTTTTAATTTTTTTTCTTCTTTTAAACAATAATAGATTATTATAAAAACTTTAATACATTATTTACAAAGAAAGCTTAAGGCAGCAATAATGTTCACACTTTTTGAGAGGCGATACCTTTTACCACAACATTAAAATCAATTTCTTGCAAAACATCATATTCAAGGTTCATGATTGAAAATGTACAGTTTCTAGAAGTTCTTTGTTCTTTTCAAAAATTTGAAGAGCAGCCGTGATGTTTCCGTAACTTTTTTGCAGTGCCGTTGTTGTGTCTAAATGGGCGAACCACCTACCATCTGATATACTGTTTAAGACTAGTGCAGATTCTAAGAATTCTGTTAATAGGTATTCCACCGATGGGTAGAACTCAAGAAAGAAAAAAAAAAAAGAGTTAAGTTTCTGTAAAAATTGGAAATCCCGCGGCTCGCGCACGCATTAATTTTAGGCTATGTGCTAGGCATGGTAAAAAAAAAATTGCAATACTGCCTGTTATGTTGCCATGTGGTGGACGTTAAAAAAAAAAAATATTACATATATATATATATTAGGCAGATAAAAGGTCACAATATTTATTTAATAGTTATGAGAGATTGAATAATTATCCAAATGACACAAAATCGAAGTGCTCCTCAATAAAAGTTAGGGGAAATCTTGCACAATAAACCCGTAAAATGTTTCGTTTTAGGGAATAAGGGAAATCTAAATAATTACAATCGATCTTAAAAATTGGTTGAGGAAAAAAAACTTTCCCACCGTTTAACTAAAGAGAAAAATGTTAATGCATAACTTAAAGCCAAAACAGATTAAAAGACAGGATGTGGATATTAAAGTGTGAGAAAGAGCGTTTTGTTTAGAATCAATTAAGAAATGGACTTAGATAAAGGAATAACATAAAAATTTGAGTTGAAGCTTTTATGTTACACACACACACACATATGTAAGAATAGACCAAATTGCATCATCCGTCATTATGTAATATTTGGGAGAATTTCATCATCTACTTCCTCATTGAACGGTGCCAGCAAGTTCAGGCAGGATAAGTCCCGAATTTATAATTAACTCTCTTTTCCATAGAAAAATTTAAGAGAAGACAGCTCTCACCAATCATATCACTGTTAAACTTATTTCCTTTTTTTCTATAAATGTTAAGTTTGATTATTTAATTATTGTCGTTATTTCCTCTTTTGCTCCACAAACTCCTACACACACTCATATATATATACAGTGAAACCTCCTGTTATGGACACTCCTGCAAAATGGACGCCTCTCAATACGGACATATTTTTAATTCCCCGGGAATCGTCTATGAATAAACCATTATGCACATTCTCCGCAAAGCGGACACTCCAGTAACCGGGCGCGGACAGTCATTTTGGCCCTGAAACGTTATTTTCTCTCTCTTCAAAACGGACACTACTTTTTCTAAATTTGAAAAAAGAACTGTTTTTGCTTTAAATAGCAAGCTAAAAAAATGCGACTTTTCACCATTTTTAAAGCATGTAAATTTTTTGCCTTATCCATAACTAAAAATATTGTTAAGCTATTTCACTACTGAAGAATCAATCTTTCTCCTCTCACCTTGCCTTTGTGGTATAACCAACTACCACTACAAATAATAAATACGAATTCACTAGTATATAAGACATGTTAACTTGATTCTATCCTGAGGTTCCTTTCGATAGATGAAGGTTGACATAGTCGAATATTAAAATCTCCCCACACCTTATTTTTGTAAAGAAAGGAGAGAAAATGATACTGCTCTCCTGAAATAATTCGGACATCGGCATCTTTAATGCTTCTTCCCCATTGAAAATTTCTTTATTTTTTCTTATCAATTTGAAGACTGTATTTAACACAATTGGTATAAAAAAAAGAGAACAGAAGAATCTTTGAGGTGTTCATGCAAACGAAACATTTATTCAGACACTTGATAGCTGATCAATTGTGAATAATCAACTCCATAGGTCCTCATGACTTACAGGTATGCATTGTTTTTTTTTCCTTCTGTGAATCATGGGAGGTTTACTTTCAAGAAGGTATTAACCATGTTTCCTATCAAATGATAAGTAGGTGTAAGGGGATGTAAACTTAATAACTGAAACCGACTGAGCTCCTATTCGGTATCATATGTCTAACTTAAGTATCTATGCTAATAGGAAAATTATATTCATTTATCTGTAACTACATCTAGAATTATGTATTTATATCAAACTTCTTTATTATCTTTCTTGAAGTTTAAATAAATATCCTTGTAGATTGATGTCTGTTATATTTAGTTTCTGGATATCCCAAGGATATTCTTTTAGATATCTCAGAGACAACCCTGAATGTCTGAGACATATTTCATTTTTGTTTACTAAAGTATTTAAAAAATGCATCTTTACTAAATTTGTATTATTTATTATTAAACGATACAAATTTTTAATTGAGCATTTCTTATTAAATTGAATTTATCTTGTATTATGAGTATATTTAGATTATATATCATGTAAGTTTTGAGGATATTAATTGCAAAATGTTAGGATATATGTAAAATACTCTCATAATACCTGATTTACTTTATTTGAAAAATCGTTTCAGAATTCTAATTTGAAATATTTGTATATTTTAAATTAATTTTTGCTTTGATTGCTAGCTTAAGAAGTTTATTAAAACAATTAATTTTATAAAATACTGAATTTAGTAAAATTTTATTGAAATAAATTTTTTTCCACGGGGATTGTAATATTCAGAATGAGTGTTTTAAATTGGAAAAGTAATTACAATTCAATGCATAAACATTTTTATTGGAAGAAAAGAAGTGGTTGTATTTGAAAAATGAATAGTTGAAGGAATATGAAAATATTTCAAAATTCTGAATTTTTTCAATTATGAAAAAAATTTGTAAGACATCAATGATTCATTTTCTAAAATTAAAAAGTTAAATTAACTCGAAGAAATGTTTAAGTTATTATTATGAGCTTTAATTTAAATTAGAAAAAAAGGAACATTTCTGAAACTGAAATTTCTTTTTATTTTCATGCTTATTGAAAAGGGTGTTAAATAAATATGGGTATAAATCTAAACAATCATATATAAATAGTTTATTTACAAAAAAAATAGTTTATTTACAAAAAAGTAAATTCACAATTTAAAATTTTTTAATGAAGAAACATTTCTTGCTTTTGCATGCCGCAACCAGTTATTTTTAATAGATTTTTCAATTTCATGGTCTGTTGCATTATCTTGGATCGAAAGATTTCTCCTCGCAGCACCTAAAAACAGAGTAATGGCATAGCATAAGTTTTAAAAATGATGGAAATTAAATATTTATTCTTTCCTTAACAGATTTTTTTTACCCCTCCATTCTCAATTAGAAATTTTTTTTAATAAAAATAGCTAAAATTTGAAATTTTTTTTATGTAGTTTACTTTGTTTTCAGAAATGAGTAAAAATAAAAAATGTTTAAAAAAGTTGAATGTGATTTTTTTAAATAGCATTTACTCTTAATAAATGTTAACTTTTTAATTGCATACAGAATGATATGCACTATTTTGCCACTATAATGTACACATTTATCTTTTCTATAATCTGATTAAAAGCAATAAGCTAAAACTAATTTGATTGATAAAAATAGTAGGAATTATGGAGAAGTCTACCAGAAAGAGCATGAAAATCCTTTTAATTTATACTAAGAAAAAAATTCTAAAATGTGTGCAGGTGAAAATAAAAAGATCAGTGGTTAAATGATTAGCATATTAGTTCCAAACATTTTTGCTGCTTAAAATTTACCGAAATGTACTTTATCATTTAAGGATACAGTAATAATACAGCATGCGTAGTCAAATGCATGCGTATACAGCATATGCGTAGTCAAATTTTTCAAGAAAAAATGAGCACTTATAAAATATTTTTTATCACTTTTTCAAAAAAATACAAACACATTTTTAAAAACTTAAATAAGTTTCGGTTAAATACTGCAAAGAAAATTGTGAAAATCACGTTTTTTTATATTTTAGTAATTTGAGACAATCGGTACGCTAAAAAAAATCTCTTTTTAAAAGATAGAAAACTAAGCACTTTTTACAAACCTACAATAAAAAATAAAAAAACACCTTAAATGGCTTTTAAAATATGAAAATCAAAAGTAAGAATCTTTTAGCACTTTTTAAAACTGCTAGGCAACCTGTTATGTTAGAAAACGAAGGTAGATTTCATCACACTTCATTACCTAACTTGGTTATATATATTAGATAATTATTTTTCAAATATAAAATATTATTTATATAATAACTGAAAAAGAAAAATCTTTTGTTATGCATAATTTTTGCATCCTGTTTAAAAAAAAAAAATCAGGGAATTTACAGGAAAAAAAAATCTCCCAATATTTTTGCTTGGAAAGTTTTATTTTTTTATTGACCAAAAAGAAAAAACTCTCTATTGATTTTTTTCTTTTATCTGGAAAAATATGATTTATATAAAGTTATGTTTAAAAAAATGATAGGATTGTTAAAAAATTTATTTCGGAAAAATTTCCAGAATAAAAATTTTAATACATGCTTTTAAATATAAGTGTATGTATGTATGTGTGCATATATATACATATATATATTTTTCTTTTTATCAAATTTATACTTCTTACTTATTTTATACTTCTTACGTCATTTTGATTTATTTAATCAAATCGGTAAACATATAAAATAAATGAAAATTTTGTTGAAGATTTGTAACATATACTATTTTTAATTTCAAAACTATTTTGTTCAGAAATGGGAGTTTTAACAGTGTCTAGCATTGGGTCTGGTAATAGGTTTAGGTAATATGAATAAGATTTAAATTCCAAAGTTGGTTAAGAACAATTGTATCAGATTGAATTAATGTATATTCAAATTATACACCCAGATCTGGGCTCGGCTAGAAACCAAAGGGAGAAAAAAAGTAAGAAAAGAGCAAGGAAGTAAATAATAAAATAGTGAAATGTACAGCACTCTGAGGTCGTACCTGAGAAGAACAAATTAATTAAATAACAAAAATTATACTATTAAAAATTATACCTCATCTGCCAATAGAAATTTCCCAATTACAAAATTGGTCGGCATTATCTGTATATTGCAAAATTAAAAATACTTTTAAACAGTTACATATTTCAGACATATACATGAATAAAGAAATTACAATATTAAAAAAAATTAAAACTAAGAAATTCTTAGTTTATGTTTTTTTTTAAAATTAAAAGCTATATATGCAATGATAATCCATTACATTCAAGCAATCATGTCTGTGCATGGAAACATGGTTTTGATACACTTGGTCATTATCCATATAATGCAAAATTAAACATACTTTTGAACATTTACATATTTCAGATATATACATGAATAAAGCAATTACTATAAAAAATGAATATAGGATATAAAAACTATTGCGAAATCAATAGTTGCCAACAATTAGACAGAATGATTGCCTTAAAAAGTAAATACTCAAATGCACGATTCGAATTTTCCATATAGTGTGAAATAAATCTAGATATTTAAAAACCAGGTGAAAATCAATAACTGCCGAAAATACAATCAAAACATTACATTGATTTACTATACTATCGACGTAAATTAAGCGTGTCAAAAAGTGATTATCTAAATGCATAATTCAAATATGTGTAAATTTCTGTAGGAAAGAAAATAATTTTTTCTTTACTTTTCAAAAGAAAAATCTTTCTGCAAGAACCCTAACATTTTGGGACAATGTTGCTGTGATTCTGCCACGGGGATGACCACAATAATAAAAAATTATTAACAATTTCAGCAGCCAATATTACATTTAAAATATATACAAATAAAATAATGATGCATTAATATATCATCAGCCTGACAAATGGCTAATGTATTTAAAATTAAAAATTTGGCTCTGCAGTTTGTAACTGGGCAAACAAAATAGAAGAATCGTATATATTTATATATATATATTGAACAGAATTCAACGCTAATATTAAAGGAATGATTTTGTCAGGAAAACGGGAATTCTGTTAAAACTTTCAATTCTACAGAGTGAAAAAAATTAATGTATTTAGACTTGTCAATCTGAACTACAAAATCTGGGAAAAGGGGGCTATTTATATTAATAAGTCTCTTAACGAGAAGAGAAAAAATTAGTTCACATGAGGAAGATTAAGTACATTGTGAGAATTCATACAAGGGTAAACGATTCACTTTTATTAGCAATAAGATATAAAAAGTATGGAAAATAATAAATATGTATATTATGCAATATAGGTAAGAAGCTGAAATCTAATTAGAATGTAATTAATAAGCAGAAAAAAAAATAATAATATAAAAAGTATGAAAAATAATAAATATGTATTATGTAATATATATAAAGAAGCTGAAATCTAATTAGAATGTAATTAATATTCATAATACAACGGAAATATGTCGTAATTATCATTTTCTTTTAAGGCAAGGCATTTACATAAAATATGATTGACAGACACATAGATATGATTGAACCACAAGGATATTTCTTTAAAACTTTTAACAAATTAGTGATCGTAGATTGAGGCACATTATCAGTAATAGCCCATACTGCCAATTCATTTTTTAAATTCGATGGGTAATCTCCTTGATTATCTTTAATGGTGTTATTCAGAGTTGAATTTATTGAGGATGAACCTATTTCGATTGTGTCAGTTACATTAGAATTAAAAGAAGGTAGTATACAGATAGATTTATTATTTATTTCAAGAGGTGTTGCTGGCGACTGAGATTCCGATTTTGAAGACTCAGACAGCCTAGCTACATCAGTAACATTCAATGATGCATTAATTTTTGTGTAAACTTCAGAATGAAACGTTTTTTAATTTTGGGCATACCTGCCAAATGAAATGTTACACACAATAATTTGTAAGCTAACTGACATGGAAATTCAAACATCTAAGGGATGTCTGCATACATTTCGGAGATAAGCAAAATGCATATAGGAAAAATAAAAATGACAATATAAGCAATAGGAAGAAGAAAAAAATATTTAAATACAAAAACTCTTACTTACTTCAACAATAAATGATTTTTATATCAAAAAGAGATTGTAAAATGAAAAGAAGACGCTTAAACTGAATTCTGCGGTTTCGTATTTGGTATCAGGTTTCAGTTTTTGCTGAGTACGGTTAGAATTATAGTTATCTAAGAATATTCAAAATTCCGTTTTAATTCAGAATAAAAAATCTGCATCAGAAAAAGAAAATTATATCAAAGTTTAGAATTGTAAATAAAAGAATATCTATATCCAAAAACTGACATCTGTGAGATATCGAAAACTGGATCTGCGTCAGCTATTGAGTACCATTTGAAACTTCGCATTCTACAGACATCCAGTGATCCATGTCTTAAATTGATCGATATTAAATATCCAAATCTCAAAACAGAGTGATCCCAAAAAATACTAAGAAGACTATAGCTTATACGTATATTCAAGAAACGATAAATAAATTATACACATTTTCTTTTGATCTTTATTTTTTAATTTTTAGTGGTACATAAGAGTACAGCGTAAGTGAAAAGTACAAAATAAAAAATACATATATATATATATCAAGTTGGATCTGACAATTTGAAGTATTTCTATTCTTTTCGTTCCTATACAATGGACAAATAGTATTGGTAGCCAGCCTGACCCTCTGAAGTTGCTGCAGGTGCGATCATATAAGGTCTATGACTACTATTAGTGGCAACATCCTGAGAAAACAAGTAGCTTAAAGTCTTCTTTATAACTATTGTCTGTTTAGTCAGCTAGAAAATAGAAGCATCTTTCTTGATAAAAAAATAAAAATCATGTTACCTTGAAATTTTGCAGTGGGTCAGAATCCAATAATAATAATATCTGGCAACCATGTCGGAAAATAAAGAGCTCAATTAGTTTTATGAATTAAAAGAAAAAAACAATTTCATTGAAAGACGAATTGCAAATTCAATGCCCGAAATGTTATCTTGTTGCTGTACAGAGATATTCTTCAAAGTAAATGAGAATCTGCATACACCATTGTAGAAATATTAAGTCCTGGTAAACATATCTCACACAAAAGCTTTAAATAGATAATGCTGTGAAACTATTCCCCGGGACAAATATGAATCATCACTAGAAAAACAAACTGCAATGTGAATATTAATTAAACTTTTAAATTTAAGACAGACTATATAAAATTATAGAACAATTCCAAATATAATCCAGGCAAAAGCCAGAAGAGAACAAATTGCTTCAAATTAATATTTCAATCAAGATACCTTGTTAAGATTTCAAACAATGGTATATAGTTGAAAGCACAACTTTTCAAATTTTAAATATAATAAAAGATTGCATACATTAGTCGGAATCAACTTGAATTATAGAGAGAAAGAGGGACATTCCACACCGAAAAGAAAATGTTTAATAAACAGAAAAGTGTTATAAGCATGCGCTAGAAAATTTCATGAAACATTATTAGGAAGCATGCATACATACGTACAATCATTATATATATATATAACAACCATGAACAATTAACATAGGCATATCCATCCTTTTTCAGACGTACTTGCGACATCTTCAGAAAAGTCTCACTACTCCTTATCATAATTACGAAGCACATATACAATTAATGTTAAATCATATAATATATCGTATATATACATATTATATACTGGTTAATCTTATTGCAGCATCCATCAGGGTTTAGACAAAAAGACTAACGACATTAAGAACAAGACTATCATAGGACATTAAATCACATCTAATAGGTAGTCACAGCACAGTTTTTTTTCCCTTCATTTTATTCTTTTCATAATTATTTTTTTTAAATATTATATAAATGACATCACGGCCAACTGCTCGGTTGGCGTAAACATAGTAACACACAAAAACACCACAATTCATATTATCTTTTTGAACTGCATGGGATAGAAGAGAAACTGATCAATTAGAGTTACAATTTTTAATCCTATTTAACTCCTGAATCCATTTAATTATTTCTTTCATATAGACTTTTGGTTTGGCAAGACCATATGGATCATAAAATTCTATTTCATTTTTTGCAAAATTAGCTACCAGCAATGTCCAATGATTTTCTTTATTTATAGGAATAAAAATTTTCTTTGCCTTAGATAATTTATCACTGCTCCAATAATTCAGAGGAGATCCATTAGACATAATATAGGGGGTATGAGAGCAAAGTGCAGCTAAATTATTAGAACTTGGAAGATAGTTTTGAAATAAATGCATTAATGATACTGCTATACAGCCAGCCTTTCATAAAATTTTTATCAACTACTTTTAAGTATTTATCTTCTCTTTCATGAATAAAAATGTCTAATGACTTCAATTCTAAAAGTGATATGCTAATTTTATTGATTGTTAGATTTATATTTTTTATGTTATTTAGATTTGGAGTGAAAGACATACAGTTAACTTCTGAATGATTAGATTCATCAAGTTCTTCTAAATTATACTTAGCTTTCTTAATGGTAGTTTTTAAGTTATTCGAAGAACCTCTCTTTATTATATTAACCTTTTTCTTAATGATATCCTGTTTTTCTAATTTAGCATTAAGAAGAACTGGAGATGGAATTGCAAATTTAGTAGATGGTACATCAACTACTTTTGATATGCAATGACAACAAGATATTAAATGTTTTAAATTTTGAATAATATTTGGCAACAAGATGTTTTGCATTTTCTCATCTTCAATAAAATCAGTCAACTGAGAGATATATTGTTTACATTCAAAAATATCTGTACTTGATTTACAATTTAAATTAAATGGAAGGAGTGATATAATTTTCAGGCATTAATAGGCTCTTTTGTTTCATTAAAATATCTGCTTTTAACCGACCTGAAATATATGTATATATATATACACAAATTATAAGAGGACTTCAATCAAGATTGGCCTACATTAAAAGTACCAATATAAAATAAATACATACTGCTTCATAGGTAACTTTTTTTTTGTAAGACCTATAACATGCAAGCAAACAGTAAGAGAATGCCATGTAATATAATAGCCACTGAGTGTGCTTTTTTACAGGGACAGAAATAATTTACTTACGGTTTAGATAATTTTATTTTATCCAAATATCCACTTTCGGAAGATCTAAAATATGGAAGCAAGCAATAAAACATGCGTTTCATAATCAGAGTTACTTTGTAATATACATCAAAATAACACGTAAACAAACATTTAACAATGGACTCTGCAATATAACAATATGGAACTACTTTGTAGTGTTTTAGTTGAATTTGTATTCTCAGATAATAAGCACCATTTAAGTAGTGAAGTTTTTGACAGAACTATCCAACAGACTTTTTTATTTTACTATTTAAATACCTCACATATAAGTTCTTTTCTCTATGCTGATGTATCAGGTCAAGGAAATAGCCAGAAGTTTTCTTATAAAATCTATTTACAGAGGCCAGATAAATAAGGAATGCTTAGATTAACTAAATGATATGTAGAATCTAAATAAGCCAGGTTCTATTTGGTATAGTGCAGGAAAATATGTTGCCTGCAAACTGAAAGGAAAAAAATATTTTTGGTATGTGAAAGGGATAAAAATAGCTGAGGAATTAGTTTCATAATTTAATGTATATACTATTGCTGTGCACATATTAAACCATTGATAAATTTAATAACAAAGTGGCATAAATATCAGATCTATTTTGTAGAAAAGAAATATGATAAACATTTAAACAATTACATATGAGACATTTATATATATATCTCTCTTTTGTGGTAAAATTTGACACTAGAATCTAAAATTAAATAAATACATACTTGTCTGTCACAGACAACTTGACTTGATCAAAATATCCATCTTTGTTGAATTTAAATCAGGTAAGCAAACATTTAAAAGCATGATTGGCAATAAAACAAAATGAATATAGCTTAGTAAATACCTGAGTGCTTTACATGGAAAGCATTAAATTCACATATGAAAGCATTAAATTTAAGAACTTATTGAAGAGCAAATAAAATAAAATATAACAATAACTTATCAATTCATATTTAATAGTAATAAATTAAAATTTTATTTAAATAAGCAGTAGCAAGTTTTAGCAAATGCCAATAAAGAACATATAACAATTTTTACTTAACACATGCCTAAGGATTGTATTTATGGGGCTAATCTCCTCCTGAACCCATGAGGCTTTTCTGAGAAGCAGCACCATGAGAAACATAAATTTATTTGTTTAATTAGGTTTATGAAGAAATGAAACTTAAAAATAAAAAAATAGTGAATCAGGGATAATACTTTTATGCCAAAGTCACTTTTACCAATAAATTGGCAGGGAAGAACACGTGTAGGTTAAGCATCTTTTAACCTTAACTTAAATAATAAAGTTTATATTTTACATTAATAATGAAAACAAATAGGATATTTTCAAATTATGCTTTATAAATCCAAACATTAGGTCAGATTAGATTGAAAATTATTTCCTTATAAATTTCAATTCCAGTCACATTAAAGAAATATTCAATAAACGTATAGGCATTTTAACAAAAAATAACAATAATTAACATAAGTGATATATATATATATGTCAAACATATTTACTAAAACAGCTTCAAAATTTTGAATTAAAAAAAACTTATAACAATTAAGGTACAATGCCACTAATAATAATATACAATTCATTGAATGATAAAAAAAACAGCAACATTATAGTAGCAATAGAGATAGATACTAACACTAACTGAGACACTCTTAATGGCTCCTGTTCAAGCTGCCTTTCATTTCAGTTAAAAAAGAATAAAATTAGATGAATCTCTGAGCAACAGAGAAATTTTTATCAACAATTTTGTCGCAGTAATTTCGCTCTTTAGTGTTGCACGATATACAAATTGTTATTTTGAAATAGTTCATTAATCTTAATGTCTGGTTCAATATTTTAACAAATTGCAGCTTTTTTAAAAATTAATTTTAGTCTAATTATTTTGTATTAGGATTTGCAACGCACTGAATTGTACCCTCTTCTTGATAAAGTGATGTGAACAAAAAAAAAAAACCCAGCTAAACCTTTGTAAACCAGAAGGGCATTATGCTGTTTTTATTTTGCTGTTTAACAAACAAAATAGTTACAAAATGTATATCAAAATCTATTAAGGCTAGTACCATCTGTGAAAGAACATGGAATCACCTAATAAAAAGAGTAACAGAGTTAAATATATGTAAGCATTTTGTGAAAGGACAGAAGAAGTATGCAAGGTTTGTTTTACATTGTCCTTTATGACTAAAACATTAACTCTAAAAAATCTTGGGGTGCTGAGATTAAAAAATAAATATACATATATATAGATCAATATAAAAAATACAAGTAGTTTTATTAATAATTAGAAAAACTTCAAATTAAAATCCAATCAAATTTGTTAATATGAATTATATTCTAATGAATTATTATAGTAATCTTATTATGTATTTTAAATAGAAAAACATTAGTGTATACAAATTGTTTTGCACATAGATGTGATACATATAGAATAAAAATGTTAAGGAAAGTATGCATGCTCATAATCAATTCAACAGTTAAGACAACCTAAAACAATAATAATGAAAGCAGTACTTGCGAATAAAAGCAGGGGTCTGTCCAGATATTTTGTGAATATAAAATAAAAGTCAAGTCACATTCTTTCAACCAGGGTCCGCTTTTGTGAATTTGAGAAAATAGGGTCCGTTATTGCAAAAAAACTTTTTCAATGAGTTTTTAAATTGTAAAGACATACAAGATTATGCTCAACACTGTATAATTATAATTAAAAAAATTTTATTTTAAAAAATAAACAGCAATTGAACTACTAAATTAGCGATGCAACATACAAATATTTGGTATTTAGCCTATACTGGTGAACGCAGAATATTCATTTCTGACGAATTCACCTTATCTGTAGGCGGAGCTTATTTTCGCTTGCAGACGTAATGGTCCGCATAAACTTCCGGAGCAACGGGAACTTATTTCCTTTCTAATGTCTTTACTTAGGCTGATTCAATCATTGTTGATTAATATGAGCGCCTACAGATAAGGTGAATATGAAAAATTCATTTTTAGGAAAAATACATAAAAGTTAAATAAAGTTTCTTTGAATACATAAAAGTTAAAAAAGAAATAAAGGTTCTTTGAAGTGTGTTTGTTTTTAAAGTCTCTAAATAACTCAATATAAAGATCTATACGCAAACATTACCTGGAATTATTACAGAATAAAGCTCTACACTATTTTTTTTTCTTTTTTTTTTTAACATGGGCAATATTTGTTTCTACTCAGTGATGAAGCCAAGGGCCCATGTTATCCCTCGCATGAAATTTTGAGTTTAAAAAATATATATATAATCTCAACAAAAAGAACTTTTCTGTATATATTTCTTAAAATTTTTCCAAAAATTATTTTTTATCTAATATATACGGTATTCTTATTCTTTAAATTTCAAGATTTCATCAAGCGTAATTTAAAATAAAATTGGTACTTTCCCATAATGTAATGTAAAATTTAAGGTAATATCTAAATAGAGAAACATGACTTTAACACTAAATAATTCAGATTCGTGTATGCTATATTTGACATATAAAAAATAAAGTTACTTTAAACCAGAGGTGGCATTTTGTGTGGCACACAAACTCAATTTAAATTGAAAAAAATTTTTTTTTTAAATTTTTAATATAAAAGAATTAATAAAAATTAAAACAATATAGAAATCACATTAGTGTTTGTATCCTTGCAAGTTTTCTCCTTTATTATTTGTAATTGTAAAATTATTCCATTTAAAAAAAAGGTAATTAAATGTAATTTTCTGTTTATTATTTTCTTGCTCATTTAAATACATAAAAATGATGAGCAAAAAATTGTGATTGGTTAAATGTTAGCCATTGTTTAAATTTCACTAGAAACAATGCAATTTTTTTAAGATTTTAAAGATAACATCTGTGATATTTGCTAAATTATAGCTTTATTTGATCAAGAAAAAAAAGTTAGTGTACGTGCAATAATTTAATGAACAACATTAAAACGGTAGCACTTATTGACTTGACATAAAATTTATATTAATAATTGCCATGTTCAAGATTTTTTACACTAAAAGTGGTGCACAAGATGCTCAGTGTTGACCACCCCTGCTTTAAACAATTAAACTTCCTAAAGAAAAAGAAAATAAATGCATTTTAAGAAAATTTCATGAAGTAACATATCTCTTGTTTTTTTTTTGTTTGCATGCGGGAATTAAAGATATGGCTTTTATTTAAGAAAGAAAAAAGAAATACTTCCATTATGAAATTGAATTTTTTGAAGAAAATAAAATTTCTGTTACAAATTGACAATAAAGCCACATTTTGCACTTCTTTTAATGTCATATCTAAAAGTTACAAGTTTTAAGCTGTGCATGTTTTTAGAATGCCATGAATAAGTAGTATATCTGCGAGATAAATATATCTTAACTTAATATTTAACTGCTAGAGACCAGTGTCTTAATTGTATTTCATATATTAAACTTTAAAATAACTCTCCAGAAAAAAGATCAGACAGCCGAATATTATTTTTTCTATAATATATATTTTATATCATTTTTATTGACAATTTTTTCTTGACATCATAATTGAACTTGTGATAATAGGAAAAGCTCATTTCGATTTAATAAAACAGATTTTTAAATTTCCAAACAACAAGCGTTATCAAAATAAGAGAAAACGCCAACAATGTTTGGAAATCTAATGCAAAACATAATAATAAGAAGGTTATAGGAAGTTCGTACGGATCGGGTGAAGTTACTTCCGCTTAACTAGCTGTTTGTTTGTTTATTTAGAAAACGAGGTGAATAAAGGAACAAGCGCCTGCTGAAGACAAAATTTAGTTCCTTTACATGTCTTTCTCCCCCCTCCCTTTCCTGGGAAGGGTTTATTGGATTAACAAAACAATAATGAAGATAAACAAATTTGTGAAGGGTCTGATTAAAAGACAAATTATTTTGTGAAGGGTCCGTTTTTAAGTTAAAATATTTTGTGACGTGTACGTTTTTATGAAAAGATATTTTGTGAAGGGTCCGTTAACGAACCCAAATTTCTTCTAAACAGACCCCTGAAAAGTGATAAATATTAGATAAAATCCAAAATAAGGATCTTTCTATATTTATTCCTAGATTATTATTTTTTTTAATTTTACAACGAAAAAATGAAACACTATTTTAAACATGATCAAAGAACTCTTCACTGTTAACAATAAAATTCAATATAAAAGCTCTCAATAAATATTTAGAAAAAAAAAAAAAAACCTTTGTATTATGTCACTGAAGTAAACATTAATCATCTAAATTAAACATAAGAAATTTCATTACTAAACTGCTTCACACATTGTTGACAGTACAAACAAAGGATTTCTATATCCCGCGCAACCAAATCTAGAAAATGGCTTCCAAAAATGCTTTTGCATAAACAACGCCAAATACTTTGGCGAATAAGTTTGGCATCAATATAGGGTTATAAGAAGATTGATGGATAAAAGGTAGCGCCATTTGGAAGCCATATGGCCATTTGAAGTAGTATTTCTTGTATATGTGTATTTGTTACCTGATTTATTATTTGTTTTTAAAAGAAGAATCGTCATTCTTATTAAATTACTTGAAGAATTCAAAAAAAGACGTTAAATCTTATTAAAAGTTATGATTTTAATTCGCGATCGCAACGAACTATAGGGGGCGTTGTTGTATGTGCCGAATCCCTGCGATTTCCATATGAACAGTCATTCAGTTACACTGGAGACGTCTTTAATGTAGCATGTAGCATTGTAACGTTCCATCTTTCTTATGCAAACGAAAACAAAATGGTATCTCTTTTTTTTTTTAGAGAAGGAACATCCAGAACACATCGGAAAAATATTTGTAAATAAAGACAAAAAAGTAGGTATATTCTTATAAGAGTTCAAACCTAATGCCTGAGAAATAGTTTTACTAAATTTAATGGTACAACATGAAAGGCCCATTTAAATTTTAACGTAAAATAAAGAATGCTTACGAAACAAAACAAAAAAAAACCATTCTTTTTTTGTCGCCATTTTTTAGTGTTACGAAAATGCGTCTTTGGGACTTGCCAAAAACAAAACAAGATGAAATTTTATTTTTTTAGGTGCGAAATATTTTATGGAGTGAAATATAACGAAAATGTACCAATGTCCATAACATGATACTTTATCTTAGTAAAAGTCCGTTTTGGAAATGTTATTTCATTTTGAATCTTATTTATTAAAGTTCATAATGGCTATAGAATCAGGTGAGAGAAAAGTTTGTTTTGAATCTATGCTAAACTCTATATCGGCCCATTTTCCACCTAAATCCGATTGACTACTTTGATTTTAAACAAAGCGTTTCATTTTAAGATTTTCTCCAAAAATTTTAAGTGTAGATTGGCGGCACTTAAAAATCTGCCAAATCTGTAGCTGTGGTTAATACGCAAGTACCGAATTTTTCTTCCATACTTTTCTGAATCATATTACTTCAAATATTAGAATATGCAAGAAGTATACATAAACACATAATTTAATACCATTTAATTTTTCAAAAAAAGTATTTTGACAACAATTTTATCAAAAAATTATAAACTAAAAAACGTAAAATAAAGAATTCTTAGGATAAAAACGATTTTAAAAATTCCTCATCTTTCAATAGAAACTTTCGTATTGTTTCTTTTTTTTATTCTTATAGTATTCAATCAGATGTAAAAAAAACATTTTGTAGAGAACGATCATCAAGTAAGAAAAAAAATTATTTACAAGCAAATTTTTTATTATAAAAATCATAACACTTACCTGATTTATAAGTCCGGAGAATTCCAAAATGATGTGTTCTTTGTTTGAAAACTTTATTCTCAAATAATATATACATAGTTTATCCCTTCATTACTTTTAGGTAACATACCACACATCAAAATTTTATAATTGTAAGATCTCGATATGAATTTTAATATGTAGCTTAAAAACAGAATAGCTCTATTCTAGTTGAAATTCTTTCAAAACTAAAAAACACTTACCAAGAAAACGATAAAAAATTTATTTATAATCAGCACAAAAGATACTTTTTCAAGTAATTCGGATTATTCTTTATTGTTGTTTTCTGAATTATGTAGATACAGAAATATATACTATTCTATGAAGAAGAAGAATATTCTATAACTATTACAGTTCTGTATGGAATTCATTGGAACACATTTATTCATTGGAATGACGAAAGCAATGTTGATTTCATTTTAACGTGTAATGAATTGAAGACAGAAAAATTATTTTACCGCAATACACACATCTGTAACAGCAAGTGATCATGAAATCATGTTATGTTGTTGGTAATAGAAAGGTAAAAAATATTGAGAAGTTGTTCTTCAAATGCTTGGCGTGTTCTGCTTCAATGTTTGGCATGTTCTGATTAGTTTTTTCAAGAAGTTTTACGTTTTCTTTAGGGAAATTTTGCTTCTTTTTTTATGCTAAGAAAATGGCGTCCGTCATTGCCAATGGTTATGTGGGAACTAATGCACGATATTTACAGTCTCCCGCTAGATGGCGTATCGAGTGTTGCGATCGCGATTTGTTAAAATTACATAACTAATGATCACGTAAAATACGTCTGTGCATCATACAGGGTGTTTTGTAATTACATCTAAAAGCGACCAGTAAATATTCCAGAAAAAAAAAAAACGATTTATCGAATCAATTGTTAAGTCGGCGGTATAAGAATTTTAATGCCAGTATTTTTTAAAAAAAAAAAAACTGTGTGAAACTAATTATAAATTTAATTAGTTTCAAACGTTGCTTTTAAGGAAAGAGAAATCATTGGAATATTTGGGGAAAAGAGGGATCTTTATGAAAATACATTATAAGAATGCGTATGCTTCATAATTAAACAAGCTCAATTTTTCTAAACATGAGATGCTTAATGTTATTTTTATATTCATAAAATACAGATAATTAATGAATGAAAAAATAATCAGTTATTGTCACTTTAATGATACATATTTTTTTTTGAGAAACTAAGCTGTGGTGATGGCTGGTTATTAACTATATATTATGCCCTTAATATTGTTTTGTTACTATTTTACTTTGGTTACAAGAAACAAATATAATATGTAAATGAAGGGCACTTTATGAACCCTTTTAAAAACAGTATAACTATTTTTTCAATTAATATGATATTTAGTGATATAAATGTAATTTAAGGGATATATATTGTAAAAGATTTATAAAATTTAAGGAATAATAATTATTTAATCAATTTTTTTAAAGGAAGAAAATGGCTATCTGAAATAAAAGAAAAAAATTTAGGAGAAGGATATGCTATAGATGTTAGGATGTTCCGGAGATGCTATAGATGCGTGTTCCATAATTTGAAGAAAATTTGATAAATAATAAACAAATGTTATTTAAAAATACAAAGCAAACATGTCTTTAAAAATGAAAAAATTTTTTTTTTTTTAATTTCTAAATTGTAAGTAGAAGGATTATTGAAACTAAATATAATAAAAATTGTAAGTAAGTAATACTTCTGTGACTTAGAGAAAAAAAAAAACAATATCAACAACTGACGATATGTTCCTTAAACTAACCATTCAAAGGAAAGAAAGAAAAATTAAACAAGTAGTTTAACTCAAAATGTATCAATTAATGAATAAAAAGAAAAGCATTTCTCAGTAGTTGGCACAAGTTGTTAAACATAATGAATTTTAGTTAATATACACAAAATTATTTAATTATCGCAATTATTTTTGAGGAAACTTAAAAAATTATAACAATAAAATTTCATCAATAGCATTTCCAAGATAATTTTAAAGTGGATTATACAAATTAATCAAATAATAGTGGGTTCAAGCACCGATAAAAGGAGAGTGGTTTATAAATATTTATCAAATGATAGTAGATTCAAGCACAGATAAAAGCAGATCTGGTTCGAGTACCGATAATAGGGTTCAAGTTTTAAAGAAAAGAGTAGTAGTAGTTCATTTACGTCGCACTAGAGCTGCACAATGGGCTATTGGCGACGGTCTGGGAAACATCCCTGAGGATGATCGGAAGACATGCCATCACAATTTTGATCCTCTGCAGAGGGGATGGCACCCCTGCTTCAGTAGCCCAACGACCTGCACGCGAAGTTGAGCACTTTACGGTAGCACAGTTTAACGAGGACCAATACCGCACACCCTCGGTCCCTACGCAGACTGATCCAAGTGGTGACCCACCCGCACACTGACCGCAGCCAGCGATTTTAAAGAAAAGAGAGTGAATCATAAAAATTTATCAAATGATAGTGGATTCAAGTTTTAAACAGAAGAGCGTGGATTATAAAAAATTATCAAATGATAGTAGGTTCAAGCACTGATGAAAGGAGTGTGGGTACAGTACCGATGTAAAGATACCAGGTTTAAGTTTTAAACAAAAAATTGGGGATTATAAAAATAAATCAAATGATAGGGTGTTCAAGTTTTGAATAAATGAGAGTGCATTATAAAAATTAATCAAATGACGGTGGGTACGAGTATCCATGTAAAGATATAGGTTCAAGTTTTAAACAAAAGAGAATAGATTATAAAAATTGATCAAATGGCAGTTTGATCCCTTTCTCCATTAGTTTTTTCTCATAATTTAAACTAAATATTCAAATTAAAATATGTTTAGAGAATAAACATTTTTCCTTTATATTGAAATTAGTTCTGCATTCTATTATGAATTCAGCATTTAGTTTAGAATCTTCTTAGGAACGAAGTTTTTTTATCCTTCATTTTATTTATTTTGTGAAATATGTGAAAATTGTGTGACGAATATGAACAAAAGAAATTTTTAACATTTTAATATTCGTGCAGAGTTTCTAAATGTGTTTTCCAGTTATTGTTGTACTATTGTTACATTTTTGTTTCTTTACATTAAGACATTTCATTGAACTCAAATTTAAAGGAAATATATTAGCGGGGGGGGGGGGGATGACCGGAAGTTTACCTTGTATTGTAATCATTACTATCTGGGGAATATTTTGAAGGTAAAAAACTTAAATTCGATCAAAAATGAATGGCATGTTTATGAAGGGGAAGCGCGTTTTTATTACTTTATTGCTGAAATTATTGTATGCACTCATTTTTTAGCAAATTTCTATGGGTTTAAAGAAAAATAAAGTAACTAACAATTTTTTCGAAATATTTTGTAATTTAATATAAAGTATTTAACGTTTCACTTTCGAACCCTTAAAATTGTAACAATAGATGATTATTTGATACTGATCATTAGGATTATCAAAGGTGATTCTTTTTCTAATTGACAGGATGGGTTCCCACCACCTTTGGAATGACGTGCATATAATAAACAAACAAAAGTGAAGCATTTTTAATTAAAAATCTTAAAGTCCGGTTACTTTTTTAAAATTCCATCCTAATTATTAATTAAAATGAAAGTAAATAAAATGAATCTTATCTTCAGAGTGTTTTTGTTTCATATTATAATTTTAAAATATTTAAATCCAAGTTTGTGCATGCCATTAAATGTGGGCCCTTTTAAAGCAGAAAATAAGCTATTCATTTAATTAAAAATTATTGAAAATCTACTTAGAATAAAAATAGTTGACTTTTTTGGAACTGAAAACATAAATTTAGTTCATTTTCTTAATTTTTGGTTGATTTCAACTGATTTTTCTGGAGTAAAAGGATTTCTTAATAAATATGTATTGATTGCACAACAGAATGAAAGAGCACAAAAACAAAAATCCTTTTATTTATACAAGAAGTGGCTGAATGCAAAGTTACAAAATAATTTTACAAGAGGGCATTTTTTTTTTTTTTCAATCTAATACCAATGTATATATATATACAGGGGTTGGACAAAATATGGAAACAATTTGATGCTAACACATTTTCTGATATTTCTCAAAAATACTTAAGAGGATCAGTATATAAATTTAGAAGATTGTACGACCTATACATAAATGAAGTTTAAAGCTTTTTTATGTACGAAAGATCGACACGTTACAAACAGAAATTTTTTTTTTATAAACACCCTATGTCGAAAAATAGAGCGACAAATTTTTAACAAGTAACAATTATTTTAGTAGTCATATGCAATAATTGCACATATTTTGTACACCTAGATTAAATATTTATAGAGCTACAGACATTTTTTATATAAAAAAGCGAATTTTTTTTGTCTTACTTTTTTATGCAATAATTTTTTTTTAAAAAAATCGATAAAATTTTGCAAAATACTAGGATTATTTTAAAATTGATTACAAAAATATTGCTTTAAATTGTGAAAAAAAATTCGATAAAAACTGTGCAAATTATAAGTAAATAAAGTAGTTCATTTATCGCTCATGCGAGGAAAAAATTAAAAAAAATTCTTTCTTTATTTTGTAGTGAATCATATTTGGCAACTAATAAAAAAAGACAGATTTGAATATCTCAAGAAAGTTTCGAAGTAGTTTTCTTACTTTTTCAAAGAAAACTCAAAATTACAAAGTGTTTTCCACAAATTTCATTTTATATAATTAAACAAGATTTATTAACTAATGATAATATCCTTCTAATGATGCTATTAGGAAACAAAACATGTGAAAGAAAAGATACTGAAAAGGGGAAAATCCCCGTCTTCTTTCTTTAAATCTTGTTTAATAGTACAAAATGAAATTTGTGGAAAACTCCTTATCATTTTGAGCTTTCTTTAAAAAACTTCTTAGAAAATTGATTGAAACTTTTAAGATATTCAAATCAGATTTTTCATTATTAGTTGTCAAATTTGATTCGCTACAAATTGAATAATTTTTAAAAAACTTTCTGCACATGTGCAGTAGAAAAGAACTATTTTAAATAATCAATATCTTGCACAGTTTTTAACGAATTTTTTTAAAATTTTGAATCGAAAATTTTGTAAGTAATCTTAAATTGCTCCAATTTTTTTTAAAATTCCAACGAACATCTATAAAGTTATACTGAAAAAATGTAAGACGAAAAAATTTATTTCTTTTAAAAACGCCTTTAAAATTTTTCTTTTAAAATTTCTCCATAAATATTTAAGCTAGGTTTACAAAATTTTTTTCAATTATTGCAAATAATTACCACAGTAATTATTACAAGTTACAACCTTTTTGCTACATTTTTCGGCATAGGGTGCTTAAAAACATTTTTTTCCATTTGTAATTTATTGTCAGTCCTTTAAACCTCGAGAAGCTTTAAACTTCACTGAATGTAGGAGATATCGCACAATATTGTCACTTCTAAATTTATAAGCTAAAAGAATTTTTTGAGAAATATTAAAAAATTTCTTAGTATCAAAGCGCTTCCATTATTTTGTTCAACCCCTGTGTACATTATGTATATATATATATGTGTATATATATATATATATATATATATATATATATATATATATATATATATATATATATATATATATAATCATTAAATTTTATTTTCAAAACTTTAGGTTTGTCACAAATGTTGGACATATTTATTAAATTTTCATTCAAAATTACAGAATGACACACATCATTACATTAGAAGCTCAAATTCATCATCAGATGTATATAACCTATCTTTATCATCAAGGCTTGTACCTAAAAATAAAATTTAAAAACAACAATGCATAAAGTGCATTTCATCATCATCATCATAATCATCAATGGCTCGACAGCCCATGGTGGGCTTGGCCTTCTTAAGAAGTTTTTTCCTGCCTAACCTTTTTCCTGCTAGTGTTTTCCAGTTTTTAGTTTTTAAGGACAAAAGGTCTTTCTCTAGACCATCTATCCATCTCAAATTCGGCCTGCTTTTTTTTTCGTGTGCCTACTGGTCAAGTACATTTAGCATAGATAAATAAGCTGAAGTTAATAACTTTATTACATATGATTTACCATTTCAGTCATAACTTTTTTCGATAAAGTAATTGCAGAAAAATAAATAAAATTCGGTTTTATTCTCTGATTCTAACAAGTAATGACATCAGTGGAAGAAACACTTTCAGTTGTTGACATTTTTTTGAAATTTCTCAAGCAATACTTAAAGGATTATTTTGTAACTTTAGATGCAATTTTTCATACTTTGTAATAAAGTTTGTAAATCTTGGAAAGGTTTGAGGGGCCGATAATAAATTACAAAAAAAAAAAAGTATTTTTGAATCCTCTATGCCAGAAAATCACGTAATTAATTCGTAACTTCTATCGATTACTTTAGTTGTTATTTGCAATAACTGCATAAAACTTTGAAAATCTAGCTTAAATATATATGGAGGTATGAACACTTTTATAAAAAACTAATTTTTTTGTCTTATGTTTTCTTTCTATAACTTTGAAAATATTCAGCAAAAGTTTTAAAAAAAGTTTTAGGGCAATATAAATTAATCACAAAATTGCTTTAAAATTTGAAAGATCTGAGTATTTAAAGTAGCTCTTCTATGCATGCACGTAAAAAATTGAAAATTATTTTTTCTTAAATTTGTAGTGAATCATATTTGGCAACTAAAGAAAAAAAAAATCTGATTTAAATATATTAAGAAGGTAAGAAGTTTCAAGTAATTTCATAAGCAGTTTTTGGGTTTTTTCAAAGAAAGCTCAAAATGATAAGAGGTTTTTCACAGATTAAATTTACTTCTTGCTGTCCGATTATTCTGAGGTAGTGTAATTTGTAATACTACAGAAAAAAAAAAAAAAAAACGCCGATCATTTTGACCTTTTTTTCAAAAAGTACAAAATTTGCTTTTGAAAATTGCTTGAAACTTTTTTCGTTTTTGAGGTATTTAAATCAGATTTTTTTCATTAGTTGCCAAATACAATTCACTACAAAACTATTAAAAATAATTTAAAGTTTTTTCCAAGCATGCACAGTATAAAAGAACTACTTTAAATACTCGTATCCTGGATATTTTCCAAATGCTCCAAACATTTTTTTTAAATTTGACTGAATATTGTCAAAGTTATAGAAAGAAAAACATAAGAAAAAAAAAAGAAAATAAATAAATTTCCCATAAAAATTTTCATACCTCCATAAATATTAAACCTAGATTTTGGAAATTTTATGCAGTTATTGCAAATGAAAACCAACAGTAATCGTTACAAGCTTATTGTTTGATGGAATTGGGTGTTTTTTTGTAATTTATTGTCGGTCTCTCAAACCTATGAAAGCTTTAACCTTCATTGCAAAGTATGAACTGAACACTTCTAAAGTTACAAATTGGTTCTTTCTTGAGAAATATTAAAAACAGAAAGTGTTCCTTCAATTTCTCTTCTGTGGCAGTATAATCTAAGTATTGGCAACACCATAGTATTTATTCATTTTGTTATGTTGTCTTAATAATTTAATTAAAAACTAAACTAAACTCAGTGGCGCGACAGCCCATAGAGGGCCAAGGCCTACTGTGCCCATCTCAGTTTTCTTGACCTTGGGCTCTGGGGTGCAGGAGCAGAACGCGGAACCCCCAGTGCTTAGTTCCCAAGCATGCTTGGTACTCATTTATCGACCCACTGAAGGGATGAAGAGCCGAGTCAACCTTGCCCGGCCCGAGGATCGAACCAGGGACCTGTAATAATTTAATTAGTGTTGAATAGTCTTATGCGTTAAGTATCTATTTAATTTTGATCTTTTCTAAAATGGCTGTTGATATTTTAAATTTTTGAAATTGAAAATTGTTTTAAAAATAAACGGTGCTACGTTGTCAAATCAATTATGGGTGACAAAGGTTGCCCTTTTCAAGTAATAACATCTACATTACTTGGTTTCAAAAGTATACCAATCGGAAATAACAGGCGACATGCTTCAAGCGTTCAAAAACAGGCGCAGATTTTCAAGACTTGCTAGACATAACAAAAGTGATTTGAAACATAAATGAAAAATTTAAAAATAAAGGGTGAAACAAAAGGCTTGCTAACAAATTAAGTATGATCCTAATATCGTTGGGGCATTTACCACATTCCTTGTCAGTGAGACATTTTATTTTATAACCGTCATTGAACAGCTGACCCAATTTTTTGGGTTTACGACTACTGATGGCCAACTCCAAAGCCTTGTAATTTTGAGCCCAATCCATAAAACAAGGGATCTTCTGGATCAAGTATTGGGAGAAATTTTGCCTTTGTGGAGAATTTTTGACGGAACTAACCCGCTTTTGTGTTACAAGAAGAAAACCAATAAATCTTCCAACGGTTAGCCTAATGGCAAGGGAACTTTAACCCACGATCCATCTACCACAGAGGATATTTTACATCAGCACTGCAGTCGGTGTGAGCCGGTTGCAGATCAGTGCTACATTGGACAAAATAGACACGCTTTAAAATTCAGACTTAAGGAACATGATAGATATATCTGTTATCAAGAATTTTTAAAAAAATCATCAACTGCTGCACATTGTTGGAATCTTGGACATAGATTCAATTTCGACAATGCCAAAAATTATTTCCACATCAGTAACACCCTGGAACCTTGTTTTGTTCACGTGAATGCTGATTGGTGGCTCAGAGGATAGAGTGTTCGTCTTCCTATGTCTCGAGATGGCTGGTCGATATGAATTCCGTACCTGACTCAAACGCAAAATATCCTCAATCCCTTTGCGGTCGGGCTAACCGTGGGAGGTTTTCATGGTTTTTGTCTCGTGTAATGCAAATGCAGGTTGGTTCCATCAAAAAGTCCTTTATGAAGGCACAATTTCTTCTAATACTTGATCCAGTACGTCCCTTGTCTTCTGGATTGGGTTCAAAATCACGAGGCTACGGAGTTGAACATTAGTAATTGTAAACCCAAAACGGATTCAGCAGTTCAACTACGGTTATAAAAAATCATTACAAGACGAAGTCCCGGACTTAGGTGTCAAGGTGGCTGGATATACTACAGAAGTAACTTTTTACGTAATCACTTTGCAGTCAAATTTATTAAACAGTAATTTTCTTAAAAAATCTAAATTTATACAACATAAATTTAAAATTCGTAAGACATGCAACAATATTGTAAAAACAACTGTTGACTTTAAAAATCTTTTCAAAAGAGACTAGAGGTTAAAACATCACAATATTAATTTATTTCAGCTACTTTGTTTACAAAGATGTTTCTAATCTCAAATTCCAGATAAATGATGGTTTGCAAAATCTTTTCCCCTGCTCGCATTACTAATTAGTTAATGTGCACACAAAGACCTCTGAATAAACATACATTAATTTTCAATGGATTTAGATACCCTCAAAATATTAGACAGGAAATACATCTTTGTGAATAGGGTCCCAATAATATTTGAGGTTTCACAAAAAAAAAAGAGAGAATACACAAAAACTTACAGCACTCATCATAACTGTCAACATCAGCATAAGACAACATTGCAGGTTTTTCCTCCAAAATTTCAAAGATTGCATCTCTTTCAGGTTCTAATAAAGCCTGAAATCAAAAAACATTTCTATGAACTATTTCTAAAACATGAACCACTTTTGTAAGCTGCCTTAAAAGTAATGATATAGTAAAAATTAAAATGCTTTTCTTTAATGTGAGTAAAATTTAAATGAAAGAAAAGCGTATAAAAAATATAAAGTAAATATAAGTATAAAAAATTCTGTAATATTTTTTGTATATAATTTTCATGCAATATGGGTTTGAATAGTTTTTTCAAATAAAAACATTTAAAATACTACCTGTTGTGCCTCCGTACACCACTGGTTAAAATCTTCTTTGTTTTCAAGGTAAAAACACTAGGAAAAAAATGAAACACTTGAAATGAAGAAATTTTTTTTTTCATTGTAAATACAGTGCGGTGCACTTACACCGAATGCTAAGGGACCATAATATTTGCTCATTACAAAACAGAGTAGTCATAAAAACATGTTTGCAAAAGCTTATACATACTACAGTAGGGAACCGATTATCCGGAACCATCGCTATTCCGGATGACTGATTTTTCCGGTTTTCTGAATCGCTACAAAAAGCCGTTTTTTATTATTGTCAAACCCAACTAAAAAAAATATTTAGAAATAATCTTAAAAAGAAGAAAAACGATCAAGTAATACACTAATGATTATTTCTAAAATGATGGTAAAGTAAACCTCTTTTAAAAAAGAAAAATCTTAAAATCTTACGAGGAAAAAATTTTTGAAAAAAAAAAAATGTTGGGAAAATTTATCGAATTTCATTTCAGTTTTCTGATTTCCGGATAAGAGGTTCTGTACTGTGCCTTAATTTAAAAATATGGCACCTAAATTAAATTATTTTTAAATATACACTTAATTTTTATACTTAAATTATTTTTTACTTGCATACAGAACAAAAGAAGTAAAATTTCTCATCGTTTCTCTGATATGTTTTCAGATAAGATTCATGACCCTAAAACAATATCAAAAAAGAATTTGTCCCTCTAAAATATATCAAAAAGGAATGCCCAAAACATCACAAAGAAATATTTGGACAAAGCCATTCAAATCTGGAGGAAAAAATTCCCTATGCATATCATACACACAATGTGTTTTTCCTTTTAATATATTACACAATATATTAAGAGGATAAACACAGTCACTGTGCTCTCGTATGAGCTGTATTGGGCAAACTACTAGTTATAATTGCAGGGGAAAAAAGAACAGCTGAAAATACACAAATAACGCTATAGAAAATGAAATAGTTTCGTATATCATTCTTAAATATCCCATAGATTGCCCTTTGAGTGGTCACCATTTTTTAAAAGACGAAAATAAGAAAAAAAATTCAATGTATTTTCCCAGTTTCTAAAGAAAAACTAAAAATTCCCTGTTATTTTAGCTGATTTTTAAATTCCCTATATTTTCCAGGTTTTCCCTATTCTCCCTGTGAGGTGGCAACCCTGTTAATTACAAAATTTTCAATAAAATTTATTTTTTTTTAATTGTGCAAGTTATGCGTATTTAAGCTACTTCTTTTATACAGCGCAGGCAATAGCAAAAAATATGTTTTTTTTTTTATATTTTGTGGTGAATCACAATTAGCAACTAATAAAAAAAAAATTTAAATATCTTAAAGATTTAAAAAGTTTTGAGCAATTTGCTAAGTAGTTTTTGTACTTTTTAAAAGAAAGCTCAAACTGATCAGTTGTTTCTCACTAATTTTGTTTAGTATCGTAAGAGGAAATTGAATAACAAATGATAATACATTACATTAATCGTCCAGGAAATAAATTTTGATGGTATAGAGAAAGAAAACATACTTTTAAGGGAGATGATGTCCACAATGCGTGTCTCATTTTTAATAAATCTTGTTTAATAGTACAAGATCAAATTTGTGAATAACTCGTTAGCGTTTTCTTTTGAAAAGTACAAGAACTACTTAGAAAATTACTCGAAGCTTTTTAAATTTTTAAGGTATTCAAATAAAGCTTTTATCATTAGTTGCCAAATTCGATTCCCTACAAAATTATGAAAGAACTGCTATAAATTTTTTTCTCGAATGTGCAGTATAAAAGAACTAGCTTAAATACGAACCTTGCACAGGTTTTAAACTTTTTTGTTTTTTTAAATTGATAATTTTGTAATTAACCTTAAGTGTTCCAAAAAATTTTTTTTTTCCTCCATTGAATATCTATAAAGTTATTACGAAAAAAACGCAAGGCGAAAAAATTAATTTCTTTTCAAAATGTGCATTTCTCCATAAATATTTACTCTAGGTTTACGAAGCTTTATGCAGTCATTAAAAATAAAAACTAAAGTAATCAATACAATTTACAAGTTTTTTGCTTCATTTTCTGGCATTGGGTGTTCAAAAATACTTTTTTTTTTCGTTATTTATCGTAGATCTTCCAAACCTCTGAAAGTTTTAAATCGTATTGTCAGACGCATTTCAAGGAACAAAGTTTCAATTATAAAAAACAGCGAGTCAAAAATCACAGGTTCAAAAAACCACCGAAAGCAGGAAATTGATTCAGAAGGGAAAGTTTAAGATTTTAAAGTCTGAAAAAAAGGGTGTTTCCTTTCTTTTCTGGACTTCTTTTATTTCTTTATTTTCAAGTAAATTTAAATAATTTACAAAGTGTAAGTGTATTTAATGCAGTTTCTTTTACCCTCATTATGCACCAAGTAACAGAATTTTTTCGGGCTTTCTGCGACATACCTCTCTAGCACTAATATCTTTCTGCAAGATACTCAAAAATAACAAATACTAATTTAAAGTAACAGAAACGTTAACTTCAATAAACAAATCAGAGTAAATAAAATAATTCAATTAAGAATATGCAATATTTTTTTATTGTAATATTTTGGGTGACATTCTCAAATTTTGTAAGAAGAAAACACACTAATTGTTTCCATTTTGCATTTTGTAATTTAACATCACAATAAAAAATTGTGAAATCTGTGGCGATAACTACCAAAAAAAAGAGATCGACAGCGAAATCACGCAAATCGAACTCTTCAAAAGGGGTAACTGAATGCGACTTTTCATTTTGAGATTCAGTTGCTGTAACAAATAATATCGTTTTTAAAATATCGGGTTTTAAAAAGCTATGTGAAAATAGTAGTAATAACTGCATGAAAAAATGGAACAAAAATTTTGATAGAAAAGAAATCCAAATTTTTTATTTCATTATTCTTTATTTTTCATTATTCTTAAATGAAAACAGAAAAATCATAAGCATTTTTCCCCCCTCTGATGCACGAGAAAGGCTTCTTTGGAATATAATTCTGAAGAAAATCTTTAATCTAAAGAAAAGCAAAATATTTTACTTCCCAAAGGAAAAAAACTTTTTGCGAAAACTCCTTAACGTTCTGGATTATGAAAATGTTTTTTTATTGGATGTTTAATGTATATATAAGACAAATCCAGATGAGATTTATATAGATGAATGGACTCTAGCTGTTTTAGGTTGTGGAGATATAAATGAATTATGTTTTCTTTTTAAAAAAGTTTGAAAATGTTTTCTTTCATAATTTTTTCCTTCCTTAATAAAATTTCTTTTTAAGTACAAAGATGAGTTTTTAATTATGCTTGCTTCCACAAAGCACTAAACTATTCCAGCACTTATTGCTAAGTTTGAAAAATCACATGAACTAAACACCTGTAAAGTTACAAAATATTCCTTTAAATATTTCTAGAGAAATTTAAAAAAAATGTCAACAACTAAAATAGTCTGTTCCATTATTGTAGGGAGGTGCATATAATAAATTTCTATAAATACTAAAAAATAAATAAATGATCAAAACATGAAGGATTTCTTATTTTACTTTAAAGCTTATAAATATATAAAATAATTTTTATTAAATGGTTCTACTAATAGTATATAAATGTTTCTGTTAAGAACAAACAGCATCTTTTACTTTCATGCATTTTGCAAAAACAAGGGGATATTTTACCAGCTAAAATGCAATTCATAATTTTAAATGCTCATAAACACATTTTGCTTTAATAAAGAAACATTTTTTCCAATCAGGGAGCGTGCGCAAGCAGGTGTTAGGAAGTTGCCTTTTTCTAAAAGACTGTGACACCCTCACTTTTTCACTCAATATTCGTATAATTTAATTTACAATTAAAAAAAAAAAAGAAAAAAGAACCTTTTTTTGGAGTCTGAATTTAAAAAAAAAACATGTTTCTAATTCAAGGGAATTCTAACATTTCCTTAGGGAAAACAACAAAACAAATAATCCCTTACTCTTCTTCCCGCAAAGGAAATATACGTCCCTATTACTGAACAATGGGAAAATTCTATGTCACAGTGAAAAGAATAAATATTACAGTAAAATGAGAATATATATATATATAAATAAACAAATAAACAGGGTGCGTAGCTAAATTAATCAGCAAAAAATAAGCACCTTTTAAGCACTCAAAAAATATTTTAAGCACTTTAAAAAAATATCACAATTAGGCAGGGGAAAGTTTTTGACAATTGCTGGTTTTATCTTTTTTTAACTGTCATGTCATAAAAACCCCTTTTGGCATTGTTTTTGACAATTGCCAAAAATCATGAAATTTTGAATCATGTAAAAGGAATGGCGTTTTCATACGTTATGGACTGACAATACACCAAAATAGATCGGGGTTGAATTAATTGTAAGAACGTTGAATAGAACAATGTAAACTGTGTCTTTTTGCATAATTTGTAGCGAATATCAACATGGTAAAGAAAAAATCTCATTTTCAAAAAGGGAAAATTAAACACTTTTTAAAAACACCCAATGAAAAAAGCACCTTTAAGGGGTCTTTTAAAAAAGAAAATAAGCATCTTTAAGCACTTTTTAAAAATGCTTCGCACCTTGATAAATATACATATATATAAATATGTATACACACACAGATATACAGGGAGGCAAGAGACCCCCCCCCCCCATTCTACCACAGTCGCTGTTTCCAATTGTTTAATTTCATAAAAAAGTCTTTTTTTTTTTTTTTCATTTCACAAAAAAGGGAAACATTTATAAAAAGGATTCTTTCAATAAAAATGTTCTCAACTTGCAAGTAAATAGGGCATGATTTTAAATTGAATTGTGCCAAATAATTGCCTTTTAATTCCTATTTCCTAACAAATAAGTTTTCATATAAGACTACATATACTTTGTATCATAACCAACAGTTTCTTAATCAGAGAACATTCTTATTTTTAAGAGCTGTTTTCAAAAAGGGTGGGAGCAAGAGATCAAAACTTTTAACAGCAAAATAATGCTTTCAGAGCAAATTTATAATTCTGTCTAGTGACAGGGTTTCTGTAAATATATTAACAAATGAATGTAAAGAGAGTGATATGACAATTCAAGAAATTTATCTAACACTGCAAATACTCATGCAAGAGGTTTTGTAACTTAAAATAGAATAAATAAATAAATAAAACAATTTGTGAAAAGGGATAAGCATTTGGATGATCTTTCCGGATTATCTTAGGATCCACCCCCTCGGGGACTAAGGAACCAAGGGGCAGGGGAGCTCTCATTTTATAGATCATGAAGCACAGCCCCTTCTAAGTATTTATATTCCCCTATTACTAATTGAAGTTTACAATTAAAACAAAAAATAGATAATTTTATTGTGTCTAAATTTAAAAAATAAGTAACATTTCCTTGGTGGCTACCAAATCACCTTCTTGGAAAGATCCTTGGTTTTAAATGTCACAGAATATTAAATAAATAAAAATGAGGGAGGAATAAATTACAAGTAAACAGTTTACTTTTAATTTAATTTTAAAACAATTCGAATTAAGAAGTTGAAAATGCATAGTCGATTGCTATTTTGTTAGGTTCAGAAAATTTGGATCCGGTTAATGCTAATATATACACACAGGGTGGGAGAGAGTAACCCCAGCACTCATGAGATGTAAACATGACAAACAAAAAAGTGTTAATATCAACGTGAATTTATATAAATCGCTCTGGTGTGTACATATTAAAACATATTGTAATGGATGTAAAACTTCTCAATATTTCAATACCTAATTTATGTTTCAATTTGCAATTCGTTTTATTCTTGAATCTGATGCCCTATTACTTAAAATATATAAAAGAATTATGTACTAAAAGCCACCTTACCACAGCAACGGAAGGATCTAGCTGAGAAAAACTCATCCGGCTGGGATGTCGACAATGGTAACTGGAGTCGTCCATCGGACCACTATTTTTATAGACTTGAGTGGTGTGGGGGTCCAAGTAAATCAATTCACTTCCTTTATATATAAAAAAATAATACACAATCTTGCAAAATTAAGAAAAGTTGGCTAAAAAGAAAACTTTCTGTTAAAATTGTACTTTATTTATACATAATATATGATTCTAATTTACATTTATATGTTAAGGCAGCTCAACCTTTTTGTCGAAATTTGTCAGTTTAAAAGTTGTTTCTTTCCCTATGTAAATACACTGAGTAAAATAGCTTATGATAATAATTTTCGATGTAAAATAAAATAACACATTTAAGAAGGGATTCATTACAAAACTATACTTCTATTTTTAATAATATACTTTTAATGAGAAATTAGTGCTTGATGATTTTTGATACTTTCATTTATATTGAGTTGAAATAATTTTTTTTTACTAGCTATTAATTGTTAACTTTTTTTATAGTTTTTTTTTGCATTAACTATTACTATTTTGTGATTACTTGTTAACTTGTTTTGCTAAATATTAAGTGTTAGCTTGTTTTTTAGTAAGTTATCCTTTGTTAATTTTTATGAACAACAATATCTAGTGTACAATAAAGATGTTTCTTTAAACATTTCCATGCCCGCTATTCCTTGTTTTTTTAAGCAAAATATCTGCACCTGCATAAAATCACGTTGCGTTTTATTTTCGTTTTTCTGATGATTTATCTATTTATTTTGGTTACTGTTTTCGGTTGTATGACATAAAAAAATAACTTTTTCGATACTATGTGCTCCCATTATGTTTTTTTTTTTTTTTTTAGTTTTTTGTCTCGGTCGAATTAATTCAATAAATTAACGTTTAGTTAATGTCTAATTGAACATAATTAATTTTCATATTCAAGTGTCATTCATTTATCCACAGAGCTGTTGTGATGGCTTAGGGGACAGATCAAGGGGTTCGATCGAATCCTGACGGGTTGATTTGAGTTCCGAACCGATCACAGTGCAGGCCTAAAATATCCTCAGTGGCAATCAGATCATGGGTTAGAGTCCCCTAGCTGTCAAGCTAACCGTTGGAGGTTTTCCTCTCCATGTAATGCAAATACAGGTTAGTTCACTCAAAAAGTCCTTTTTGAAGGCAAATATCTCCCAATACTTGATCCAGTGTCATCTGGATTGGATTAAGAATGACGAGGCTACGTAGTTGAACATTATTAGTTGTAAGCCAAAAAAAAAAAAAAAAAAAAAAACTAGGTCGGCTGTTCAATGACGGTTATAAAATCAAGAATAATGATAATTTTTTTACTTAATTTATTTCTCATGGCATAATGGTATAGGTACATAATTGATAAAATGTTTGAACTTTACTAACCTGCATAGCCTATGAAATAAGATGCATGATTTGTTCTTCCGCCAATGATCCCTAATGATTGCTTCAAAGTAAAGACTGCCTAGTAATTGAAAAAAAATCAACTGAAAGTAATGCATATTTAGTTATTCAAAACAAAAAATAAATATAATAACACTGTTTAATATGTTGATGTTCCTTTATTGTAGTTAAAACATTAATAGGTCTGTTATGTTCTTTTACTTGACGCATTCAAAAGTGTCGTGTAATGCAGGGTTGTCACTCATATCTGGAAAAAAAAAATCCCTGTACACATCCAGACGACCATAATATACTTATTTATATCCGTCGTTGAATAGTCGATCCAATTTTGGGTTTACGACTACTAACGTTCGACTCTGCAGCCTTGTCATTTTGAACAAATCAAGAAGATAAGGAAACAACTGGATCAGTACCCCCAAGAGGTATTGATTTGCTATGGGAAATGGAGAACTTTGTGACTCGACAGGTATAACGCGGGCATCAGTCACTATTTAATACACTTCGGTTGGCGAGGATCAAACCCACGACCTCTCGGACAGGGTCCCAGTGTCCTATCCTGGCCCATACACAATATATTAAGAGGAAAAACACAGCCACTGTGCTCTTGTATGAGCTATAGAGGGCAAACTACACTAGTTATAATTGCTGGGGGAAAAATAACAGCTGAACATATATAATTAATGCTATAGAAAATGAAATAGTTTCGTATATCTTCCTTAAATATCCCATAGATTGCCCTTTGAGTGGTAATCTTTTTTAAAAGAAACAGAATTTCTGTTGCGTTATCCCCTCTCTCTTTAAACGTAACAGTGTAGTGGTATAGTCAGATGCTTCAAGGATTTTAATGAGAGTGATTGTAACTAGCCAATCTCCTTTGTTAACAATTTTGAGTAAAGTTAAAAGAAAATTGGGAATTTGTTTACCAGCCTAATTATCCTTCTCCTGCTCTTTTGATTTCAATTTTGGATATTTTTTACAATCAATAATCTTACATCGTGGCGTCCGTGAACTTTATAAAAGAAAAGGATAAAAATGGTTGATGATGAAGCAACCAAGAAATTTGACCTACTTAAGACGCAGCGAAAGAGCCTGCGTGCCACGTTTACTAAATGCGTCACCAAGATTGAGGATACCTTAAAAACAGAAATAGTGGACAAAACAAACTTTCCGAATTTGCAAAGGCAAATCGCCAATAAATTCTTCAGATTGGAATTAATTCAAGAAGAAATAAGAAACTTATTATTATCAGCAGAAACTTTGATGGCATATTATGATGAAGATTTCCAGACAGCGGAAACTTGTCGTGATAAATACTCTGAAATGTGTAGCACTTTGGAGGACTATCCTACTGCGATAGAAGAACTGTCAATTCCAGAAAAAAGAAAATATAAATTGCCTACAATTGAGCTTAAGAAGTTTAGCGGGGAAGTGAGAGAATATTTAGGATTCTGGAGCCAATTTGAGAAAATAAACCAAGACTCAGAAATCTCGGAGGACGATAAATTTCAATACCTAATGCAGGCCATGGTCCCCAATTCTAAGGCCTCAAGGTTAGTGCTGAGTTTCCCTCCAATGAAAGAAAACTATATAAAGTGTATCACACAACTCAAGAATCGGTTTGGAGGGGAGGATTTATTAGTTCAAATATACGTTCGTGACCTACTTAGGATGGTCATGAGAAATGTTATGGGCGGAAAAGCGAAAGATCTCTCAGAACTATATGATGAACTTAAATTCAAGTTAATGTGTTTAGAAACTCTCGGTAAAGGTTCGGAAACTTTTTCAGATTTTTAGCGCAACTGGTTGAAAACTGTTTACCAAACGCAGCAGACAAATGGATAATACCAATGAAGAAGAAAGTAGTGCAAGATCGTTGAATAAATTTTTAACTTTTCATGCCTAAGAAGTTAAAAATGAGGAAATGATCCTACTTGCCCGTTCCGGCATACAATCGACTAACGAAAAAACAAAAACAAAGAAATTGGAGAGAGATCAGGCAGTAGCTACAGGTGTGGCGCTCTTAAATCAGACCAATAACTCAGGTAAGCGATTTCGTTGTATTTTCTGTTCTAAAACAAATCATAAATCTATTGATTGTTTTTTTGCTAAAAAGATGGCATTTAATGACAGGAAGAAAATTTTGATCCAAAAACATGCTTGTTTCAAATGCTTACGTATTGGTCATTCACTGTGCAATTGTAGAATTCCTATTACCTGTAATTTATGTAGTAAAACCGATCATTGTATACTGTTATGCTCCAATAAAGAAAATAATATTTCTGATGTAGGTAATTTAGATGCAATTAGTTCTGATACAATTAACTCTAATACTGAAAATGTGGTCACTAATACTCTCGATAATAAAAATGTCAATAATAACATATTTTTGCAAACAATTGCATTTAAAATTTTTGTAAATAAGAAGGAAACAACTGTTCGTGGGTTAATAGACAGTGGATCACAATATTCATATATTAGTGAAAAATTAATTGAAAAATTAAACTTGCATCCCAAAGGTAAACAAACCCTTGTCCACGATTTGTTTGGGGGGCGTGTGACCCGTCCTCGTATTCACTCATTATTTGAGATAAAAATCAAAAGTCTGAATGGCAATTACATACATGATATTGATGTTTTTTCTGAAAACAAAATTTGTGGGTATGTTCCTAAAGTTAATGATTTTATTGCTTTGGTTGAACTTAAAGAAAAAGGTATTGATGTTCTGATTTAAATGTGGCTCTAAATGAAATTGATATATTATTGGGTGCCCAAATAATTAGTGATATTTTACAAGATGAAATATATAAACTAAATTGTGGTTTATTGGCTGTTAAAACAAAACTTGGGTTTACAATAATGGGTAAAGTAAATGGTATAATTAATGAACATCAGGTATTGTCCGCGCCTGCCTTGCATGAACGCAATTTGTGTAATAAAACATTTTCTATGTTATCTTTAAATTTTAACAATTTAAATGTTAGAGAATTGTGGGACTTGGATGTTATTGGAATCCGTGATCCAATAGAAAATAATAAACAGGTAGCGCTGCATTCTGATATGATAAATCAGTTTAATGAAAACTTAAAAGTTCTTCCTAGTGGAAGGTATGAACTTTGTTCATCTTTCAAAGGGGATGTGACTTTGCAAGAAAATAAGGATGCAGTTCTTAAAAGGTATAGGCAATGATTCAAAGGTCTATTGCAAATAACACTATAGATGATTATGTGACTGTATTTAAAGAATGGGAAGAATTAAAAATAATTGAAAGAGTTACCACAAATGAAATATTAGATAAGAGTTATTATCTTCCCCATAGACCGGTAATTAAGGAAACTAGTGAAACTACACGAATAAGGCCAGTATTTGATGCTAGTACTAAAGTCGGCCAACAACCCTCCTTGAACTATTATTTGTTTAGAGGGCCTAATTTAATTGAGCTAATTCCAGATGTATTAGATCAGTTTTTAATGTATCCAATAGGGTTATCTAGCGATACAGAGAAGGCATATTTGATGTTAGGCATTTCAGCTGAGCATCGTAATTTTTTGCGATTTTTTTACCCTTCATGAAATGAAGAAAGTGTCTATAGACATTGTAGGGTAGTGTTTGGGGTTTCTTCTAGCCCATTTCTACTGTCCGCCTCAATTAATCATCTTTTGGATAATATTAACACAGATTATGCAGAAATTGTTTCGAAACTCAAGAATTCATTTTATGTGGATAATTGCATAACCGAAGCATTTAGCGAGACAGAAAGAGATAAATTCATTTTGGGTGCTCAAAATATTATGAAAGGAGCGCGCTTTAACATTTTAGGTATCACTTGGAATTTAGAAAGAGATACGTTAAGATGTAATATTTCTAGAGATTTTAGTAATATAGAAGAAATGAGTAAAAGATCAATATTACAACAGATTTTTGACCCTGTAGGAATTTTGGCAGCTACCACACTATTACCTAAATTTTGGTTGTAGGAGTTGTGGAGATTGAAATTGTCCTGGGACTGCCCTTAGAAATCCGCTATAAATTTTGTAAATGGACTTCAGAGATTTATATGTTAAAAGAGTTAGAAATTCCCAGATATGTTGAAATCAATGATAACTCTGAGCTCCATATTTTTATGGATGCTTGTAAAACTTCCTATGGAGTTTGTGTATTTGTTAGGACAGATACTCAATCAGGGGTAAAACTAAACTTATTAAGAGTAAAATCGAGAGTAGCTCCGTTGAAAAGTGCCTCAATTCCACGTTTATAGCTTTTAGCTTGTTGAATAGGTGCCAGATTAGCTAACTCAGTTAGAATCGCTCTGGATTTATCACAAATTAAAATTATTTTTTGGACTGATTCTATGGTCGCATTGTGGTGGATTAAGAATCGTGGGGAGCGTCGTGGATGGTCAATATTCATGGCTAATTGTGTTACAGAAATAAACGAGATCGCTTCCCATGAGAATTGGCGACATATGCCAAGCAAAATGAATCACGCTGACCTCATTTCTCGAGGATGTATTTCTAGAATCAAAATGGCTACTTAATTCAAGTGAGAACTGGCCTTTAAATGACACGATTTTTGAAAATAAAGAACTAAGTGCTGAACACAGAAAAATAAAAATTAGTAATGTTAATGTAACCGAGGAGTCGCCATAGTATGCAACAAAGTTTTCCAACTATCACACCATGATTCGTGTATTTGCATGAGTGATCAGGTTCATGAAAAATTTGCGTACAGCCTTAGATAAAAGAGAACTTGCCGATCTAACAGCAACTGAAATAGCAGAGAAAACTGTTATACGCAAAATACAAAAAGACTTTTTCCAAATTTTAAAGAAATTCCAGTGGTTAATGTTTAAAAAGATAGTGACAATTTAATTTGTGTCAAAATCAAAATCATTGAGCGTGATGGCAATCTGAATTTTAAGGCTCCTATCCTTTTGCCAAGTGACTGTTTGTTTACTAAAAAGTTAATTGAGTATCAACATCGAAAAAACTGTCACGCGGGTCTTCAAATTTTGCTCTCCATTATATGAGAAAAATATTGAATCTTAAAAGCTCGATAAACAATTAGAAGTGTGGTTAAAAATTTTGTGCGTTGTAAACGATATACTGCAAAGGCAGCAGTTAGCCAACCAGTATCGCTGTCCATAGATCAAGTAAAAGACGCTAACGTATTAGGAATCGTCTGGCTCATAGGAATTGATCTGGCTGGACCTCTATTTTTAAAAAATAGGGAGAAGGTGTGGATAGTGCTATATACTTGCAAAATTTTTAGAGCAGTGCACTTGGAAATGGTGCTCTCTACGGCGAATCGTTATCTCTTCGGCGCACGTCGTGGTAGACCAAACTTGATCTATTGTGATAACGGCACGAATTTCCGCGGCGCATACCGTGAGCTCAAAAACTTAAATTGGGCTAAATTAGTGCGAGAAACTGAAATACAACAAATAAAATGGAAGTTTAACCCTCTAACCGCCGCATGGTGGGAAAGACTTATTTGTGTAATAAAAGATCTACTAAGGCGTACACTGGGCAGGTCAGTGCTCAATTATGAAGAACTGTTCACCATTCTGTGCGGTTGCGAAGCGATTATTAACAATAGACCCTTGACATATGTGTCGGAAGACACATCAGATTTGAAACCACTGACCCATGCTATGTTTTTGGCCACTAATTCATCCTTTGACGTAACTGATTAAGATTTAAATGACTTTTCGAAGTTTCAAAAAAGAATAAGATATTGTTGTAAACATATTCTTGATCTAAGATGTCGCTTTCGAAAAGAATATTTAAGTCAATTGATCCAAAGACACCCTGAAGGAGCCTCTAGAAATTGTGCTGTTGGAGAAATTGTCTTAATTGGTAATGACAACAAAAGACGTTTGAATTGGCCCTTAGGTAAAATATTGCAGCCAATACCCGGAAAAGACGGGAAAATTCGTACCGTTAAGCTCCGCTGTAATAACAACATACTAATCAGACCTGTTGGTAGAATCAATTCCTTAGAAGTTCCAGCAGATTCCATCTTGGAAATAACATCATCTTCTGGCAGTGAACCATCAGTAGCTCCTGACAGCGAATTTTCTGCAGATCCAGTCCTAGAGAATACTGTTCTCTCGGCAACCAGTGATCGTGCTCAAGTGCCTCTCCTCCCACTCATGAGTGACAGAGTGTCCAAGTATGGACATAAGATAAAAAAAACCAAACCGGCTGGGCTGGAACTAAAGTAACTTTTGCCAATTTTTTTTTAGTCTAGGTTTTCGTCAAAAAGGGGTGAGGATGTTGGGTCATCCCCTTTATATTTAAACGTAACAGTGTAGCGGTATAGTCAGATGCTTCAAGGATTTTAATGAGAGTGATTGTAACTAGTCAATCTCCTTTGTTAACAATTTTGAGTAAAGTTAAAAGAAAATTGTGAATTTGTTTACCAGCCTAATTATCCTTCTCCTGCTCTTTTGATTTCAATTTTGGATATTTTTTACATTTAATAATCTTACAATTCCCATTTTCTAAAATAAATAATCAAAATTCCATGTTTTTTAAATTCATGTATTTTCCCTGTGGTGTGGCAACCCTGTAAAAATACAATTAAAATGAAATGAATAAATTTCTTTTAACTATATGGTTTATACTACAATAGATTACAAAACATGCTCATTGATTGAATGAACCACTTATAATCATAGTTGGCCAGACAACCCAATGCTTTCCTTTGAAGAATTCTCTACGATGACTGACCAATTAATAAAGTGTTATTTGTAATGGTGCTTAAAATTTTTCTGCTTCAACAAATTTTTTCAGGTAAAAATATGACAAAACCACCTACAATTATGTTTTGTAAAAATAAAAGAATGAGAGCAATAAAGATTTTTGCCATTTTTCACACAACTGATCAGTGATTCCGGTAGGCTTTGGAAACTAATGACTTCAGACCTTCGAATTTTGGGGTCTTTTTTATTTTTTTATACAGATTTGGTCTTGATTAAAAAAAAAAAAATAAAAAAAAAAAAAATGGTAAATCATTTTAAATTTTAAAATTCTATCTAAAATGAAATAAATTTGGTCTATAAATGAATTCTTGAAAACTAAAAGAAAAAGTAAGAGAGGAAGTAAAAAAGCTAGATTTTTCCAATTCTGAAAACAATAATCCGTGATAAATTCTCTAACCATTTGATAATATGTGCATTTATAAAAACTCTATCAATTTACAGACAAAGCAAAAAATTTTAAAGTAAAAGAAATAAACTTTGAAATCAAATTAAAACTAAAATTTTAATTTGAACAGATTTGCTTCAAGCAAGTATCAGAATTTTTTTCCAGGGTTGTCACTCAAATTTGGAAAAAAATTCCCTGTGTTTTATACAAAATGTATTAAGGGGAAATTTTCACTAGCGTTCTTGTACATAATATATTAGGCTAACTGTTCTAGTTTAATTGCTAGAAATACTTAGAGAGGAAAAAAAGGAACAGTTGAACATACATAATAATGCTATAGAAAATGAAATAGTTTAGTATAGCTTTCATAAATATCCCTCAGATCGCCCTTTCAGTGGTCATCATTATTTAAAAGACAAAAATAAATAACAAAATTTCCCGTATTTTCCCAGTTTCAAATTCATGACTTAATGAAGTTACTATTTTCTCTGACAAAAACAAAACAATAAATTTAAAAAAGCATTATAATAACATTAATTTAAATGATAGGTATAATCAAAACTGTTATACACTGCATCTTCATATTTATAGATTTTAAATTTAAAAAACAGTAAAGAATGATTTTAAGCAATAAAATAGCTGAAAAAAATGCAAAAGCAAATAATTTCTTTTTTCTTTTTTACTGCAGAATTATATTCTAAAGATACTTTTCTTGTTAAAGATACTTGAAAGGAAAGAAATACTCCTGACTTTTCTGTTCTCATTTCAGAATTTAAAAAAAATTCACCAATGACTGGCTTGCTTCAGCTAGAATTTGAAATTGATAAAATAAAAATAATAACAAAATGTAAAAGATAATTCGCTCTAGAAATGATATTTTTTCTTTCATTTTTGAAAGAACACCAGCATTTTTAAAGAACATGATAAAATATTTTATATTTTAATAAAATATGACTGAGTGGGGATTTTGTTAGAAATTCATATATTTGAAACACCTTGAAATTCGGGTGAAGGTAAATTTCATTTTAAAAATGTGATTTTTCAGCAATATGGCTTTCCATGATTTTTTTTATTTTTTAAAAAGTTAAAATCATGACAAATTTTGAATTGAAACCGAAATTCACGACTTTCCATGTGCGCAGATACCCTGTATTTTCCAGGTTTTTCCCCTATCCCCATTTTAGGCAATAGATGAACAATACTTACCTTTAGCTTTTCAAAATATACTGGTGTGATCTCAGATAAACCTAACCTTAAAGGTATAGTAAGTAAAACAGCTTCTGATTTTTGACTAGAAGTTGCTTGCAAAGACTCCCCATTAAACAATTTTCCTGAAGTTGAAAAATAATTTTATTAATTCATAACAGCTATAATAGTAGAAAGGAGAAAATATATATTTTTAAAAAAACTTCAAACAATAGTATTAATTTATCTATGGATGTAAAACCACATTTCTCACATGTCAGGGTTTTGAAAACAATTCACATAAAGATGCAAAAGGAAGAAAACAAATTGTTTTCTTTCTTTTGAATTGGGATCACAAAAGTTTTGTGGGTCAGATCATTTACAGATTCCTTGTGAAAAAACAATCTCACAGTTTGATACCTATGAACACATATTTATTTTAGAATTTAAAAAAAACTTTTTTTTAAAAACATTTAAAATAGATTTTACTGTTAGAGAATAAAATAATTATGATAACTTGATAATTTTCCTCTAGAATATTTCTTTATTTTTTTTTCTCTTTAGAATATTTTTTTCTCCAGAATACTCAATCTACTGATGAAAAGAAAATATGAATCAAAAAAAAGATTCTTTATTGATTTTTTAAAATTATTTTTAACTTTAAATGGTATAATTCAATCGGCATATTTTGCATTCAACTTTTTATAAAAAGTTAGTTTTTTTTAAAAGTTATTTAATGCACGCAAGTATAGTAATAATTTGATTATTTTTAAACCAATTAATCTTCAGTCTCTTTTAATTATAAAAAAATTAAAACAAAGCCTACATTTAATTCATTCGCTTTTATTTTTGAAAAAATTTAAACAAATTTATTTATTAAAAGTTATTTATTTAAAAAAATGTGGCAATTAGTTAAAATAATATTTTTTTGATTAAATAAAAAGTTAAGAAACGTTTTGACTCTATTTAATAATACTTTATTTTTTAAAATTTTTCTTAAAACTCTTTCAATACTTGTTTGTTTCAAAATTTGTTAGTCAGCATCATTTTTAAACAAATTAATCTCTAGTCTGTTTTATTTTTAAAAAAAGAAAATAATAATAAATAAATAGAAAACAATTTATTTTTACATTTATTAAGTAAAGGATTTGACCATTAAATACAACTTTATTATTTTAAATAAATAAATAAAAGAAGGTTCCAAAAGCACATTTTTTTTCCAACAAACTTAAAAAATGCTTTACTAAAGTGAACATTTCTTTGGTTTGTTTTTCACTTTCGTTTTTCTTCCATTTATTTTTTAATGCATGTATGTAAAATATTTTTTTTACAGCTTTATTATTATTTTTAAACCAATAAATCTTAAGTAATTTTTAATTTTAGAAAAATAAAACTAAAGCTTGGTTTGTTTTTATTTTAAGACACCTTTATTATTTTAATTGAAAAAATTAAGCAATGCTATTGATATTATAGAATCCTTTTTATAGAATTAACATTTTCCTTTGTAATAGTTTTTTTTTTGTTGATGGATTTAAAGATTTATGATAGATATTTTTTGAACATATGCTAAATCGCGATACATCGCCATATCACTATGACTAACAGACGATGTATCACGATATAAAATTTCTTACATCGTCCAGTCCTAATCAGGAATATCAATATTTCATTATATTTTTTTAAATTATATTATTTTTAAGTAAACATTTTCACTAAAAAAATTAACACTAAACATACCAACACTTACTATTTCTACCATAGCCGTTCAAATGACCGGACCTTATGCTTCTTGATTGAATGTATGAAATATGGATGTTAAGAAGGAAAAGAACTATAAAAACTTGATTTAAATTAAACAAAATTGTATCTTGCCAATTTTTATGTAATACAAACACAAAGAATAAGAATTTTTAATTCGTTGCTCAACGCATTTTTTACGTTTACTGGGTGTTTCCATTGTATATTTTCCGCAAACATATTTCTTCTAATTATTATTATTTTCATAATTCACATAATTATTCTTATAATTATAAGAATACATAAGAATTATAATTCTTATAATTAATATTATTTCTTCTAAGAACTTGTGCTGTTTTGATTGTTTCAACATTTATCTGGGTAAAAACTAACAGTTAGTTAGAAATGAAGTAAAGCTATCAAAATAAAATACAAGCCATTTACCAAAAATTTCGTTTTTGTCACTTTTTCTGATACAAAAATGCCAATCTAAAATTTTAGTTACTTTCTTGAAATTTGAACTCACAGTTACTCTGATTGAACTAACAACACAACAGCCTTTTCAGAAATGTACAACCAATCGAATGTAACGCATTGCATCATTTCTGATCTGATCACATTATAAAGCAATAAATTGTTCTCCCGGCCAAATGACCGGTTGTGGTAGAAATAGGTATACGAGAAGTATTATTCAAAACAAACAAATACATTATATAAATATATATATAATAGAATATTAGCGGTATATAATTGTTAGAAAAAGTCATGGAATGAAATGCAAAAATGGTAAGATGATAAGCACATTTTCGATACCAACGTTCTTAAACAGTCATTTGACGGTATGTTTAGTGTTAAACAACACTCATATATTATCACTTAACTGTTATTATTGATAATGTATCCAACATTATAATATTTGATACCTGCTATTATCAACAACTCATTGTTGACAATGATGACGGTTATATTATTGCACTAAATGAATACGATCATCAGCAATCTCAATACTGCTTGCAATATTATAAATATTATAAATTATTGCATATTCAGGGTTGCCACAGAGGTCTATAAAAAAACAAAAAAACAAATTCCCTGTACATATATATATAGAGAGATTACCACACATTCACTGCGCTCTTGTGAACTATATTAGGATAACGATGCTTAGCCTTAGTTGCTGGAAAAACTTGGAAAAATAAGAAACAGCTCCATATAAAATAAATAATGCTATAATAAAGGAAATCACATAATATAGCTGAACTATCATCTTTAAATATCCCAGAGATTGCCCTTTGAGTGGTCACCATTTTTCAATAGACAAAAACAAACACGATTCCCTGAAAACATACTTATTTCACTTTTAATGACCATATTGTCCATAGCAACGTGTATAGATATGTCATTTTCAACATCTTCTTCATTCAATCTCCTGAAATATAAATATCCTGTTAAACTGTGCAAATAAAGTTTATTTTAACATCAATTTATGGAGAAAACCAGCTGTCTTTAAGCACTTACTTCAGCACTTGCACTACAGTGTTAGGCCCAAACCACTGACCAACTCTTTTCTCTAACATTTGACCTTTAAGAGCTACAAGTAAAAAATACCTTACTCACATACTTATTTTTTAAAAATTGCAGCTCTCAACAAATATATGTAATTTACTATCTTAAATATTTTATGAAGTTATATTTAAAATTCTTCATTAAAATCTCATTAAGGTTTGTACTCATTTTATGATTAAAAACACTTTCAATCAAGCACTTTAAATTGTCACTTCAATCAAGCACTTTAATTGTAATTCAAAATCAAGCACTTTAATTGTAATTCAAAATCAAGCACTTTTAAGCACCCTATCTAAGTCAGCAAAGAAAGCTATTATATTTCACAAAAAGTTGCACGATTCTTAAAATCATAATATACTAAGTTCTATTATTTATGATTTTTAAAAAAATTGAATATTTAAAGAGAAACAATTTTCTGAAAAAAAAATATAACTTCCATATATAAACTCGCATACTCTACAATTCATTTTTAAAACAAGCCTTTCATTCTCAAAATGCTCTGTGTCATAATAATATCGTATCAAAAATACTAGGTTTTTGTAATCAATATGGAAATGGCCAAATACCCAAAAATAATTGCATTGACTGCCAAAAATACGATAGGAAAACAATGCCGTTTCACAATGCGATCATTGCAAAATTAAAGCATCGAGTGATCAAGTACTAAAACATGAAATTTGCTAGACATAATAGTAGAGTATTTAAAATATCGCAATTGAAAGAAATCATATAAAAATTGTCGAAAGAGAACAAAAAGCTGCAAAAAATGATAAATAAAGGGCATGGTATTACAATAGAATCGTCGCAAATAGAATGGGTAAAAAAATTAATAAAACTTCTCAGACGTAATTGCTGTTCGGTATCCTATCGTAATATTGGCCCTTTTGAAGATCTTGTGAAGCCGATGATGCGCACATGCAACATACAACCTCTTAAATTTTAATTCTTTCGATAATACCTGCATCCGAAAATAGTGATGAAAATGATCAAGATGAGCGAAAAATATCGATATTCTGGAACATTTGAGAGAGGCATAAAACTCTGAAATACTTGCAGACTTAAATCATAAAGCAAATTTGCCTTCAATAGTATATATTGAGAAGAATATTGTTATAATTTTATTTAAAAACAAATCATGTCATGATTACACATCTAGTAATTAATTTTGTGTCATCAGCATACTTAAAAAATTATTTGTTTTTTTTTGCTCTGATTTTACGTTATCTTGCTTTTTGCGTTTTATAACGCTAGTACGACAGAAAATGTTAAATCCACTGTACATAAGGCATGATTTGTAAAAGTAAGAAAACCAATAAAGCTTAAACTAATAATATTAACACAATTTTCAGATTTTTAGAACGCACCAATTTTATGAATAGAATACTGGCTTTCAATTTTGTCATCAAACTTCTGTAATATTCTCTGATATACTTCATTTGAACAACCCAGTTTCCAATTCCATTCTGAAAAGAAATTGCATCTGTCATTTCATTAATACTTTATATAACAAGAATTCTTTAATCAGCTTGAAAATAAATAAAGTACTCACAACAGAAAAAACAACTATGCATAAAGGTACAGTTTAAACTGTGCAAAATGAGCCAATAAATAACTATCAAATGTAACACAGGAACTATAATATTAATACTATGTAATTATTTTTTGTTAATTAAAAAAAAGAGTTATCAAGCAATATTGAGAATTTTCAAAGCTACATAAGCCAGTGATTCTCAACCTTTTTTTATCCCGGCACACTTTTAACGATTTCGAAGCTTGATGGCACACAAAGTAAATAATAAGTTAAAAAGTTGTTTACTTTACCTAGAATACACTACGCAAAATAGTTCTTGATAATAATTTTTAATTTGTTTTTATAACTTATTTGCGTAGCTTATTTTAATTGTCAGTTTTAATTTTCTTTTGTAAGTTAATATTTAGCTTTTTTTCTTTCGTTAATTAATAATTTTAATAGTCATTAAATCTCTTATCTATTTTAAAATTGTCAGACAGGACTATTGCCAACAAACATGTTTACGCCGTTAAAGAGTGGAAAAATTATATATATGTATATATATATACTTTTCTTTAATTTAAACTTTATTCAGAATGTAAAAAAAGCATTCTAATTTTTACAATACCATTCCTAAAATTTGGAGGCACAAAAAAGTGCTGCAACACAGTGGTTGTGAATTACTGATGTACACCAAAGCAAATGTGACATTTTCTTGATTATGTTATTGGGAAATTGTTATTGAATGGAATCAAATTAGGTAAAACTTGACAGTGGTGTTTCTTAAAACAATTTAAATATGCTTCAAATAAACTTTTGCATTCATCACTAACAGCATAGCGTAATAGACACACCACACTTTTTTTACAGTACACCTAGTGAACGATTACAATGTTGTAACCAGGGATAAAAAAATCTCGACGAAAACTAAGAAATCGAAGCCGATTATTCTTCGTAAATAAATAAAAAAGTTAGATGCCATCATTTGCAATGGAATGAAAAATGTTTATACTTATAAAAGGAATGTTACAAGCAAACAACCAAATGCCCTACTGAAGATGTAGTCAATCTATGAAGGAAATGTGCAGTATGAAGGTCAGATTATAGACAATTTCTAGTCAAAATGAAAGTTTTCAAATTAAAACTTTCAATTAAAAACTTCCAAAATAGAACTTATTTAACTCCTCAATTCTCCTTTTTTTAATTTTTTTTCTTTCCTTTATTTGTGAAACTAAATCAGAAGTAAATCAATAAAAAAAGAAAAAAATTCCCTGTACTGAAAATTTTTAAAACAAATAATGCTGTAATAAATGAACTAGCTTAGCATAGCTGAAATATCATCCATAAATATAACATAGAATGCCATTTGAGTGGTCACCATTTTTTAAAAGGCAAAAATAAGAAACAAAATTCCCTGTATTTTCCAAGTTTGTAAAGAAAAAATAAAAACTCTCTGCATTTTCCCTGTTATTTTTAGGTGATTTTTTAATTCCCTGTATTTTTCAATTCTTTTTTTCCTACTCTTCCTGTGGAGTGGCAACCCTGTTCTTTGTCACATATAAAAATATTATTTAACAGCTAAATAAAAACTAATTACTGACTCTATAGACCCAATAAAACGAAATACTATAATTTTGGCAACAGATGATAGTGTCAAAAAGCAAAATTTCTTTTATTCTACTTATCATTTGATAAGGATTCATTCATACATAAGGGAGTAAGAATAATCTGGTCATGGTTCCAGAAAATTTTGTATTTTTATAGTGTTGTAACACTTATAATAAATATATATTTTCTTATTATACTCACAAGTAGAGTATTATACCCATTCAATATACACTATTGGGCCTCAAGGGGCAGGATTCTTTCGAGCTATTTGCGCCAAAACTCTCTTACACTAATATCTTTCTGCATACTTTTAATAATAACAAACATACATGTTGCTAATTTAAAATAACAAAAGCACTGTGTTCACAAAAACAAAAACTATTTACATATATTTTTTAATTGAATAAGTAATAATTTTTTTTTAAAAATATTATCCGTGATATTTTCTCATTTTGTTGGGACGGGGAAACACACTAATTACTTCCTTCTTTGAATTTTGTAAATAATCATCCCAATAAAAACTAATTAAAAATCATAAAATCTGTAGTAGTCATTGCCGAAAAAAGATCGACGACAAAATCGTGCGAGTCGGACTCCTCAAAAAGAGGTCACTCTAATGCATGTTTCGTTTCGAGATCAGGTTGTCGTCATAAATAATATGGTATAAAAAATATCGGATTTTAAAACTACACAGAAATGAATAGCAATAACTGCCAAAAGTAGATAGAACTATTGCCTTAAATAAAAAGCAAATACTCGAATGCACCATTCGAGTCTTCCGTATCGTTTAAAATATATCGGAACACGGCCGATGTACAATCTAAACGATATACTGCCGAAAATGCAATCCAAACTTTACATCGATTCACGATACCATCACCGTCATTCGAGAGTGCAAAAATGTGATTATCTAAATGCCTGACTCAAATTTTACATATAAATTTCTGTAGAAATGAAAAAAAATTTTACTTTTAAAAAAAAAAAGATTTAAAAAAAAAAAAAAAAAAAAAAAGAGATTAAAAAAAAAAAAAAAAAAAGATTTTTTTAAAAAAAATTTCTGCAAGAACCCTGAAAAGTTCTCTGACAATGTCGCCGTGTTGCTGCGATTCTGCCACTGGGTTCCTGGGGTTGGAACTCTGAGAAATATGCGGACAATGCTGCTGCACTCTGTGACACTATTTTGGACTTTTTCTCTTCCATTCCCACATCGAGGCATGCAGAAACATGGTTTGACCAAATGGGGGTTCAAAAACTGGACAGGCCATCTCAGATCCCAAAGAACACATTATAATTACGAATGAGAGGGTTACAATTACGATGAGAAGAACTAGAGATGAGATTGCGTAGCCAGCCAACATCAGAGATGCCACCCAGGATGCTCCATAACCACACTGGGTATACTTTTGGCCATATAGTTGTCCACATGGAAAATCCCAATAACAAATTTTCTTAACAGCTTGCGAAGGTTAATTGAAGAACTAATGAAAGTTTTTATTGTCTTCCCTATTTCTGACTATTTTCTTTAAAAACCATTATAGTGTTCAAATTTTTCTTAACAAAACATTTTACTTGGTTTCTGATTCAACTATCAAAAAAAAAAAAAAAAAAACAACAAACAAAAACACAGCAATTGTGTTCTGCACGGTTAGAACAACAAAAAATGAGCCGATGTAAAGATAGTGAGTATTAGGAGATTTTTACTTGGAATACAATTTAGGAGATTTTTTACTTGTTTTTAGAATTTTACTGAACCAAAATCGATTAAAAAAAACTTAAAAAGCACCTGTTAATAAGCTGATTAAAACATCTAAGAAATATAAAGAGTAAAACAATATAACCTCTTCCAAGATGTCTCCTTATCATGGCCTGTGCCATTATCATTTGGCCACACCGATGCATGCAACCCCATCCAGAATCAGAAGTCAGATTAGACTCTCCTTTAATAAAGAAAATTAATGTCATTCTATTTTTCTTGACAATAAACTAATTGAATGTATATAAAACTATTTTTAGAAATAACGCAGTTTATTAATATATAACATTGAATTAAAAAAAATATGGACTCTAATATATGCTATTATTGGAGGGGAAATAATATAATACATTGTTTTACTCAATAATATAAATAGAAATATTATCCCAACACTTCGATAATTATAAGTCTGAAATTTGCACTGTCATGTGATTAGTAAATTAAAAAGTATTTATAAAGATTTGAAATACTTTTATTCCTAAGTTATGTAAGCACTTAAGCAAAATGTAAAAATATTTCATAGAATTTCTTTCCTTTTTCAATATTAGGATATGTGGCAAATTAAACAAATCCTGATTTTTGCTTACGTAGAATTGTTTCCCTCATCTCTTAAGAAGATGCAACATTCCTATCTGATTTAATTTCCTTCATGTTAAAAGCTGATTATGAGTCACAAATGACCACAAGCATCACATTAACACCTGATAAATTTTTTCTGTAGATTAACACTTGATAAGATAATTTTTTCTGTAGAGGATGGGTGGAGCACCATTCAAAAATGGAAATCATTTTCTTGCTTTGGACTTAATGCATACTTTGTTGGTTGACTTGACAGTCAAAAAAATGAATAAACAAATAAAAATATCAGATTACTTTCAATAAAAACGGTTTTCAGGTATGTTGACAAACTTATTTTCTGAATTTAAAATTTTTTTTTAATATTTAACCATAATTAATCAGGGGTCTGTCCCCTGATTAATTATGGTTAAACGGTAAAACGGTAGTTTCACAAATTCACCTTTAGGAAAAACGTTAGTTTCACAAAATATTTTTTCTTAAAATTTCATTTTTGTATCCCTTAAGAAACGATAAATCTATATTTTTACAATGTTTTTGCGTTGATTTTTTAATATAATTTTTAATTTTTCACAAATTATGTCTAAATTTTCACAAAATAGGTACCTTTCCGAAAAATCTGGACAGACCCCTGTTAACACTTTGCAAATTAATTTTTTGCATAGTATATTAATACATTTATAGTTAATACATATATAACATTAAAATTTTTAAAAAATCTTATTTCGCCCACAAAGTATGTTGGCCCTTGATATAACAATATATCTCTTTACAACAATATATTTATTCGGTCCCTAAATATTGCTATAGCGAGGTTTTACTGTAACAACTTTCGATGCTTCGAAAAATTGCCAATAAAAATATCAGATCGGCGATGACTGCATAACATTGATATTTTCAGATGTATCGCCTAGTCTTAAGGTGTGGAACTATTCATACATCAGGGCGCGAAAAACTGCCAGTCCTTGGCGGCCAAAAATTCCCTGTGGACAACGAATTGCATGTGCGGCCATTTTCCTGTTAATGTTCGTGATACATTTTCAATGTTTGTTAATTTTGTAAATAATTATCAACTGTAACACAGGAACTATAATATTAATACTATTAATACAAGAGTCTAGCGCCTCACTTTTAAAATGACCCTCTAATCTAGAAATCCTGTTAATTCCTTCGTCAGATCAAATGTGCATGCTCACGTAATCGGTAAAGAAAAGAAAAAAGTGCTCTGTGCATGTGCATTTGGACTTCTGACGAAGGAATTAACAATTCCTCTGATCACGTACCACCCAGCTCGTGACATCACTGTTGACTTCCCCTTGCTGCCTCCAATCAGGGCTCTCAAATCCTGGCACGCCGCTCCTCGCCTTACTCCTCTGACCCTCTGAGTTACTGTCATTCATCTTCTCGAAAGTTTTTGTTCAGATAACTTGAACTTTGTCATTTAAATTATTTCATAAATGAAATAAATTATTTCATAAATGAAATAAATTATTTCATAAATGAAATAAATTATTTCATAAAAGAAATAATAGGTTTTACTATTAGTAACCTAGTATTTCTTTTATTACTGTATAATGTAATCCTAGCATTTGTAATCCTAGTAACTACTAATTCATTGAGCAATTTATATAAATGTTTGTAATAAATAATAGAAAATTATATTTTATTTATTTAGAAGCTACGGGTTAGTTTCAAAAGAGGCCGGGTACATTGTTGGACAAGCCGTCCCCTGGGACGGGTAATATTTCTGAGTTTTTTCGAGCCCTGTCATATATTATCTTCATCTGTTAGATTTTTGTTTTAAGTTCTTATTGTTTTATCTTAATAATCAAGAGTATTAAATTTGTAAAAGCTAGAGTTCCTTTTAGCTTCATTAGATTGAATGGTTTGCCATATTTCCAAAATAAAACAAATATTTCAATAAATAGTCCCAATCAGAGTGACATTCAAACCATTGAAAAGTAACGCATAAAGTTACCTAAATTAACTATTCCTAAGTACTACAGAGAAATTTCTACATGGCTAAATTTTTGGAATTGTTTCAATTCTTCAATTAATGAGAATAAGAACCTCTATAAACTTGATAAATTCATTTATTTGAGATCATTTTTAGGAGGTCCTGCGTTTAATGTGATCGATGGTTTAGAATTAACCGCAGGATCAGGCTATTGATTTATTGAAGGAACGATTTGGAGATACAAATATTATGATTAATGTACACATTGGAAACCTACTCCATACATGACCATTAAAAAACTCTAATGACGTAAAAAACTTCAGGAACATTTTTAATCACATACAAAAGAATATTAGAAGCTTAGAAAGTTTATCTGTCAAAAAAGATAGCTATTCGAACATTCTAGTTCCCATTTTAACCAAATTGTTGCCCCGTGATCTCCTACTAGAATTCAACCAAAGAATAAAAAATCCTCTTGTTTCTGAAATTGATGAGCCATCGGCCTCTGCATTAATTAATGAGTGTTTTAAAAATCGAAAGAGACTTGTTTATTTTGTAAATCTCATAAACATTACTCGGCTTCTTGCATTAATAATGAGTTGAGTTTGGAAGAAAAAATAGATATTTGTAAGCAGTCTGGCTCCTGCTTTCGATGCTTAAATGATAAAATAAAAAAAAGACACATTTCCTCTTCTTGTAAAGCTAACGTTAAATGTAAGATATGTTCAGGCAGACACTTTAGTATAATGTATATGGGGAAAAGAAAAATAAATTCAAAGACAGGGGGGAAGGAGAATAATTCTGATCTTTCCCAAATGAAACCTGATAGACAGTAACTCTTCTAGTAGAGAAAAGATAATGTTACAAACTCTTATTGTAAGTGTTTCGGTAGGTAAACAAAAACATTTGACTAGGATGATTATTGATACTGGATCTTCTTGTAGTTATATATCGGAATTTGCAGTGTATAAGCTAAAATTAAAGAGTCTTGGGCAGAAAACAGTTGTGCATGGATTGTTTGGAGTGTTAAAGAAAAAGGAATCACATAAAAATTACATGATTAATTTAAGTAATGTGGACAATAGTTTTACTTATACATTAAATGTACTGGAACAGAAAACAATTTTTACCCTGATTCCAAAATTGGACAATAGAGAAATTATGAAGGAATTTAAAAGGCATGGAATTTATCCTAGTTATGTAACTGTGAATGAAACTTTATGTTTATTTGATAGGAATGCTAATGAAATTCACGGACTTATAGGAGCGGATCATGCCGTAGATTTATTTACTGGAGAAATTAAAAATATAACAAATAGCCTTGTCGCGATGAATACGCATTTCAGTTGAACCTTAATGGGAAGAACTGGAGAAAGTCCTGTTACCAATGAAGTGCTTTTATCACTTCATGTTACTGACTTAAATATTTGTGACTTATGGTCACTTGACTCTCTGGGAATTACGGAACCGAATATTTTTCAAACGAGATCAGAAATTGAGGAAGCAGCAAAAAATCCTTTTGTTCGGTCGTTAAGAAGGGATGAAGAAGGTAGGTATGAAGTGTCACTCCCCTGGTTGGAGGTTCATCCTGAATTACCGGACAATCGAAACCTTGCCAAAAAGCGGTTCAAGTCTTGCATAAAGGCGTTACAAAAAAGAAACTTTTACATGAATATGAAAACGTATTCAGAGATTGGGTAGCCGAAAAAATTATTGAACACGTTGATTCAGAGGAGCTGACAAAAGATAAGGGTCATTATTTACCGCATAGACGACTATTTAAAGAGAACTCCACAACTAAAATCCGACCGGTTTTTGATAAGTCTGCTAAGGAAAGAAATTCTGTGTCGCTGAACGATTGCGTTGAGAAAGGGCCGAATAATTTAGAACTGATCCCCAAACTCATTAACAGATTCGGTCAAGGGAAATTTTGAGTAATATCGGACATTCGTCGAGCTTTCCAACAAATAAACGTTGCTCCCTCAGATAAGAAATTTCTGCGGTTCTTATGATGGGAGGGAGGTAATCCGGGGAAAGTTATTGTTTATTCACATTGCCGTGTAGTTTTCGGCCTAAATGCCAGCCATTACTCTCCGTAACTATTAATTATCACTTAGAGAATGTAGATGACACAAAGAGAAACATAGCTTTAAAACTTAAAGATTCTACAATTGTGTAGCAAGTGTGAACACTATTGAAGAGTTAAATTCTTTCATTACGGTGTCTAAAGAATCAATCGCTTCAGCACAATTTGACCTAAGGGGTTGGAAACATAATCGGTCAGATAGCGATGACGAAACCTCAATTTTGAACTTGTCTGGAGATAACTGTAAAGAAATCGTTTCAGTATTGGGCCTTAAATGGATTTATACAGTGATACTTTATCTTGTGAGATAAACGAGGAAAATCAGCCCGTTCCGAGTAAACGAAATGTATTATCTATGTTAAGCAGAATTTTTGACCCTATTGGAGTTACAAGTCCTGTCTCACTAGTTCCTAAATTAATCTTAAGGAATGTTGGAAGGAGAAAATTAATTGGGATACAGTACTTCCGGATAATCTGAGGAATAAATTTCTTAAGTGGGCAAATGATTTAAAATATCTGAAAGAAATAGGAATCCCTAGAAAAACATCTGCTCTAGATGAAAATTCTACTCTGCATGTCTTCGTAGACGGGAGCAAATCGGCTTACGCAGCTTCAATTTTTATTAGAATTGTTAAAGGGGGAATGAACTCTTACAGGCTAGATCCAAGGTAGCACCCCTAAAATTGATAACAGTTCCTAGACTAGAAATTCTTGAGTGTACCATTGGAGCCAGGCTCGCTTACGCTGTAAGAGATGATTTGAATATGAAGAATGTGTGAGAATCATGGCCTACGTCATCAGATTTTATAAAAATACGCTAATAAATCATAGTGATAGAAAGAAGAGAAAATTGGAGATAGAAGAGATCGAAGCATCTAAGAAGTTCGTTTTGAAAGAAATTCAAAGAGAATCTTTTAATGGAAAGATAAATTTACGAACTGTGAAAGACAATGATGGTCTCTTACGAGTTGAGACAAGAATAACCTCGAGAAAAGACTTAGAATCTTTCAGATTCCCTATATTACTGCCTAGCAAGCATGATTTGGTGTAAAAATTAATAATGGATAAACATATTGAACTGAAGCAAGCCGGTGTTCAAACTTTAATGTCTCACCTCCGAGAGTCGTTTTGGATTATCAAAAGCAGAAAGACAATTTAAAACGCCGTAAGAAATTGCGTCAAGTGCAAAAGATTCTCGGTTAAACCATTGGAAGCTGCAAGCATTCCACTTCCAGAAGATCGAGCCAGAGACACAGCTATTTTTGAAATTATAGGTGTTGACCTGGGTGGGCCTCTATTTTTAAAAGGAGATCGAAAATGCTGGGTGGTACTCTTCACTTGTGCCATCTACCGAGCGTTACACCTCGAGGTAGTATCGTCCCTGCCAACGGATTGTTTCATCTTGGCCCTTCGCCGATTTATTGCTCGTAGAAGACACCCATCCACAGTATACTCTGACAATGGTACAAATCTTGTAGGAACAGCAAATCTTTTGAAGAGCATTAATTGGAACAAAGTTGAAAACTTTGCTTCAAAGAAATGAATTTCTTGGAAATTGAATCCTCCCTCTAGTTCTAGGACAAGCTTGTTTGAATGAAGAAGAGTTAGCCACAGTATTATGCGACGTGGAAAGTTTAATTAACTCCCGCCCTATAACGTATCTTTCAGAAGATCCCAAAGATCTGTCAGCGCTCACGCCATCTATGTTTCTACAGGAAATTAAAGAAATTGGTGTTCCTGAACTTGACATAATTGATGCAAAAAAATTTAATAAAAGATATTCCTACCGGTTAAAATTGTGACAAGACCTACAAAACCGATTCAGAATTGAATATCTAGGATTGTTAAAAGATAATTCCAAAATTAAAAGAGAGTCTTCCATCAAAGAAGGAGATCTTGTGCTAATAGGAGATTCCAACAATAAAAGAATCAACTGGCCATTGGCTAAAGTGGAAAAGACTTATCCTGGAAAGGACGGTAGAGTACTTTTGTTGAACTTAAAACCCAATCTGGAAGACTATTAAGACCAATACAAAGACTTTTTCCACTGGAAGTGAAAGTGAATGACTTTCCATCTGTGGACAATTCAGGTAGACATGATGAGAGTCCTTGTCATAACAAGGATTTAATTCTTGCCAATAAAGAAGTTCGATACTCTTGTTATGGATGATCATTGAAATCAACTAAGAGACTACAAAAGACTTTTTAACTATGCTTAATTCATTAATATTGTAACCATTTTATCTAATATTTTTATTTGTTTAGATTTTTCAGATGGACCATATAGACTAAGATTGCTGTTTGGATTCGGAAAGGTTTGTCTTTGAATCCAAAGGTGGGAGAATGTCGCGAATTCCTGCTATAGCTGTCCGGCGTATGCTGTTTTGTTGATGTCAAGATCTCGATAATGTCGATCGAGCATTTGAGCTCGGGAAAATGATTGACGCATAAATGTTTATTCTTTTTGTTTGTGTTATCTAATTTCAGTATTAAAGTGATTGTCCTAAACATGTTAGAGTCATTTATGCAGTAAAACAAATTGATATTTATTACCCTATAACAGTGGCAGTCCTGGAGAACAAGGTAAGTAGAACTTACCTTGTGTTATAGAATAAATTTTCTTCAGTTTTTGCTTTAAAAATTGATAGCTGAAATCTTAACTGATTATTCTGTCTTTTTATAGAAATGTAAACCAGCATTTCCCCCCTCCCCCAATTTTTAAGTTATAAAGCAATTACATTAAGTTTTGGATAAATTGAAAATAAAGATCTGGATATGGAAGCAAGATATCCCATGAAATAAATATGGAAATGTTCAAAATTTATCTTTAAAGATCAATTTCAAGATTCTTTGTTCTACAATAAAATTATTTTCAAGTTAATTCTCCAAAATGTTTTAGTAACTTTCATGCTGCGTCAAGAATTTTGCATGTACTGATGTACAGTCCGCAAAAAAAAAAAAAAAAAAAAAAAAAAAAAAAAAAAAAAAAAAAACGAATCACCCTGAATAACTTTTGTTCTAATGGTCGGATTTTCACGAACTAAGTGTCAATCTTAATGGTTCCTAGGAGTGACCTCAAATATGCTAATTACAGTGGTGCAAGTGGCAAAACATGGTTTTGGGGCATCTTTGGAGCAACAAAAAAGCAATTTTGGAGCAGCAAAACAAAGATTTGGAGCATATTTAATAAATAAAAAATTAAAACAAGAATTTAATAACAAGAATTTTTAATTTTGTTCATTAATAACATACCTTATTTTTTACATTTTTTTGAAGTTCCCTGCGTTAACAAATTACGCTTCTTTTTGGTATCTTCCAATGCTGTTAAATATTCTGCTATGCTCGACTTAGCCTCAGATAAAAGGATTTGTCCGCTTTCTATTATCGACATGTCTTTATTATTTTAACCACCTTTAATATTTTTTTCAGATGTGGCTAAAAAATCCTGAGAAGCCTTAAATTTTTTATTTTTTTTAAAAATTAATTTCAGCAGCTTTCAATCTGCTTTCCTCAGCTTCAGTGTTTTCACATTCTTTGCGCTTTCTTTTTTCTCAACCTCTAATCGAGCAGAATAATTTTTAAATGCTGCAGGAGTCACTTTAATCATATCTTTGTCAACTTTAAAGTTATTTAAACCCCCTATTTTGTTGATATGTGACACAACTTGTCTAAAACCATTAACACTATGGGAATTTAAACTTGCCCTATTGTCACGTAGCTTTTTGTTCACACTAAAACCTCTTTCAACATCAGCATTCTCATGTGGTATGCACAAAAGAGCTTTAAAAAGCTTTGTTAAAAGAGGATATTTGATATTTCTTAAATTATCTTTCTTCACAAAATAGTTTTTCGAAAACACATCAATTGGCGCATATTCATTTGAGTCAGAAGAATAACCTTCTGGTTCTCCACGTAACCTCGTCCATTCATCTAGTAACAAAGATGCCTCTTCAGGTTTTATAATGGATGGGGTTACTATTGCCAGATATCTTATTGACATAATAGAAGTGTCTTCCATTCTCATTATAGGATGCAACACTTTAAGATGGTGCAGTAACCTATTTTAAAGAGGCAATTCTTTTAATAACTTTTTTGCACATGCCACGTAAAAAGACCAGGCCTTTGTGGTATCTAGTCCAACATCTATTAAATTTGAATTTTGCCAAATTTCTGCGTTTTCTACATCTAATGATTTTAAGTCCTTTTCTGACAAACTAAGAAAAGCAGAACTCTTTAAAAAACGTCTTAACAATGCTTTAACTAGAGACACCATTTCATATAACAGCAAGTGAATCAATGGTGTCTCAGTTTGGAAAAGACGTAAAAATTTATTTAATATAGCCGAAATATTTCTTAAAAAAAGAGCTTTTGGCAAAAGCAATTTAAATAAACTCAATATTGAGTGGCTCATACTTTATTTTAAATTAATAATTACTTTATTTAATTCTGTAAAAGGTAATTCAAAACTCTAATTAATTTAACTATTATTTAAGGTTATCAAAAGTATTTTTCTTAAAATTTAAATAAATGTTATTTGTAATTCGCGATCGCAACACTCGATACGCCATCTAGCGGGAGACTGTAAATATCGTGCATTAGTTCCCACATAACCATTGGCAATGACGGACGCCATTTTCTTAGCATAAAAAAAAGAAGCAAAATTTCCCTAAAGAAAAGGTAAAACTTCTTGAAAAAACTAATCAGAACATGCCAAACATTGTAGCAGAACACGCCAACCATTTGAAGAACAACTTCTCAATATTTTTTACCTTTCTATTACCAACAACATAACATGATTTCATGATCACTTGCTGTTACAGATGTGTGTATTGCGGTAAAATAATTTTTCTGTCTTCAATTCATTACAAGTTAAAATGAAATCAACATTGCTTTCGTCATTCCAATGAATAAATGTGTTCCAATGAATTCCATACAGAACTGTAATAGTTATAGAATATTCTTCTTCTTCATAGAATAGTATATATTTCTGTATCTACATAATTCAGAAAACAACAATAAAGAATAATCCGAATTACTTGAAAAAGTATCTTTTGTGCTGATTATAAATAAATTTTTTATCGTTTTCTTGGTAAGTGTTTTTTAGTTTTGAAAGAATTTCAACTAGAATACAGCTATTCTGTTTTTAAGCTACATATTAAAATTCATATCGAGATCTTACAATTATAAAATTTTGATGTGTGGTATGTTACCTAAAAGTAATGAAGGGATAAACTATGTATATATTATTTGAGAATAAAGTTTTCAAACAAAGAACATATCATTTTGGAATTCTCCGGACTTATAAATCAGGTAAGTGTTATGATTTTTATAATAAAAAATTTGCTTGTAAATAATTTTTTTTCTTACTTGATGATCGTTCTCTACAAAATGTTTTTTTACGTCTGATTAAATACTATAAGAATTTAAAAAAAGAAACAAAACGAAAGTTTTTATTGAAAAATGAGGAAATTTAAAAATCGTTTTTATCCTAAGAATTCTTTATTTTACGTTTTTTAGTTTATAATTTTTTGATAAAATTGTTGTCAAAATACTTTTTTTGAAAAATTAAATGGTATTAAATTATGTGTTTATGTATACTTCTTGCATATTCTAATATTTGAAGTAATATGATTCAGAAAAGTATGGAAGAAAAATTCGGTTCTTACGTATTAACCACAGCTACAGATTTGGCAGATTTTTAAGTGCCGCCAATCTACACTTAAAATTTTTGGAAAAAATCTTAAAATGAAACGCTTTGTTTAAAATCAAAGTAGTCAATCGGATTTAGGTGTAAAATGGGCCGATATAGAGTTTAGCATAGATTCAAAACAAACTTTTCTCTCACCTGATTCTATAGCCATTATGAACTCTAATAAATAAGATTCAAAATGAAATAACATTTCCAAAACGGACTTTTACTAAGATAAAGTTTCATGTTATGGACATTGGTACATTTTCGTTATATTTCACTCTATAAAATATTTCGCTCTTAAAAAAATAAAATTGCATCTTGTTTTGTTTTTGGCAAGTCGCAAAGACGCATTTTCGTAACACTAAAAATGGCGACAAAAAAAGAATAGTTCTTTTTTTGTTTCGTAAGCATTCTTTATTTTACGTTAAAATTTAAATGGGCCTTTCATGTTATACCATTAAATTTAGTAAAACTATTTCTCAGGCATTAGGTTTGAACTTTTATAAGAATATACCTATTTTTTTCTCTTTATTTACAAATATTTTTCCGATGTGTTCTGGATATTTTTCGATGTGTTCTCGAAAAAAAAAAGGAGATACCATTTTGTTTTCGTTTGCATAAGAAAGAAAACAAGCATTTTTCTTTTTTAAATTTAATCAGCCATAATAAAGATGGGACGTTACAATGCTACATGCTACATTAAAGACGTCTCCAGTGTAACTGAATGACTGTTCATATGGAAATCGCAGGGATTCGGCACATACAACAACGCCCCCTATAGTTCGTTGCGATCGCGAATAATATATTCAACAAAACATTAACAAGATTAATATTGATCATACCGAATTTATAAAAATATGTAAAGAATTAATCAAATTAAGAAAACTTTAATAAATTTATATTCGAAATGTAAATTAGTGAATGGCCCCTAATAAATTTTTATTAAATCTGGTTACCTAGTACAGTATTTCTTTAATGAAATGATTGAAAAAAAATTAATTTTTAAATGCAAATACAATGAGTATTGAAGCTAACAATTTTTTGTCAGAAGTAAATTATTATATTGACCCTACACTCATAATATTTAACAAATCTGTGATAATTAAAATTTTTTATATTAATTGTTTTAAATCAAATCATTAAGAGATGAATTAAAGTATTTTTGAATGACAAATCTGAAAAAACGTAAGATTTTTTGATGCATTTAAAATATTGAAAGCCCCTCTGTTCATACTTATTTAAAATCTTGCCTCTAAATATAAGTAAGTTTTTTTCCTAAAACAAATTAAAAGCACTAAGAATTTTGAAAGTAATAATACAATAATAAAATGCAGTAAGTAAAAAAAATAATAAAGTAAAATAAATTTTTAAAAAACAATATGCAATTAGTGGATGGTCTCTCAAATAAAGAAAGAAACTTAATCAATAAGTTTAAGAAACTTAATCAATTCTTATCTTTATTAAATTAAATGAATAAAAAGGATATGGAAATTTTGAGGTTATGAAGCTTTGTGACTGCTCTCAGGATTAACATAAAAATATGTACTTAGTGAATGGTCCCCAAGTTAATTCAAGGATCATGGTACTAAAATGATCTATAGATAGAATAGCGCAAGAAGGCCATTAGCTTGCCATGGACGACGACGATGGCACTTCAATAACAATGAAATTAACAAAAGAAATAAAAGTTTTTTTTTTTGCTATTAAAATTTGGCAATGTTTAGTTGGTCCCCGAAAATTCGAGAGAAGTTTCGGTTCTTTTTCTGAGGAAGAAAATAAACCCTTAAATTGAGAATATCTTGCAAAATGAAGCAGAGTTGCACATGAGAATGCAAGAATCCTTCCCACTGAATCCAGAGCAACCTCCCACATGGCAGTAGCTTGGTTGCTGCAAAATTGTGACTTGGCGATACCCATGGGAAAATATCCTTTTTGGCGCAGATTGGCGCAATTTAAGCCAAATACTTCAATTTGGAGCATGTAGGTGCAGGTTTCCACAATTGGCGCAGCACTTGCACCACTGTAATTAATTAGTGCTAACTATTAATTAAGTTACGAAATCAGACACAAAAACGTACTTTCTCTGAATAAACATTTTTTTTTTTTTCTATGTTTGGATTCTTAACTTTCAAAATATAGGGGGTAGCCACAATCTGGGAAATATGGTCCCCATAGTTTGGTCAGGAAAGCGATCCAAAGTTCGTACCCCTTAAAGTTAATTTCACTTTTTACGTTTTTAGTCATATTTTTAAAACTAATAAAGCAATTCAAAGAAAATTGCACCCACTCATAAAACTCATTTACTCAAAGATAATTTCACGAAAAAAATAATTTTAATAATTATTAATTATTTTTTATTATTTAATTAAATTGAGGATGAAAATATTTTGAATTATAAGGTATGATTTTTTTTATACCATATTAATCTATACATTTTTCAATTAAAAAATCTAAAGTTTCAACTGTTTTTATTTATTAGTAGCTGAGAAAAATTAAAATAAATTATTTTTAAAAAAATAATTTGGCGACAATAAAGAAATAATTAAATGGAGCGATTAATATTAAAATGTGATAAACTTGCGAGGAACTTGACTTTGCGTGCGTAGTGTAAAATTTCATTCATATTTTTTTCGCTAAAAATCGTGAATAATAATTCGTGAATCGCTAATAAAAATGTTTCTTTTTCAGTCATTTAATAATTTATTTGCAATTTAGTAAAGAAACTTGAATAAAACATTTTGAATAAAAAACACTTTATTCAACGCATGTCTAGTTTTATAAAAGCGCACGTCTGATAGAATATGATTATACATCCGATTGTGCCTATTTAATGTGATTATTTTTTGATTTTGTTTTTCACTAACTGATACAATTTCAATAATATACATATGTAGGCATAGATTTGGAATAATATATTTATCAATTTCTTGAATATATATTTTATAAATATTAATAAAAATACGTAGTCAGCATTTTTAATTGTTAGACAAATAAAGGTATGAGGTTCGATCTCATGCATTCAACTTGTGTCGGTGAGGTCATGGTCTGCGGGGATCGGCCAGTTTATTTTCATTTGCTGTTGATCGTTCTTGCGTGGATCATGACGTCACCCGTTGTCAGTATTTAAGCTTCTGTTGAAGAAGATCATTTGTGTATTCTTTCTTTTCGTCACTCTGTTTGTGACAATTTTTTTTTATGTTTTTAAATAAACTTGTTTCTTCAGAAACTTCGTTTTTTCTCTTATTTGTTTTATTAACACACAAAGACGATATTCCACGACAATCTCGGCCAAGTTATGGGCCAAGTTTTAGGCATAACCGGGATTTATTTTCTATCGTCTTGAATATTGAATTTTCCTTAGCCTGGACTCAGCAAAGTCATTGTCAACTTCAAATGGAGAATCTTTAAGATAGGGGCCGTTCCCACACGCCATTTTGCAAAGTGAATCGTCAGTAAAATCTCAAGTTGGTTATGGTGTACTTAAAGATGCTGAGGATTCGAAGAAAAAAAAAAAAAACAATAGAACATTATCAAAATATGACTCTTCTAAAGAATTTTTCTCCAGTTGACAAAACTAGTAGTAAGAGTTTTTAAAAGAACTTTTGTTCGGAGTATAAGTCTGCACATCCGAATTTGATGGCTACTTCTAAGGATTACGAAGTTTGGTATCTAGTCTAGAACGATATTTCCTTTAAGAATCTTTGAATTGTAACTGTTTCATCATGGAATCGAATTTGCATATAGATTTCCTGAATTCGTCAAATTGGAGTACATGGAAAGAAAATATCAAAGTAATCCTCATGGACCGAGGAGTGTGGAGTTTTATCTCCAAAACTGAGCCTGCCCTACCTACAGAAGCAAGTCGAAAAGAAAGTCAAGAATACCTCTGGAGACGTGACAAAGCGTACACGTCGATATTTCTTAGTATTGAACCCGAATACCGAAGTCTGATCTCAGCGACAACTGATGGTGCTGAAGCCTGGGAAATCCTAAAACAACATTTTGAGCCAACTACGAGAGCGAGAGTTGTTCAACTCCTGGACCAATTCTTCGACCTGAAATACACCCCAGGAGAAGAAGTTGGAATATTTGCAGCGAGATTGAAAAACCTGGTTTCTCAGCTGAAAGAAGCAGGACATCCGGTGGACGACCTATACCAAGGATTCCAACTTATAAGATACTTACCCAAGGACTTTCAAGGTATTGTTCAAATTATTTATAGATGGGAGGACACTAAATTTAAATTTAAGATAATTTTAGACGAATTACTTTTGGAGGAAAGTAGACTTAAGCAACTAAATTTTGATTTAAATAATGTTAGTGATATTGCTTATAATGTTAATTCAAGTTTTAATGAAAAGTTAAGTGTAACTAATAAGTTTAAATCTGGTTCTTCTAATAGTAAGGGAAATTTAGAATCTGCTAATATTAAGTCTAAATTCAAAACTAGTTATGATAAATCTAAGATAGGACCTTGTTATCGTTGTAATAAATATGGTCATTTAATATCCGATTGTAAGCAAAAATTAAAGTATAATTCAAAGAATATAAAGAGTAAATTTAAACAAAATGCAAGTGATAATTCTTACTGTAATGTAACTACAAATGTTTTAGATAATAGTCTTTATATCGTTGAAGCAAATGTTGGCAATGTGTGTCATGAAATTGAAAAAGAAAGTTGGCTTTTTGACACTGCCGCTTCAACACATTTTTGTAATAATTTGGATTTATTCTTTGAATATGAAACTGTAGAAAATGCTTCTATGTCGTTAGCTATAGGTGACATTGAAAGCCCAATCTTAGGTATTGGAAAAGTGCAATTTTTTAATAAGTTAAATGGTAAAATGCACAGAGTAACTTTACAAAATGTCATGTATTCTCCTAAACTTAGAAGAAATCTCATTTCTGGTTCTGTAATAGAGAAAGCTGGAGGTTATTTTGTAGGTGCTAAAAATTGTATTTCTGTGTATAATCGAGTAAATGAGAAGATTTTCTATTGTAAAAGAATTAATGGCTTGATTATTTTAAACCTAATGCTTATACTAAACCTGATAAAGATTTAATTATTGATAAAAATGTTAGTGACTCGAATGAGCAATTGTTTAATGTATCTGTTCAGATAAATGATCTAGATGTCTGGCATTTAAGATACTGCCACATAAATTGTGATTATATAATTCAAACTAGTAAAAATTCTAGCGTGAAAGGATTACCTAATCTCAATTTTTCAGATAGTAATTGTATAGAATGTAAATTAGCTAAATCTAAAAGAATTTCGTTTAAACCAAATTTAAGTATAAGATCTAAGAAACCTTTGGAACTTTTACATATGGACGTATGTGGTCCAATGCCTGTCGTTTCACATGGTGGAAGTCGGTACTTTCTTTCTATTACTGACGATTTTTCAAGGAAAGTTACTACTTTTCCCATTAAAAGTAAATCGGATGTTTTTAATAGTTTCATAAGATATCAAAAGCGAGCTGAGAGATTTTTAAACTGTAAAATTGTAAATGTTAGAACTGATAATGGCATGGAATTTTGCCATAAAGAGTTTAGTGATTTTCTTGAAAATGAAGGCATAAAAGCTGAACGTACTAATGCTTATACGCCAGAGCAAAACGGTGTTAGTGAACGCTATAATTTAACTGCCTTAGACAATATTAAAGCAATGTTAAAATCTAGTAAATTAGGAAATGCTTTTTGGGCTGAAGCTTTACTATGCTTTACTTACACTTTTAATAGAGTTTGTCACAAAAACCAAATTAAAACTCCCTTTGAACTGTATAGTGGTAGAAAACCATCAGTCACTCATTTGAAAGTATTTGGTTGTTTAGCATTTGTGGGTCAACCAAAACAGTTACGCAATAAACTTCAAATGAGAGCTAAAGAAGGTATTATGTTAGGATATGCAATACAAACGAAAGGTTATAGAATTTGGCTTAAAAACGAAAGGAAACTTGTTGAAACAATAAATGTTCGTTTTGACGAAAATGTAATTGGGATGGAAGCCGTACTGGGCACCAAACCCATTAAACGTAATTTTGCTAGTTTTGAACCGGAACGTCCCGATTTGGACGAAAGTTCTTCAGATGAAGATACAGGTAGTTCAAGCGTAAAACCCGATTTAATTCCGTGTAAAAACATTTCGTGGATTAGAAAAGCTGTACCCCGTCCAGATAATAGTCGAACTGATATTTATTATAATATTGAAGGGATAAATATGAGATTAAGATCCTATAACGATGTAGAAAATTACTGCAATAGTAACAAGATAAAGTATGATAGGGATTTATTTGATTTCAGTGGGAAAAATGCTTTTTCTGGTAGAGTTTCAAATTTTCAGGTTAATCATAACATAAAACACGAAGCTAATCATATTGAGATAAAAATTCCTGGAAATTATAGAGACTGTTTGAGATCTCCCCGAGTTAAAAGTTGGGAATTGGCCATGTCAGATGAGATAAAAACTATGAGAGAAAGAAAAGTTTGGGATTTGGTTCCAACTCCTACAAATAAAAGAATTTTGGGAAGCCGTTGGGTTTATACAACTAAAGTAAATGAAAAGGGGGAAATTGTAAGATACAAAGCACGTTTAGTTGCTCAGGGATTTAAACAAATACGAGGTGAAAGTTATGATGAAGTATTTAGTCCTGTGGTTAATTTTGTTCTTGTAAGAATGTTTTTCACAATCTTAGTTTGTATGCTAGGGTGGTATCATACCCAATTAGATATTAAGTGTGCTTACCTTTACGCAAATTTGAATGAGGATGTATTTATGTATCAACCTCAAGGTTTTGTTGATTTAAATAAGCAAGACCACGTTTGTCATTTAAAGAAAGCTATTTATGGACTCAAACAAAGTGGTCGAGAATGGTTTTTTGAATTAGATAATACACTTGAAAATTTAAAGTTTGTAAGATTGAAATGGTGTAATTGTACATATGTATATAAAAATGTAATTCTTATAATTTATGTAGATGATATAATTATTTTTGATAAAAAAAAAAAAATGAAGTAGACAGTGTTATTAAACTTTTAAGTGATAATTTTGATTTAAAAATTTTGGGTAAAACGCGTAAGTTGTTAGGTGTTGAATTTGTTCAAAAAGATGGTGAGATGTTTACACATCAAAAGAGTTACATCCAAAAAGTTTGTAAAATGTTTTCTAGCTTTAAATATCCTTTGTCATCGTTGCCGATTACTAAGGGTAACTTATTATCAAAAGCTGATTGTCCATCTTCTAAAAGCGAAGTGGATGAAATGGCGAAATTGCCGTTTCGGAACATTTTGGGTTGTTTGGCTTATATAGCTAATCGCACAAGACCGGATATTTCCTATGCGGTAAATATACTATCACAATTTCAAGAAAATCCAGGTTTAAAGCACTGGAATACTTTATTAAGATTATTAGGTTATGTTCAAAATACTCAAGATTATTTCTTAAAATTGTCAAATATTGGAGAATTAAATGTTAATTGTTACTGTGACTCAGATTTTGCTGCTAACAGGGATGACAGAATATCAGTAGGTGGTATAATATTGTTTTTAGATAAAACTCCGATATTCTGGAAAACCTTCAAACAAAGATGTGTGAGTCTATCTACAATGGAATCAGAGTATGTGACTTTAACTGACGCTGCCAAAGAGGTAATGTGAATTAAGCGTATAATAGATGAGTGTGGAGAATTAAATTTAAAAGACATAAATTTAAGTGATTGTATTATATTTAGTGACAATCAATCCGCAATTGATTTTTCTCATTCACCTATTGAAAATAGTCGAACGAAACACATCGACGTAAGGTATCATTTTTTAAGAAATTTAATTTATGATAAATTTTTTGCTGTTAAACACGTTAGGAGTAAGTTCAACTTAGCGGACATTTTTACAAAACCTTTAACTAAGTTAGAAGTTGAAAATTTTTTGTTCAAAAGTATTTGTGAAAGTTTAATCTTTTGGATGGTTACAGGAATGAAAGAACTTAAGTGTTAGTTTAAGGAAATTAAATATTTCTTTAGTTTATTGAAGATTTTGATAAACTGTATTTTTTTTTGTAAAAGTTGAAGGCATGAGAGGGGGCCGCATGTTAGACAAATAAAGGTATGAGGTTCGATCTCATGCATTCAACTTGTGTCGGTGAGGTCATGGTCTGCGGGGATCGGCCAGTTTATTTTCATTTGCTGTTGGTCGTTCTTGCGTGGATCATGACGTCACCCGTTGTCAGTATTTAAGCTTCTGTTGAAGAAGATCATTTGTGTATTCTTTCTTTTCGTCACTCTGTTTGTGACAATTTTTTTTATGTTTTTAAATAAACTTGTTTCTTCAGAAACTTCGTTTTTTCTCTTATTTGTTTTATTAACACACAAAGACGATATTCCACGACAATCTCGGATGTCATTAATGATCTTAAAGCTTCTATACATCTTATATATCGCCTTAATCTTAAAATAAATTTTTTAATTACCTGTCTGCGCTTGTTGTGCAAAATTATTTTTCTAACTTTTTAATTAAATTTTAACGCAAAATCTTATTTTTTATGCTACCATATATATTTTTTTCCAATAATATACTAATCAATCATTTTAGTACTTTAATATATGTTTTTCTTTAAAATAAACTTACTTTTTAAATTATTACTAAGTTCTTTTTGAAAGAAAATTTAGAATTATTGCCAGCTATCTGAGAATTAAATTTTGTTAAGAAATTAAAAAATATTCTACTGATCACACACAATATCATTCGATGCAGAACAGCTGACTATTCACTAAGAATACTATTGTTTACGAAAAATGAAGATAAATTATTAATTTTCCTTTTTTTATTGTTTTTTATTTATTCGAGTAATGAAAAGTAAATGCATATGTGTGCACAGCGAAAAAATACAACAGCTAGTTTTGTTTTTTAAATGAACAAAAAACTATGGACATACAATTTTATTTTGACATTCAAAGTTATTCTTGTGCGCAAACTTAAAGAAAGTTACCCTTATGTTTAAAAAGTTGAAAATATCTGCTTAAAAAGTTTTTTATATTATTTCTCAACTTTTGCACAGTTAAAAAAAAATATTGCTATATCAGGAAAATTTTAGATATGCCTTGTTTTGTTAAACAACTACTAAAATAAAAAAATGTAAAAAGATTCCAAAAACGTGCTACTTTTAGAATCATCATCTCAAAAATTGTTTTTTTCTTTCTAACATTAGGATTTTTTCTACTTAAATAATCTATAATAATAGTTTTAATACATGTTTTGAAGAAATAATGAATACAAATTTGGATCTAATATTTCATAATAAGGAAACAAGAATATTAATAATTCATTGCACCGAAGTAGTCAATTCTTTTCGAAACAATCAGTCTTGCAACTATTTAACTTTGACTCTTTGAACTAGGGTCATTTCATGCATGTCATTCGACTTTAAAATTTCAAACATAAAATGCAAAAATTACAAGAATGCGGCTTTAATTAATAATAAAAAACTGACAAAATCGTCGGCAAAAAAAGTTATCTTATGAAAAGAATATTAGAGTTAAAAACTGTAACAAGTATTACTCTTGTTTAATTTGGGGTATAATAAACCTAAATTTTCCTTTCTTTTAATTTTTTAAATTATTTTTTTAATAAACTAACGAAATGAGTATGTAAATAATACCCATTCATTTTACTAGAAACCAAATTTACTTGGTATCATTCGCAAATCATATGAAGTGCAAATTCTTGAGCTCATCTGTAGGGTAGTAGGATATTTCATGCATGATCAGTAGTTTCAAGAGTTAACTCTTATATTACAAGGCAGCTAACTTCTTTAAAAATTTCTAATTCGGAAAAATACTTGTTATTTTACAAATGTTATAAAGTATGTGTATTTTTTAAATGGTTATTTATATAATTTTCACATTGGCCATTAGTTTTTCGTTGATGAAGCAAAAACGAAGACCCTAGTAAGCAGCCAAAAACTAAATCATTATGACTTATTATCTTTTCACTTTTTTCTTTAATTCTCTAACCTTGCTATTTAAACTCTATGATCCGCTGTAATGTTTTTGTTTGAGTCAAAATATTGGCATTTTTTATATTCTTTACAATTAACATACATCAACACAGTTCAAGAAATTAACATTTTTAAAAATTTTAACTCAATTTAAAATTCTATGATAAAATTGATTAGTTTTTGTAAAAAGAGACTGTTACAAAGCAACTGAAATAAAAGAACTGATAGGAAAGAATGCATAAAAGTTTCCTACACTACACAAAATAAATTATTTATATTAAATAATCAAAATATAAATTTACAAAATATTTATTTGTTTTATATAATTTTTACAATTAAAAATTAGAAGTTTTATGGCATTCAACTATTTAATGCTTTATAATATTTGCAATGTCCGAAATGCTTAAAAGGTATCCACTGAAATCCTATAGGAAGGAATTCAAACATTTTGATTCTATTTATAGTTTTCTATTAATTAAGCCACAGATTATTTAACCAAAGAATGCCACTGACTTATTGATCAAAAAGTTAAATTATTAATTTAACTCAGTAAAACTTAAAAGAGTTATCTACCACATATGCATGAAGTTTCAGATAATTTCTTTTATTAAATATTTTTACCATATATAAAGCGGTGGGTTGAAGAGTTCCTACCAACAGCGTTAATTTTTAAATATTGTTGCTAAGCTATTTTTTCATCTATAATTTCTGCGGCCATCTTCTAATAATTTCAGAAAATAAAAAAAATACCAATGAAAGGATTTGTTTGCATAAATGCTGGAAATAGTTATGGGTAGAGGGGTCTCATTATTTTCTCTAATTCAACAATTAAAACTAGTAAAATTCTAATTGAAATTAGCAAATCTCTAAATAATCAACAACTGCAAAATACAACGATAAACTCTTAGTAAAATTGACTTCAACTTCTGACGAATTTTAATTTTTTCTAAGATTTGAAAATCTTTTTTTTATTTGACCTTTCATTTATAAAGTCAAGAATCTAGTCCTTAAAAAATTAAGAACACTGTGGTATCAGTATTGATCGTAATATAAAGTAATCATTAAATTTAAAATTAAATTTTGAAACCCAACATTTCGTGATCACAAATTTATGAGTTTTTGAAATTAAATATTGAATGTTGTGGTGAATATAAACAAAATAAAATGCATCTTCTTAGTTTTGCCCCCACATTTTTAACTTAAGGACCTTACGAACTCTACTTAAAATGAGGCTATCGTAACAGATGTCGGTAGTGATGGTGAGAATAGTAAAATAAGTTTTTAAATGAAGGAATAAAACAAAGAAACTTTAGTAACCAAATTTGGTGATAAATAAGTAGTTGATCGCAATCGAAGAGATAAAGGAAAAAATATGTTTGCAAAACTCAGTTTTGGAATTTATACATAAGGATGCAATTTGCAAATCCCACTTATTTAAGAAAACCATGTAACCTAAATATTTGTCAGAATGAAATAACCTTTAACAACAAAATAAAATTTACTCTTATACTATTATATATATATACAGTACAGAACCATTTATCCAGATAACCGGGAAACCAGAAAAACGGGGGAAATTTTACTCAGTTTTCCCGTCATTTTAAACTAGAACGATTATGAAAAAAAAGCGGAAATTGGACTCATCCTTGAAGTTGAGTAGAGGAAAATGTGAGGAAGAGGAGAATTCCCCAACCCCCTCGTTTTCCCAGAGAAACGTCATTTTTTCAGTGACCTTGAAGATCTTTAGATCTAGAGGAGGCAGGGTAGGGAGGAATGTTTTATTTTCTCCTTTAGGCCGTCAATCAAACACAAAGGAGTGGCATGCTGATTTCGTTTTCTGTTTGATTTACGAGGGGGTGGGGAAAATGCATTGCACATGCATATCAGTGAACAGAAGATGAAAGAGAAAAATATATTTATCTATTTGACATCGATAAATAAAAATAAAATCTTTTTCTTTTCAATAAATTCTGATTTTTTGTAAGTGCGGTATCATTTGCAGGTTTTTCTTGATGTGGAATCACATCTGCTGTAATAAAAAATCGTGTTTTTATAATAAAAAAATAAATAAATAAAAGGAGAATTGTTTATTAATTTAAACATGCGATTATTTTATGAAGCAGATGGCAGTTTTGTTTTTCTGATTCCACTACGTTTGATTTTTTTTTTTCTTCATGATAAATTTCGCACTCAATAAATTAATTTTTTTGTTCATAAATTCTATCATTAGTTTTTTTTTTAATTCCGTTGATCTTGCCTTGTTCCGGGTTTTAATATTTATGCTAATGCCTCTTTTAACTATCGTTAACTATCGGTAATTTTAAAGTGTTGTTTTTATTTAGATTAACAAGTTTTCTTTTTATTTTATCGTTATCGTTTTAGTGCAACATCTTTATACAAATAACATCTTTAAAAAAATAAAAAATTTCGGATAATAAGTTCAATGTTCAAATTTTGAAATATTGGAAAAATCAAAAATAATTTCATTTCTTCATTTTAAATTCAAATTTTATTTTCAAGTATTAAAACAAATACTATTTTCGATGCCCAGCCTTATTTCGAGGCCCAGGATTTCAAATATAGGAAGAAAAAAAATTTTTATTCAGAGAAAGTAAGTTTTTGTGTCTGATTTCGTAACTTAACTAATAGTTAGCACTAATTAATTAGCATATTTGAGATGACCCACAGGAACCATTAAGATTGACACTTAGTTTGTGAAAATCCGATCATTAGAACGAAAGTTATTCAGGGTGATTCGTTTTTGTTTTTTTTGCGGACTGTACAATATTTAGAGTCACTAAAGCACATATAGTTTATTTGAAGTAAGAACTCCCCTACCCATTCGTCTTGACCCGTTGGGGCGACTATGGTAACGAGGTATAACTATTTCAAGTAGTGGTGCGAGGTCATTGTTTAGGACAGGTTTTGGCTTGGGTCGGCGAGATAAAGGGAATATTTTTATTTGATCTATTGCGTTAGACCTAGAATGAAGAGAAGCTACCCTCCCTTGAATGTGCTATTCTTTTTCCATAGCAACAGACAATCTCAGATTTTTTCAGAACAGACGGGGGGAGTTCTTACCATAGACGAACTATAAATGCAGTTCTATTTAATAAGAAATACATATTTTTATAGCAAAATAGTTTGCCTAAATTGTCAAAATGATAATTCTTTATGATAAGCTAAATTTAATATAAAACATATTATATGTACTATACTTAATGCACTATTATTGATACATGATATCACTCTCAATTTTAATGAGTGTTGTTTTTTTAAAGTGTAATTTTTATTACTAGTACTATAAAAAAAAATTTTAACGTATTTTTTTGTAATTTAAAATTTTATTTTCTGTATTCACTGCAAAAGTATTTTCTTAAAGATAAGAATTCAATAAGTTAAATAATATGTGAATTTTTATAAAAGATGTTTCGATTTAAAATAGAAATTTGTGATAAAATTATTTATTTTAATAAAATAACACAAAAATTTTAATATTTAATTTTTCCAGCTTAAAAAAAAAAAGAGATTTTTTTGCCCACACCTAAATCAAATTATTTTTCAAAAAACTCGGGATTCTCTGCTGTGATGTTGCGTGTTGAGAATGCCCCGATCCCTCCCTAGCAGACAAATACGAAAACACTCACATTAAGAATTTTTTCTCCACCAGTATGGTAGCTTAGAATTTGTTTCTGAACAACGTACAAATCTTTTCATCTGTAAATAGCTTTCTCCTTTTTTTTATTATGATTATTAAATATAATTCTTAAACGTCTTGTGCTAAGTATATTTCAGCGTAAGTGTGATTAAGTTTTCTACAACCCGAGACCTTGGAATAGAATACTGAGTGAAGGCAGCTTGGAAAACAAGGTAAGATTCCTTGTTAAATATTATTTGAATCTTTAGAAGTCTTTATTTGGTATCGCTACATGGCATCCCTGCCGGGATGTGGTTAACTTTTTTAATTTGAACACTTACTCAACTGAACTGAAAAATATAAATTAGCACTAAATTGAAAAAATAAACAATGGAGGAACGGGTAACAATTTTAAAGAAAAAAAGAGGTTTGCTTAGATCGTCTGTTACTAAAGCACTGAATGTATTAGAAAATGAACTTAAATCAGAAGTGATAGATATCAGTGTTTTAGAAGAGTGTTTACATTTTCTTCTAAACAAAAATGATTCACTTGAATCTATTAACAAAGAATTAGAAATTTTGTTTACACCAGAAGAGTTTGAAGACGAATTTTCGAAATCAGAAGAGTACAGTGAAAAGGTTGTTCGTTGTAAATTCCGCGCTACCAAGAAAATTCAGGAAATAAAAGAAAACATGTCGAATGAAAAATCTAAGAATAAGGAATCCTTAGAACTTGATGTGTGTACAAATTATAAAAGTGAACAAAAAGAAAGTATTCGAATTAAACTCCCCAAATTAAGCATTCCCAAATTTTATGGCGAGTTTAAACAATGGCTGTCATTTTGGAACAGTTTTGAGTCGGCCATTCATAACAATGACACTCTCGATAAAATTGATAAGTTTAATTACTTAAAAGCTCATTTGGGTGGAACTGCCCTGAGTACAATAGAAGGTTTTTCTATTTCGGAAGAAACATATGACACGGCAGTAAAATTATTAAAAGAAAGATTTGCTCGAACAGATATTCTTATTAACGCCCACATGAATAATATCATAAATATACAACCATTAAAGAACTCACGTGATGTAATTTCTTTCCGAAAATTTTATGATAACATAAATACCCAAATAAGAAGTTTAGAATCTTTAGGATTAGTCTGTAAAAATTACGGAAATGTTTTATGCCCCATTCTCATTAAAATTTTACGGCCTGATTTAGTTTTAGAATTTAACAGACGTGAAAGTGAAACTGAATCAGATATAAAAGAACTTTTGAGCTTTCTTTCCAAAGAGTTAAATTCTAGAGAACGATCAGCAATAATGAATCATGCAGATGACCTTCGACCCCGCCGCTTCTCTGAATCATTTTCTACTAGCAGTAAGCAAAACATTCCCGATACTCGATTCAAATATAATAAATCAGAAAATAAAAAGAAATTCATTTCCGCTTCAGAATTGATCTCTTCTGAAATAAATGAAAATATAAATAAAAAATTATGCGGTTTTTGTGATTCCTCAAAACATGATAGTTCCTTATGTGAATATGCTAATGATTTATCCGTTGAAGAGAAAAAAGATATTTTGTTAAAGAAGGGGATTTGTTTCAAATGTTTAGAAAATAAAGGCCATATTGCACGCTTTTGCCGTTTTAAGGTTGTGTGCAGCAGATGCCAAGGTAAACATCAAACTGTCTTGTGCTTTTCTAAGTTTAAACTTGATGTTAAAGATAAAAATAGTCCTAACTCTGAAGATAACGTACTAACGAATCAAACATCATCTGAAACTGTATATTTGCAAACATTGATTGTTCGTATACACAATAAAGGTAAAGAACACTTTATCCGGGGAATTTATGATTCAGGCAGCCAAAAAAGTTACATTAGTAAATTTGTAGCTGAAAGAATAAGATTAGAAAAATTGGGTGAAGAAGAAATTACTCATGGACTTTTTGGAGGATCTCAATCAACAGAATTGCATAATCGATACACTTTGCAGTTAAGCAGTATCGATAGAAAATATAGTTGTGAGTTAGTAGCTATGGATCAAAAGAAAATCTGTACGAATATTCCCAGGGCTAATAATTTTGAGTTGCTGAAAGATCTACAGTCAAAGGGTATTATTTTGAGTGATATTTCCCCAAAAAGTAAGGAATGTTTACATGAAAGGAATTTGAACGAAATACATTTACTATTGGGGGCCGACGTTGCAAGAAAGCTTATAACAGATCGTATAGAACATCTCTCTTGTGGATTACTGGCAGTAAAGACCAATCTAGGGTGGACTGTAATGGGAAAGTCAACCAATCATGATAAATTTGATAGTTCGCTTTTGGTTCTATCCCTTCATGTTAATGACGCAAAAATCACTGATTTATGGGATTTAGATACATTGGGAATTGTTGATCCTTGTGAAAAACGATCTAGAGAAGAATTACAGGATCTTGCCCTTAAACACTTTAAAGAAACTGTAACTATGGATCATGACGGGAGGTATAAAGTTTGCCTTCCATGGTTAGATGGACACATGCCTCTTGCAGATAATAAATCCTTGGCAGGAAAAAGATTAAAGAACACAATTAGGTCTCTAAAATCAATTGACAAACTTAAAGATTATGAAAGGGTTTTTGATGAATGGGAATCTGAAGGGATAATTGAGAAGGTTGGCGAGCCTGAAGTCTCCTCAACGTCAAATGTTAGTTATTTACCACATAGGGCTGTATTTAAAGAACAATCTACTACGAAATGTCGACCCGTTTTTGACGGCTTTGCTCGCACTCGAAACTCTGTTTCCATTAATGACTGTATTGAAAAAGGCCCTAATTTAATTGAATTAATTCCCTCAGTTTTGAATCGCTTCAGGGTTGGAAAAATAGGAGTCATCGCTGATATTCGCAAAGCATTTTTGCAAATATCATTACATGAGCGGGACAGAGACTATTTGCGTCTCATATGGGGGAAAGAAGGAGACCCTAGAAAAGAGATCATTTATCGTCATTGCAGGTTTGTTTTTGGGATAAACTGTAGCCCGTTTCTCTTAGCTGCGACTCTAGATCATCACTTAGAACAAGCCCCTGCGCATCTTAAAGATCTAGCCACTAAACTTAAGAACTCGATGTATGTGGACAACTGCGTCACCAGTGTCGATTCTCCTCAAGAACTGGACTATTTTCGAAATGAATCATGTAAACTACTCGCATCCGCCAAATTTGATCTTAGAGGATGGTGTAATAACAGCTATTCCACTAGCATTGCAGAAAAAGACGAATTTCCTTTTGAAACTTTGAATATAAAAGAAGTACCTGTGCTAGGATTGCTATGGAATACAGAAGAAGATACTTTAACTTGTGATTTAAGAAAATTGGAATTTAAGGATGAACCTGTGACGAAAAGAAGTATTCTCTCATTAGCTCACAAGCTTTTTGATCCAATTGGGTATACTGCACCATTAACCTTGATTCCCAAGATAATTTTGCAAGAATGCTGGAAAATCAAAGTTTCATGGGACTGCAAGTTGCCTGATAATATTGTTAAAGAGTTTCATAAGTGGAAAAATCAACTTTTTGAACTGCAAAGCGTGAAAATACCCTGAAGATTGAGTGAGTTCATGCTCAATTCAGGAAGTTTATCCTTGCATGTTTTCTGCGATGCTTGCAAAAAATCCTATGCCACCTGTGTTTTCCTTAGAGTTAAAGTTGAGAACGATGTAACCTGCCAGTTAGTCCAGGCTCGATCCCGAGTAGCTCCGTTAAAAAACATAACTATCCCTCGCCTAGAACTTTTGGCATGTTGCATTGGAGCAAGGTTAGCAGAATCCGTCAAGAAAGATCTGAAACTCGAAGATGTAGAAACTCACTATTGGACCGACTCCATGGATACCTTATATTGGATTAGAACTGACGTATCATGGGGTACATTTGTGGAAAATAGAGTCAGAGAAATCCGAAGATTATCTTGCCCGAATTCATGGAAATTTGTTCCTGGAAATAAAAACATCGCTGACTTACCATCACGTGGTTGCTCAGCAAAAACTCTTCTTCAATCTGAATTTTGGAATGGTCCAGATTTTCTAAAAGAACCTGAAGAAAGATGGCCGAAGAGCGAAATATTGCCAAATATCGATACAATCAATACAGAAAAAAGAAAAACTATAGTTACTGCAACTAACGTAAAGGAGAGTGAAAAATTTTACAAGTACTCATGTTATTTGAAATTGTTGAGAATAACCGGATGGATTTTTCGATTCGCTGAAAATTCAAAGAAAAGAGAAAATGACAGAACCTTTGGAGAGCTCAACAATAAAGAATTGAAAAATGCTGAGAATATAATTCTAAAGTGTGTCCAAAAGGATGCTTTTGCCAACGATGGAAAAAAAAGAGACTGAATTCTTTGAAAACAATTATTGATGATGAAGGACTGATCAGAATTAAAACTAAGGTATTTATGAGAGAAGATGATTTTAATTTTCGTCTTCCAATAGTTCTTCCCTCAGATTATACTGTGGTTAAAAATCTGATTTATTGGAAACATAAGCAATTAGGACATTGTGGAATTCAATTACTGATGTCAACATTACGTGAGGAATTTTGGATCTTGAAAAGTCGAAAAACTATAAGAAATGCCATAAAATCCTGTGTCATATGCAAACGTTTTCATTCTAAACCTCCCAATGTACCAGATGGTCTTTTGCCAGCAGATAGAGTGAAAGATGCAGCCATCTTTGAAATTGTGGGTGCTGACCTGGCTGGTCCCCTCATTTTGAAAGATGGTCAAAAAACTTGGATTTTGATGGTGACTTGTGCGATATTTAGGGCTGTTCACTTAGAACTCTTATCATCCCTCTCTACTGAAAACTTAATTTTGGGACTTAGAAGATTTATCTCACGAAGGGTAAGACCGTCAGTTGTCTATACAGATAATGGAACTAACTTCGTTGGAACAAAGAACCTTCTAAAAAGCGTTGATTGGAAGAAGCTAAAGACTGAATCAAATCTGTCATCAATTACCTGGAATTTCATAACCCCCTCTGCCCCCTGGTATGGGGGATTTTGGGAACGTTTAATTGGCATGATGAAGAGAATACTAAGAAAGGTTCTGGGTAGAACATCATTGAATTACGAGGAAATGGTAACAGTTCTCTGTGACTGTGAGAGTGTTATGAATTCACGCCCCCTGACTTATGTGTCCGATGATGCGGAGGAGCTATCACCAATAACACCTATGATGTCCCTACAAGAAATAAGACAGGTGGGTGTTGCAGATTTCGATATTTTAGATCAAGAAAAATTTAAAAAACGACTTGCGTACAGAAATGAAATCTGCCAAAATCTTCGAAAGAGATTCAGAACAGAGTATCTTGGTCATCTTCGAGAAACTTCTTCAAAGACCAAAACATCAGAAGCTCTGCAAGTTGGGGACATTTTATTTTATTTTATAACCGTCGTTGAACAGCCGACCCAATTTCATGGGTTTACGACTACTAATGTTCAACTCCGTAGCCTTGTAATTTTGAACTAATCCAGAAGACAAGGAAACTCCTGGATCAGTACCCCCAGAGGTATTAATTTGTTATGGGAACATGGAGGACTTTGAGACTCGACAGATTTAACGTGCATCAGTCACCATTTACTACACGGAGAGTCTTCGGCCGGCGAGGATCGAACCCACGACCTCTTGGATATGGGCCCAGCGCCCTACCGACCGTAAGCAGAATTCAGTGGCCTCTCGGGCGTATTTTAAAGATTTTGCCAAGTAAAGATGGACATGCCCGAACTGCTAAGTTCATCATAATCATAATCCGTCCTTTGAAAAAACTTTGTCCTCTAGAGGTCAACAAAACAACTGAAGAAAAATTGACTGAACAACTAAAGAAGCAAGCTCCTCATCAGTGTGCGCCTCTGCAAACTCGTGCTGGAAGACAAGTGCGTGTTCCTGAACGATTTGAACCCTGATGCTGTGATTTTTTTTTTTGAGTTCAGTTAGTCACTCTACTGAACTCAAGGAGGGGAGTGTTGAGAATGCCTCGATCCCCCCCTAGCAGACAAATACGAAAACACTCACATTAAGAATTTTTTCTCCACCAGTATGGTAGCTTAGAATTTGTTTCTGAACAACGTACAAATCTTTTCATCTGTAAATAGCTTTCTCCTTTTTTTTATTATGATTATTAAATATAATTCTTAAACGTCTTGTGCTAAGTATATTTCAGCGTGTGATTAAGTTTTCTACAACCCGAGACCTTGGAATAGAATACTGAGTGAAGGCAGCTTGGAAAACAAGGTAAGATTCCTTGTTAAATATTATTTGAATCTTTAGAAGTCTTTATTTGGTATCGCTACAATGCGTATAATGAAGTCCCTGTTTTGGGTGTGACAAAATCTTTTTTGTGTCTGCATGTTTTATAATGGTTAAACTTGCAACTGGCAATACATTTTGCTAGAATCATTTACAAAATAATTTAATTATCATCATACGCAGAGCTCCAGTTGAAATTTGAGCATTCTAGCTAATTTCAAAGTCATCAAAATATAATTCGGCTATAAAATTTACTGAATTTTATGAATTGTGCTTTAGTAACTCATTGACGTTTTTAATGCTGCTATAAATTCTGTTGTCAAAAAAACTAACTAAACTTAGTGGCATGAGAGCCCATAGAAGGTCTACCCTGTGCCCATCTTATGACTCTGGGGAGCAGATGGTTTTTACTCTGCCTTAAACAAAAGATCTGATGAAATTACAAAATATAACTACTTAGTAAACATAATAAATTCAGATCATTAGTTTATTCTTCTATATAGAAAATCCTTTAACTGTGTATTTTAAACATTCCAGAGCACTTTACTTTGGGTGAGCAAAAACCTAATGTTTTGTCGAGATGAACAAGAAATAGTCAGGATTTGCTAAAGAATCTTTGGCGCCTTCCCACAACGGTTTTAGCTGTTAGTGACTTGATATGTTAACTGATCAGGGTTGCATATATTCTGAATTCACATAACTGGGGGGGAAAAATTCCCCGCACATATTATAAACATATATATATATATAAATTAAATGGAAACATATATTCACTGAACTCTTGTGAACTATAATAGGATAATGATGCTAGTCTTAGTAGCTGGAAAAACTAAGAGAAATAAGAAACAGCCCAACATAAAACAAATAATGCTATAATAAAGGAAATCATATAATATAGCTCAACTATCATCTTCAAATATCCCATAGATTGCCTTTTGAGTGGTCACCATTTTTTAAGAGACAAAAATAAGAAACAAAATTCCCTGTCAATTTTGATGATTTTTAAATTCCCTGAAACTTTCAGGTTCTCCCTGTGAACTGGTAACCCTGTAATTACATTTGGTACTTTTTAGTAAGCCAGTTGCATGAAAAATCAACTATTTCTTATTATCATTTACTTTTTTTTTGGGGGGGGGGAAATCCATTGTCTTTTGTGTTTAAAAAAAACAAATTGTTGATACAAAAATTCATCCCTTTTTAAAATAGATTTTTATTCGTTTAAAAATAAAATAAAGTTTTTAAGGTGTGTGGATATTGCAAGTTAACTCATTCTAGGGAATAACATCAAAACTTAGAAATATAATTTTAAGATAATTAAAAAATTTCCAAAACAAAATAAATTTTTACCATACTCACCTATAGGAAGAAACTGTTTTCTGTAAGTAAACCACAGCAGGTTTTGCATATCTTTATTTAATTTCTCAAAATCATCACCTAAAAAAAATTAGTCATTTGTAATACAATATTTGAAACAATATTACAGTTGAACCCTGCTATAGAGGATCCATTGTTAGTGGTCCCATCCATACTCCCATTTAGATATTTCAAATGCTTCCACTTCCCTCTGTTTTCCCAATACAAATCATACACTGGTGAAATAAATTAAGAAAATTTGCAAATCGTATTGAATTTCATGAAAAGAATTGAACTGAATGTAAACTTCTAGACAAAAATGCAAACCTTATATATCAAATAAGTAAGCGTACACATGTGTAAGTGGAGACAGTAGAGAAACAGGCTTGGTTGTCCAAGAGCCATAACAGTCAGAGGAGATCGCCATTTGTCCATTATAGCGAGGTGTAACAGAGGGGCCACAGCTTCTCAGCTCTCTCTTGGCTTGTTTGCAGCCACAGGAACCAGTGTATCAAGAGTGACTGTTTCCAAAGACTCCATGAGAGAGGATTGTTTGCAAGAAGACCTGCTGTTTGTGTCCCGCTCACTTCTATGAACAGGAGGGTCAGTTCAGCATGGTGCAGAGAGATTGGAGTATGGATCAAAGGGTGACCGTTCTTTTGACTGATGAGTCCTGCTTCAGCCTAAATACTGATTCTCGCTGTACGTTCATATTAAGTGAACCAGGGACCCGCTACCGGCCCCTCCAATGTCCGCAAAATTGACCGTTATGGCTGAGCAGGTCGAATGGTTTGGGTAGGAATCATGTTGGATGGCCGCACACTTCTCCATGTCTTTGAAAGAGGCTATGTAACTGGTGTGAGGTATACAGATGAATACTTGGAGCCTCAAGTTTGCCTTTTCAGGGGTGCAGTTAACCGAGAGTTCATTTTAATCGATGACAACGTGAGGCCACATAGAGCTCTCCCAGTCAACGAATTTCAAAAGAGTGAGGATATTCGCTAGATGGATTCGGCAGCCAGATCTCCATACTGCAATCCTATAGAGCATGTTTAGAAAGCTCTGTGGAGGGCACATGTAACTCGCAGCCCCCCCCCCTCCGAGAACCATCCAGGGAATGAAAACAGCATTGCTGAACGAGTGGAACCAATTACCGAAGGAAATGATAAACTGCCTTATTAAAGAGGGGCGCCTATTAACCCATTTAATAGTTGAGTGGTATTACAATAGTTCAGTGGTTATTTGTTTTATATCAATGTATGTACAGATCAAATTTCAATAAAACTGGTTCGGTAGTTCTAGAGATAATCGACTGCAAATTCTCTTAATTTCTTATGCCAGTGTATTAAGAGGAAAAACACAATCACTGTGTTCTTGAGTGGCTATACCAGTTTTCTCGTGTCTACTTCTTAAAGCTCTCGCCTAGCTATATTAGTCTTAATTGCTGGAAAAACTTAAAGAAATAAGGAACAGTTTCGCATACATAAAACAAATAATGCTATAGTAAATGAAATAAATTAGTACAGCTAAAATATCATCGTTAAATATCCCATAGATTGCGCTTTGAGTGGTCACCACTTTAAAAAGACTAAAATAAGAAATAAAATTCTCAGTTTGTAAGGAAAAAAATCAAAATTCCCTGTTATTTTAGGTGATTCTTAAATTTCCTGTATTTTCCAGGTTTTCCCCTATACTCCCTGTGGAGTGGCAACCCTGCCAACTGGTAATTCAGTTATAGTGGACTCAAATTTCATTTCTCCAAATTGCTTTATCAGTCCTCTGACTTCCAGGCATCCCTTTCACGCTTTTAACTGCTCATACTTATGTAGAAACAATCCTCTCTTCTTCCTGTTCCCCAAGCTTACTCTAAAACTAGATAATCTAAATGCATGATTCAAACATTACTTGTAAAAAATTAATTTAATTCAACAGAATCAGAGTAACAAATAAAATAAATCATGATACTTTTACATAGAATGAGTACTTTTACGTTAGACAGTCGCAAGAAAATTCAACATTTTTCCTTATTGACAGAATGTAAAATTAGTGTTCCCAAAAAATAAAAAAACAAAAATTAAATAAAAAAATTGTCAATCTAATTAATCTATCATAATATCTATCGAATTAATAAAACAGCTTTTTACTTTTTTTCAAAATTAACTTTTTTTTAATGTCCCAGAACTGTCTCTGCAAAGCGGATGATAAATAGAGCTATAAAATTTGAATGATAATAAAAAAATTTATAAATAAAATCTTACCAGTTTGTATATTATATTTCTTCCCCAGCAGCCAGATTGGTTCTGTAACTCTTTTAAACTCAACATAATCAAGAAGACATGGTTCATATGCTATACATGCTGAAAAGAATACATTTAAAACTAATTATGAACAAAATATGAATCATTGTTGAAAATCAAATACAGTGAAACCTTAATTAAATGGACACTCTTGGGACAACAAAAAAAAAATTCCCGTTTACAAGAGTTGTCCGGTAAAAGGAAGGATACTCTCATCATCATAGTTGGCCAGACAGCCCAATGTTGGTCAATGCCTTAATAACTTCCGATTTATCTTTGATCAGCAATTCTTTTCATTAATTGCAAGAAAATCAGACTCCACCAATCAGCCCATCTCAACTACTTCTATCCTGTAAAAACTTTTTATGAAATCCTCAGAAGAAAAATCCCGGGATCGGTACTCTAATAATGAAGTTTAACACAGGAAATTATTTTTAGAATATTTACTATGATATAGAAATAATTAAATCTATAATAACTACCTACAAGGATATTTATTGAAACTTCAAAAAAAAAAATCTATACAAAAAGAATATAAGAAAAATTTTGATATAAATACATAATTCTAGATGTAGCTACAGAAAAATTAATATAATTTTCCTATTAATACAGATATTCAAGTTAATCACATGATACGGATGCATTGGTCCTTAGTCGGTTTCAATTATTAGGTTCACACCCCCTAATACCTCTTGATAGAAAACATGGTTAATACTTCCTTGGAAGTGAACCTCCCACAATTCACAAAAAACAAAAGAAATCCATGTTTACCGGTAAGGTACAAGGACCTATGGAGTTGATTTATTCACAATTAATCATCTATCAAGTGTCTGAACCCTACGACATACCTTTCTAATACTAATATATTTCCGCAAGATACTTTTAAAAATAACAAATTTATATGTTAAGTATACAAAGTAACAGAAATGTCAACTTCAAAAAAAAAATAATAATAATAATAAATAAACTTTTTGGATCTAATAAAATATTTTTTTATTTTAATACTATGGGTGATACTCTTGCATTGTGTAGGGGGAAAGGCTCTGATTATTTCTTGTTTCGTAAATCATCATCACATTAAAAAAAATCATGAAATTCATGCGTGTTTTCATTTCGAGATTCGATTGTCGTAATAAATAATATCGTATAAAAAATATCGGATTTAAAAAACTATGGAAATCAATAGTAACATATTAGAACAAACAATAATATATTTGAATGAAAATTTCTGCAGAATTTTTTTTTAATAATTATTATTCTTCATTTTTCATTATTATCAAAAGAGAGAAGAAAAATCACAAGCATTTTTTTCCACTTCGATGCACGAGAAAGGCAACTTTTGAATATAATTCTGAGAGATCAAATATATCTGCAGAAAAAATAACTAAAATTTGTTACTACCCAAAAGAAAAATCTTTCTGCAAGAACGTGGCCCCGGGGTGCCTGAATAAATGTTTCATTTATATGAATAAAGATTACATTTCTATCCTTCTGTACAGTCTTCAAATGGAAGGAATTGTTTAATGCATTGAGAAGACATCATTTCAGCTTGTAGGGTCATCCAGATGAAAAGCTGCTGTCCAAAATATCATTTTCTCTCTTTTGTTTGCAAGGATGTGAAAAGAGAAAGAATGATTCTATAGTAGTGCTGTTGTTACACATCCCCTTGGAGAAGGAAAGCCTAGACCAGGTCCAGAAGGCCCTGTCGTGTCAGCTCCCCATATCTGCAGAAAGTCGTGATCAACCAGCAATTGCTTAAAAGAAGCCCCAAGCCAGAAAAGAAGGTGATTAGGACTAGCAGGTTGTGAACAGTTGTCTTCATATTTAGAAAAAATAGTGTTTGGTTTGAGGAAGCAGAAAATAATGTTTTGGTCCAACGATTATGGGTCCGGTTACGGAACTGTCTGGACAGCTTTGTGGAGAATGTACAAAACGGTTTATTCGTAGAAGATTCATGGGAAATTAAAATTATGTCCATATTGAGAGGCAACCATTTCGCAAAAGTGTCCATAACATGAGGTTTCACTGTATTTATATATATCACTCAATATATCAAAAAGGCTCAAAATAAGTAGTTCAGAGTAAACATAGTTAACCAGTGTATATATATATATATTTTTAAATATATTGAAATAACATAAGAGACAATAAAATAGAGAGGAAAAAGAAGTCATCACATTGATAATGGATCATATTTAGATAACTGATGAAATTAAATAACTTTCTTTCGATTCAAAAAGTGCTGTTGAAAAAATTTGCATTAGGGATATCACAATGAGGTATTAAAAAATATACTACGCATACTTAATAACTTCAATGAATGCAGAACTAATATTTATATTTTTAAAAAACAACTCTTAATATATAATCTTAAAAACATTATAGAAAATTTCTGCAGCTTGCCAGGTACTTTTAATTGTAATATACAGTATATAATAAAAAAAAAGAGATAAAAACTAATGTTTCACCTCAAACTATACACTTTTACGAACTATATATTTTACCACATTGATTGCAAAAGATACAAACGTTGAATTAATTTAGTCTATGGTGTTTTAGACAAATCATATTCGATACATATTTGGAAAATCTTTTACATTACGAACACAACAACTTTAATTACGGTGTACAAGTGTCCTATACCAACTGTAATTCACAATTTCAGTTAAATATTATAAGTAACTAATTAAACCGTAGGTATTGTCGTCGAGTGATATAAAATTCCTAAAATTAATTTCGAATTAAAATTTACCCGCGTAAATTTCTTCCATATTTTCTACTAAAGAAATTCTAATTTACAAGCTAAATATGACTTCTAACTTTCTTAAGTTAATTCATTAAAAATTTTGTTATAAATCTGAGAACATTTATAAGAACAGAAAAAGAAATTTTTTTTTTCCTGCGAGTTGACAGCTAAATATAAGAATATAAACAAATCAGATGATCATTGTGATGCCACGTTCAGCTAGAAACAAGATATTAAAAACGTGGCTGCGCTCGTAGAATGTTGCATAGCATAATTAAATAGAGAAATCTTATTGGCATCGTTGTCACTTGATAATTACTCTATATTTGATTTTTGTAGATATTCGCATAAGAGTAAAAGGAAGTGAAGGTCTGTTTTATAAGGTGGCAATGATTAAAAGGTTACTATTTTATTTCTTGTGGCGACATTATTTGCTGTTTTAGTCGCCATTCAGTGCCTTTTTTGCCCTGCTTTGTGCTTTGGCTTCATTTTAGTGTCATTGTAACACGTGCTAGTATTCGCCATTGGTATACATTGTTTTTAATAATTAATTCTTATCTTTTAGAAATTTTGAGAGTCTATTAAATCTTTTATGGTAAGTTTATTTATTTATTTGAATTTAAAAAATATTCTATTTTTCGATGTTGTATTTGTTTATTTTATCACGTGCTGAATCTCATATTTAGAAACGTGTTAGATTCGTTATTGATACATTGATTTTATTAATTGTAGTAATTAATACTTGATTTTATGGCTTAGATAATCTATCAAATCTCTTACGGTAAGTTTATTTATTTATAAGTTTTTTTTTTTTTTGTATGCATGCTTAAATGTTGAATAAATAACGTATAGCTTATATAAAGAAACGGCGATTATATTTAATTCCGCAAGAATTCTATTCGCGATCGCAACACTCGATACGCCATCTAGCGGGAGACTGTAAATATCGGGCATTAGTTCCCACATAACCATTGGCAATGACGGACGCCATTTTCTTAGCATCAAAAAAGAACCAAAATTTCCCTAAAGAAAAGGTAAAACTTCTTGAAAAAACTAATCAGAACATGCCAAACATTGAAGTAGAACACGCCAAGCATTTGAAGAACAACTTCTCAATAATTTTTACCTTTCTATTACCAACAACATAACATGATTTCATGATGACTTGCTGTTACAGATCTGTGTATTGCGGTAAAATAATTTTTCTGTCTTCAATTCATTACAAGTTAAAATGAAGTCAACATTGCTTTCGTCATTCCAGTGAATAAATGTGTTCCAATGAATTCCATACTGAACTGTAATAGTTATAGAATATTCTTCTTAGAATAGTATATATTTCTGTATCTACATAATTCAGAAAACAACAATAAAGAATAATCCGAATTACTTGAAAAAGTATCTTTTGTGCTGATTATAAATAAATTTTTTATCGTTTTCTTGGTAAGTGTTTTTTAGTTTTGAAAGAATTTCAACTAGAATTCAGCTATTCTGTTTTTAAGCTACATATTAAAATTCATATCGAGATCTTACAATTATAAAATTTTGATGTGTGGTATGTTACCTAAAAGTAATGAAGGGATAAACTATGTGTATATTATTTGAGAATAAAGTTTTCAAACAAAGAACATATCATTTTGGAATTCTCCGGACTTATAAATCAGGTAAGTGTTATGATTTTTATAATAAAAAATTTGCTTGTAAATAATTTTTTTTCTTACTTGATGGTAGTTCTCTACAGAATGGTTTTTTTTACGTCTGATTAAATACTATAAGAATTAAAAAGAAGAAACAATACGAATGTTTTTATTGAAAAATGAGGAATTTTTAAAATCGTTTTTATCCTAAGAATTCTTTATTTTACGTTTTTTAGTTATAATTTTTTGATAAAATTGTTATCAAAATACCTTTTTTGAAAAATTAAATGGTATTAAATTATGTGTTTATGTATACTTCTTGTATATTCTAATGTTTGAAGTAATATGATTCAAAAAAGTATGGAATAAAAATTCGGTACTTACGTATTAACCACAGCTACAGATTTGGCAGATTTTTAAGTGCCGCCAATCTACACTTAAAATTTTTGGAAAAAATCTTAAAATGAAACACTTTGTTTAAAATTAAAGTAGTCAATCGGATTTCGTTGGAAAATGGGCCGATATAGAGTTTAGCATAGATTCAAAACAAACTTTTCTCTCACCTGATTCTATAGCCATTATGAACTCTAATAAATAAGATTCAAAATGAAATATCATTTCCAAAACGGACGTTTACTAAGATAAAGTTTCATGTTATGGACATTGGTACATTTTCGTTATATTTCACTCTTAAAAAAATAAAATTGCATCTTGTTTTGTTTTTGGCAAGTCCCAAAGACGCATTTTCGTAACACTAAAAAATGGCGACAAAAAAAGAATGGTTCTTTTTGTTTTGTTTCGTAAGCATTCTTTATTTTACGTTAAAATTTAAATGGGCCTTTCATGTTATACCATTAAATTTAGTAAAACTATTTCTCAGGCATTGGGTTTAAACTCTTATAAGAATATACCTATTTTTTTCTCTTTATTTACAAATATTTTTCCGATGTGTTCTGGATGTTCCTTCTCTAAAAAAAAAGAGATACCATTTTGTTTTCGTTTGCATAAGAAAGAAAACAAACATTTTTCTTTTTTAAATTTAATCAGCCACAATAAAGATGGAACGTTACAATGCTGCATGCTACATTAAAGACGTCTCCAGTGTAACTGAATGACTGTTCATATGGAAATCGCAGGGATTCGGCACATACAACAACGCCCCCTATAGTTCGTTGCGATCGCGAATTCATGTTATCAAATCTGTTATGGTATGTTGAAGGGTTTTATTATTTTCAAAAGTTTTATTTTTAGTTTTGGATTTTAAATATTCTATTCCATACTATTCATTAATTTATTTCACGTGTTACCGTTTTTTAGTCTTAAATATTGTAATCGCTTGATTGTTAATATACTTATGTATTTATTTCTATAAATGTGTTCAGTAAATAATGTATGACTACAATTTTGTAACATGTTATGGTACATAAATCTACTGTGTTGTTTTTTCAGATATCATAATTTATAACAGACTGTTATAGCATTATGTGTTCAGATGCAAAATGTGCATGCATTTGCTAACAAAAAAACATGTGGTGTAATTTTAACTCAGTATTGTATAATAAATGTAATATTGTATACATAATTCATTCATTTAGAAGTGTAATTTAAGCTCTTTAATTTTGTTTCATTCATTTAAATCAAAGATATGTTTTAAAATTAACTACAATTAAATTCAGTTAAGTAAAATTAAATTCAGTTAAGTATAATTAAATATTTAAAAACATTTAAGTACTTTGAATGTATGAAGAAAAAATACATGTAAATGAAAAGAATTTAATTAGTTAACATACTCTGTGATCTAGTATTTGTTTCATAAGTATGATATGAGTGTTTCATCTAATATATATATTTTTTGTCCTAAATTTTCATTTAGATGAAGGCTTTAGTTATGATTCGGGGAATCAATGTTGAAATATTTGAAACCCCATCTTCCTGATGTAAATACTGGGTCAAATGTGCAGCTTGAAAGCTTTCCTGAATTTAAAATTAAAGATTTAATGGAGAATATCGAGGAGTTTAGTGGAATTGGTGTGATTGTACTACATATTGGTAAGTACCTTGTCTAATTTCACATAAATTTGCTATGATTCCTCTAGACTTAAGAAATTAGGAGTCCTTAAGACTTTAGATTTCTGAGTTGTGTCTTAATAAAAGTTAGTTCCTATTTAGAATTTAAAAGTTCTATTTATTGATAGACTGGAACTGTGGTTCCCTATTACCTTTTAATAGAACTCAGTTGTGTTAAAGAAAGCTGGTTTTCCATGAATAAAAAAATTTATAATTTTTTTAGTTATATTTTAAATAGATTATGAGAAGGTTCCTGAAAATTTATGTATTTTCTGTTACGCTTTTCAAATTGAAGTAGAATAGCTGATTTTGTTAGAAAAAATGTGATTCCCTAACAATCTTTCCAATGTTTATATACTTTTTTTAGCTTTAATTTCAATGGAAACCATATTTCTCCCTGTTTATTCAATTCTCAGTTTTTGTACATACACCAAAAACTCCAAGAATGTGCATTCAATTGCCAAACACAAGTTCTGATTTGTAATTGTTAATGAATCAAAAAAATTTCATTCCTCTTATTTTATATTTTCTAAATAAAGTATCATTTAATTTGTTAATACACTCACTATTGTCTTTAGATGTTATTTTTATAATGCTGGGGTTCTTTCCTAATATATTTATGAAGATTTAAAACCGCTGTCGTAGAAGCAGTTTTTCATAATCGTTTTAAGTATTTTGTAAATAATAATTTCAGGTTCTAATAATTGCTCTGTGAATGGATGGTTGAACCAATATAACCGAGTATAAAAAATTGCTTCAAGAACAATCCTAGTTGTGAAATTTTTATCACAAATGTAAGAAATATGGCAGTAGACTTAAATAACTTTAAATGGGTATAGTATAGCAATATTTTCATTAGTGTTTTTGTCTTTTAATTGTTGTTTTTGGAGATTTATAAATACTGTATAGTGTCATGACCATTTTAACCAACAATAAGTTGTAGTGTCTGAAGATTTTGTAATATCCATAACATTCTTTATTTAACCTTTTTTGATAAATTTGAACAAGTGTGCCATTCTTGTTTAAGAATTTTATAAAACAAAGGAATGTAAGGCATAAAAAATGTAAACCTTTCTTCCGTTCAACTTTTAGGATACTATCTATAAAAAAAAAATTTAAAGATTTAAGTGAGAAAAAGTATTAAATGGTCATGGCACAAAAGGAATATATGCCTCTTGGGGAACCCGCCTTGCTATATGCTGTTAGATTGTTCCATATTGAGTTATGATTATATTGTACTTATTACTTGTTTCTGGTTTTCTATTTATAATATTAAATTATAAAAATTTTAAACCCTAAGCAATGTGGTTTTATAATCAGTTTTTAAATATGTTTTTGGAACAACCTAATAAAAGGGGTCAACGCATCTGTGCAACTGTACCTCTTGAACAGGGCTGTATTTACTTCGCTTATATATACAGTGTTAAGAGATTTTCATTTTAGAAAATTGTAAAAGTGAAATAAAAGTAAATATTTTAAAAGTTTCACTTCAAAAAGGCATATAGAGTTTACAGCCCTGCTCTTGGGTGATGTGGAAAATGGTTGCAATCATGCATGTTTTTTAAAGTTTAATTTCAGGTTTGTTCTCTTCATTATTCTGAGGAGTCTCAGAAGCCAAATTTACAGGCATTTACTTAGCCTAGTGATGAAAAGTTGGAGCAGCCTGTCATTATTAAGCATCTTATCTGTCCTAAATGATGAAAGTTGGTTCAATCAGCTGTATATTCAAATCCATTTTATTTTTGAAAGAAGAGCATGTTATAAACTTCAGTGTTATCTTTTAAAGAGCAAGAGTGTTTTTAGAATGTATTTGTATGTCATCTTTAAACTGTATATAATAAAACTATTGTGTTTTGTTTTTGTTCAACAATTACTGTGATTATATACATGTTTTTTAATAAATTTTCAATTCTCACACTGTAGAGTTAATATACCTTTTAATAATATATCATGTAAGCAATCCACTATTTTTTGCAAGTTGTATAATTTATAAAAATTTTCAAAGAGGGAATGTTTAGTTAAGATTCTATCTCATCGAAACTTTATGCATCATTTTACAGAATTCTAACTGAAAAAACTATTTATATTAATAAATTATGTATTTAGAATTTCAAATATCAAATTGATACTAAACTTAATAGACAGTTTTAAGTAATGTTTCAAAAAAGATGCCACATTTTCATTACCTGACTAAGGCGTTACAAATCACTATGTGCAAAAAACTTTAATCGTAATGACGCCGCTTTAAATCTATGCTGAAAAATTACAGTTTAGCAATTAATTTTTTTTAAATAATTAAACTTAAACAAAATTGCCCAACAATGTTGTCTTCAATGTTTTTTTTATTCTAGAAATAACACTGAAGATTATGTTGCCTTAGTAATTAAAGGATTGTTATTAAACTAATGTGCACGCCTGTAAAATCTTGTTTGCAAGTTTCTAGTTTTTTTTTTTGTGCAAATTAATAGCTATTGGAACTGGTGTCATTGCTGAAAAAAATATTTTAAACACTAGGCACAGTTGGGAAATTAAATCTGTAAGTTTTTCCCTGTAATATATAAACAAGTTTTGTTGTTAGAAGCTCATATTTACTTCAGATTGATTCCATTTTTTTTTTTTTTTCAAATGATAATCGAATCTCCAGTATACGAAACTATTAAATTTTAAATAAGCACTATTAAAAAGAAAAATTTGTGCAATAATCTCTTTAATTATTGAAGCTCTAATTCAATGTTATTTACAGGGTTCCTACAGTCCTTAAAAACTGCTTGATTTTTATTTTGGTAAAAATTCCTCAATTTTCTGTATCATTATAATTGATAGAAACAATTTTTTAGTCTTACAAAAATATTAGAAACAATAAATCGCTCTTTTATCTCCTCGAATGAGACCATGCATCAAGAGTAGAGCATTTTTGAAAGACAAGAAGAGATGTCCTTTCATTAATATATTGGTAGATAAATGTTTTTTGCCAGATTATTTACTAATATTATGTGAAATTTATTCCTAATAGCAGTTTTGGCTGGAAATGATTTTATATAAAGCTAATTATAAAAATAAATTTAGCATATTTGACATTTAGTAATAATTTCAAAATATTTAAATCGCATGCTATTTTTAATGAACTGAATCATAGCATAACAATAGTAGAGAATAATATTACAAAAGGGTGACAAGGAAATGATGAAAAAATAAATTTATATTTTAATTAAGGAACCTTACCAATTTTCTGACCATGAAAAATCGTTTTAGACCATTTTATTTATATTTAACATTGAGAACTATGTATGAAATATCTTAGTTCAAAAATTATAAATCTTCTCAAGCATAATTGTACTTTTATCCTATAAAAAGTTTCATAAAATATTTGTTGCAATGAATTTATTAGGGCTTGTGGATAAAAAGGAGAGCAAATTAAGGTGTTTGGATATTATAGTAGGGCCTTGTATTTACTTGGAGTAAAACTTAATTGACCATGACATAATTAAGAAATTTCTCCGTATTCCTCTTTTTTAATTCTTTTATTATATACCTTATAAATGAAACATTTTATAAATAGAAAAAAAAAAATATTGGGTAATTGAAGATTTAAATGAATATGTTATGCATGTCTAGCAGCGAAATTTAAAACTTGTTCTAATAATTTTTTCTATGCTTTCCCCAAATTTCTTTATAAACTTTTTTTTTTGAAGATGTGAAAAAAAATGCATAACAATTTATACATAGGGATGCACAAACTTTTGAGTGAAAGGCCGCATTCCCAAGTATTTAGAACATGTTAACCATGTAATATGTTTGCATGAAATTAAATACCTTTAACTGTTTAAAATTAAAAACTGATTACTTAGGGAAAAAAACAGAATCAATTATCAGAAAAAATTTAGATAAATTGAAAAATAATGGGAAAATTAATGTTTTTTTTTATCACATTACATATTACTAAAGTTCATTTAACGATAAATTTTAACATTAAAAAGTTTTAATGTTCATATAATTAAATTTAAAAAATTAAATATTCTAGTTGATATAAATTAAATACAAGTTAAATACTTTAATTTAAAAAAAGTTTGCAGGACTAAAAATGATTGAAATTGAAACAAGACCTTTGCAGGGCGAAATAAGATTCAACTTTAAAACATTTTTTTTTTTTTTTTTAAATAAATTATAAGAGAAAGGAACTGAGAGAGAAAAGAAAATAAGAAATCATTCATTTCGAAGGAACTATTTTCCTTAATAATCAAAAACTATAAAATACTTGTTAACAACTCTTTATGACTAATACTTTTTTAACATCACGCTACTTACAATTAATATAAATATATATTAACAACTAATTAAAATTTACATTACGCTACTCATCTTGATTACACTTTTTTACTGTGAAAATATAAGGATATACAAATTTCCGAGCATATGATACAAAATGGTCCATGTAGGTCAAAAATGGCTTAAAAGATCTCTTAATGGTTATCCTGCAATTTTCAAATATTGTGATAATTTTATCTACTTGATCATCTGATAGCTTTTTCGGGCCATTAAACGAACATTTAATGATTTTGTTTAAAGACTGCAACCCAGTCTAGAGCAGGGATGGCCAAACTTTCGAGGGCAAAAAATCGAGAGAAAAAAAGGTTTGATAGGCTAGGTAAAAAATTCTAAAAATAAAAACTATTTACAAATTTGAATTTAAATATTTAATGAGGTGAATAATATTGTGATTTCATTTTCAAAAGTTCCTTGTGATGAGGTTCGGAGTGAGTTTTATTTATTTTAAGGAACGATCGTTAGTCTCAAGGCTAAATGCTTGTCTGTTAGTCTACTTCTGAATAGATTTCTTCTAAGGTTCATAGTTGAAAACACTTGTTCACATGATGAAACAAACATATCACTGATTTTTGGGCATGAGATTTGAAATTTGGGAAACTAGCCCTTGGTAATGAAACTAGCCCTTGGAATGAACAGCCTAAAGAGGGCCAAGGCCTACTGTGCCCATCTCAGTTTTCTCGACCTTGGGCTCTGGGGTGCAGGAGCAGATGTTCCGGTTAGGTGGTCAGCCGAACGCGGAACCCCCAGTGTTTAGTTCCCAAGCATGCTTAGTACTCATTTATCGACCCACTGAAGGGATGAAAGGCTGATTGGTAATGAATTGCAAAGCTAAAACTTTGGCATGTTTCGAAACAACTGCTTCAGATGATTGTTATATTGCAACTCCGATCTCACTGTTTCACAATTTACGCTGAAAGGCATGGCAAAAACATCTAATTCTGTTTGAATGGCATTATAACCATGAAATCTGCGTCCTAACTCAAAATGGAGTTTTTTCAAGCCATCTTCATAATTCTTAAGCTCTTCCTTATTTACTGAGGGTATTGAATTTAACCTCGAGAACATTTTACCAATTGAAACTGTCTGTGCAAGCTATTTCCATCAATTTATGTTTTATTGAACAAAAATAGAGAAAGTAAAAAGCCCATCAGTACTTTGTAACAAAAAAAAAGAACAAAAATAGCTTTAAACAAAGTAGACAAGAAAATAGATGTTTAATGTATATTGTTTACATTCGCCATGCTAAAATTCTGATAAAATCTTCCGGCGGGCCATAATTGGCTCGCGGGCCGTAGTTTGCCCAGCCCTGATCTGGAACATGTCCAATTCATTCTGGAAAACAGTCTTTCTACAGAAGCTGTTGTTTTGGTCAGTCTTAACTTAAGGCAGATAACTTATTCAGTTTTTGGAATTTTTCCCACTTGGTGCTCTTCCTCTCCTAATTTTTAAATCGCGTGAATAGGAATAGCGATGTGTGATTTTTAAATCACTTTGCGAACAGAGCCTGACTAAAGCAGGGGCATACGGAGCATTTTGCCCTGGGCCCCCACACCAGAGGGGTCCCCAAATCGAATAGACGGTTTATTTCACGTTTCATTCTTTAATGAACTTTTTTTCAAACAAAATATCAGTACAGTGCAAATTCCGTCAGTTTTATGTTTTCTTCATTAATTTATCGTATGAACATAATCTATACTTCATAAACGCATGGCTTTCTAGGGTGGAATTCAGCTAAATTTTCGCAATTATGATGGATCGGATTTATCATAAAATTGGCATACACGAAGAGAGTCAAAAGTGATAAATAAAATTCGAAATTAAAAATATGGCCGTATTAAAAATATGGGGATTTTCAAAACTATGCGTAAATTCGTAGCATTGACCACCGAAAAAAAGCAATCGAAAAACTAACAGATTGGGTGCATCTAAAACCTAAATGCGAAATTATAATTTTCCGAATTTTTTTTTATTTTTCAAATAAAAATTATTTAATCTTTTTATTTTGTTCAAGTTGCTGCAGAGAGTCGCACATTAAGGTTTGTCAGGAGGCTGGTTGTACACCCCTAATTTACATGATAATTTCACTTCATAAAAATAGATAATTTTTTATAAATAAAGTAGTTTAATTTAATTTTTAATTTAAATCACTGTAATTAGTCTAAATATTTAAAAAAAAATGCAATATTAGTTATCATATTAAAAGTTAGGCACTTGTAATGAAAATTTTATTAACAATAACAATTATTATTTTATATAAATTAAAAAATATTCGCAAGGTTTAAGAATCCTCGTTGTTTTATAAAGGACAGTTACTTCATTTTCCCTTTATAATTAATGGCACATTAGTATGCTCTTCAAGTGAGTTGATTTATCATTAAAACTAAAGATACTGCTAAAACATTTAAAGATATACAAAACCACTTAAAGCCTTTTAAAGACATGGAGAGTTTGGGAGTTTATCACAACCAAACTTAATAAATAAGTCAAATTTTATTGTCTTTTTTCATCTAAGCAATCAAACTTAATGAAAAAAAATTAAGTTCTCAAGAAAGTTGCACATTTCGTATTTGCACAAATAAAAGGGAATGAAATATACTAGTTGTAACATTGTCATAAATGTAATTAAACTACGAATTAATTAAAAAATTTCTGTCAAAAGAAAAAATGTAAAATTTACTAAACAATTAAAAAAATTCTCTTGTTTACAAAATAAATAAAATTTATAAAACTAAACATTTGATATATAAATAAAAGAAACAAAAGGCCTTTTTAAAAAAATGGACTAAGAATTGATTATAGCTTTTTATGCTCTACAGTTTTTTATTTATTCAAATAGATAAAATTTAAATTAAATAAATATATTTTAAATACAAATAATTATATAATTTAAACATAGGTTGTATTTTATTTTAATTTTATAACCGTTGTTGAGCAGGCGACTATTCCCCATTTGCGTTATATGGAGAGGAAAACCACGAAAACCTTCCCCGGTTTGCCTGACGGCAAGTGGTAACAGTTTTTAATCATAATTGTTTCCGAAATACTTATATGTAAAGCTCAATTATTTTTAAAATGTCTTATTTCTGAAGACAAAAAAAAAACTTGATTTAACCCATTAAATGAATTGCTCTTTTAGTTACTAGGTTTCATTTATTGGAAAGGGAATCTATTTATTTATTTTTGCATCAGAGATTTTCTTAATATTAATGCTAAATCCGGTTTCGGCTAAGTTGGACACAACATTTTAAATCATTTATATAATAGAGCTGCTTCCTTAAAAGCCAGCGATTTTAACTAATATAATTTTTTCCTCTTTGGAAAAAGAAGAAAAGAAAATCACCTGTACTGTACTTGAGGAAATAAAAAGTATCCTAAAAATTTACAAGTTGAAGCAAACATTTCTCCTTCCAATAGATTTTTTCCCCGAATGAAATTTTATTTGATGGAATTACATTTTAAATGCAATTTAATTGTTCAATTAGATGGAAAAGGATTTTAAATCTTTGGAAATATATGCGCAATCAAGTTTCTTGCCTACAGTATTTTACAGAGTTAAATCTTTTAAAATTTATGTTTTTTTAATTTCCTTCACTTTTTATTTCTAAAAATCTTAATTAATTTATTATACAATTACAATTGCCTAGCAAATATTTCCTGCAAATAAATATTATCCTTTTTTTTTTTTTTTTAATGAACAACTGTTTTTATAAGAGCTCAATTAACGAACATCTTCAATGTTTGTTAAATGATAGTCTAAATTTATTTTAACATTATTTTCAATTTTTTTTTAACGATAACAATCTTGCGAAATGAATGTTAAAATAATGTTTCATAAAATTCACGTTTTAATGTGATTACAAAAGACATAAATAGTGAAGTAATATAATCTTTTTGTGTTCAATATCATAATAAAATGACTTGAATAAGACTGAAAAATATATTCGTGCAACAACAAAAGTTATTTCCAAGTCCAAAAGTCTATTTCCAAGTTAGAAAATGCATCGTTAATAAGTCACGTGTGCAAGATACTTTGCCGCAAGACGTTCTAAAGCTTTAGAGATAGTAATAAATCTGTCCAATCACAGACAGGACAAGAAATTTCACATTTTTGCGCACCCTAAAGATATGCCAATTGTAAGATAAACCACTTGACTAAGGTAAACCTGAAAGAGGGTAATTTCTTGGAATTTTGTTGCCACCGGGAAGATAGGACCTTCACTTCCTCTACTCTTATGCGAATATCTACGCCACTACACTGATCCGACGTTATCATCTCCTTGTTGCCATTCTGTAGTAGAAACTATGGTTTAAAATTAGTTACCAATTCCTGTATTGTCCGATTTGGCCAGGGATCCTAAAGCGGTAGGCAGGGACTAATATAGGGGATAAGGACATTTAACTTTTCCCGGCGGGTTTTAGAAAAGCAACACGCTTTTGACAGACCGGTTTTACACACAAAAAGTGGCGTTCGTGTCGTCCTAGGGATTATTTTCTGACATCGCCGCCGTACCTTAGCATTGCGCGTAATCAGTGTTGATCATTAAAAAGCAATTTAATTTTAATTCTAAATTTTTTTCATTTCCGTAAATCAGTATATAATTTTGTATATTGCTTAAAGATGTCTATTCATTACTCATAATTTATTTGTTTGTTTATTGAAGTTTTAAAACCAGAGATCATTCAGATTACGAGCAATTATATACTATAGTTTCGGTTTTGTTTAATTTCGGTTATCAGAACTTGGGTTAATTAAAACGGAAGGAAGGATATTTGCTTATTCAACCATAGTTATTAGTTTGAAGCGTCTGGTTCTATTATAACTGAAGTATAGATGCTTATATTAGCATTTTTTATATTTAAAAATTTGATTTAACAGAACGAGTTCAAGTCTCAGTTTCTCTCCTCATCTGGGGATGATAAAGAAAGCGCTGGTCGCAAATCTTGGTTGAGTTTTCCAAACACTTAAAGTATTATTAATTGTTTGAAATTTAATTTATGTTTCTTCATTTTTTATTTAGTCTTGCTAAAATTTTTAATTGGATAGACTAAAGTAACAGATTAATTGAATAATTTTGCGATTCATGAAAGTGTATTTAGATAAAATAATTTTAAGTACTGTAAAAACGTTTAAAAAAAAATAGTCCATTTTTAAGCATATAATTTAAATAATAATTAAAGAATCTGTTGATTTTCTTTTCTACGTAATTGATTAGATTGATTTTTCAGTGATTTCAAAGAATTTACATAAGATAAAGCAGGCAAAAATATTTTTTTGAGAGATACATTTTTTGATGATTATTTTATAGAAATTTTTTGAAACGAACTTATAAAATTATGTGCCAATTTCATTTTTATTATTTCAGATATGTCCAAATTATTATTAAAAATTGCTTGGTTTTTATTTTTGAGATGGTTTTATATTGATGTTATAGAATTTTCTCAGGGCTAAACAAACATCCTGCAAAAGCAAACATTTATTAATTTAGTTTTTTAGTAAAAGAGAAGTTATTTTTCTGACATTATTTCCTTTTTTTACATTTTTCCAAAACAAATTCTCAAAGTTAAATGCTATTTTCGTAGTTCAAAAATTAATCAAACGTAAAATAAAAATTAACGTTATAAATTCAATTGGATAGCTATTGATTTTAAAAATTTGAATGTTAAACTTTGAAAGAACTGCATTAAAACTGTTTTTCCCATAATACTTTTCAAATAAAAATTATGCTCTTATTGTCCTTTGATGCAATTTTCTAATAAACTCTGCCTCTGTTCAAATAGTAAATTTTAGAAACTTTAACAACTCTTAATAAACTACATTGTCAAAAAAATATTAATAAATTTCTGTATAAAAAAGGCAAGCATAAAAAGTTTAGGAAAACATGACTGAAACATTATTATGAAACAGTTTTAACATTAAAAAATTAAAAAAGAAATCTCAATCTTTAAATTTGGACTAATATGCTGGACAACTACATATTAATAGGAAGAAAAAAAAGGCATACCGTAGCAATTATCATCGGAAGAACACTCTTGCTTCTGCTTCATTAACTCTTGGCCAAATATGACTGACCCCAAAGAGCTGCATAGTTTTACTAACATCAGCTACAATGGAGTAAATTATTTAGCAATGCATTTTTTGATGACTCAAAGGATAATACTTCACCCACTACTCATAAGGAAGAAACACTCTGGGTTCCATAACATTAAAAGTAATTTTAAATAAACTTAATTATGTATTTTAAACTAAGTCATAGAGCAAGTTGTGCTTACATATATCTCACAGTTATAATATAAGTACAATTCTCAAATTCTAGCACAAGGAAGTATAAATTAATTCACCACACTATAATTTCTTCTTCATCTTTAGAGACCACTAGCTATAAAAATAATTCATGTCTCAAACATGAAATTTATGAATGGCCAAAAATAGAAAATATTAAAGTTCCAGGGCAATGCTAGAAAAATTTAATGAATCAAAGAAAACTGCAGGTTAATAGATCCTATCACAATTTCTTCTTCACCTTTATGAGGCACTGGCTATAAAAATAAACAATTATGTCCATTTAATTTCTGAAATATGAAATTCATGAAAGGCAGAAAAATATGATATATAAAAGATCCAGGCAAATGCCAGAAAAACATTACAGAAGTAAAAAAGGCAGCAGGTCAATACAGCTTATTACAATTTATTTTTCATCTGTAGAGAACAGAAGCTATAAATTTTAAAAGTTCCATTTAAATACAAAATAAAAAAAAAAAAGTTCCAGGCAAAAGCCAGAAAAGTGATCACTAGCCATAAAAATTATTAATACTTCAAACATGAAATTTATGAATGGCAAAAAATTGAAAATATTAAAGTTCCAGGGCTATGCCAGAAAAATCTAAAAAAGAAAAGAAAAAAGAAAAAAAAAAAAAAAAAAAAAACTGCAGCATGGATTTGGCACAGCACCCTTTTTTGGCGTCATTCAGCGCGCATGCGTATTTTACATTCATTAGAGTTTCTTACTAATGGAGTTTCTTACTAATGTCTCCATTACAATGTCCTCATTCATTTTATTGAATGTTTCGTAGAAAGTTAGATTGAAAGAATGCATTACATTGAAAACACTACTAGTACGTAAAAATCAGTCGGCAGTAGAAAGCCGGCAGTCTTACGACAAATTTTAACCCCTGGCGCAAACTGCGCTCAGCTTTACACGGTCAACCATCCATACAATTTCTAAAAGCAAAATGATTTCTTATAAATATGAATTTTTTTTATTTTAATATTATTGAAAATGTCAGTTATTGCAAATATCTATTATATCTTTCCTATTCTTCTTTATTTTTATCCCATCGATTTCAAAGTTACAAATATTTTTTTTTCTCATTTTATTTTTTTTATTATCTTTAAAAGGAAAATAAATCAATTAATAGACAGGTAAAATTTTAAAAGATAAGTTTTGAGGCACATTTGTAGTCCAAAGTTCCGCAGCACGGAACTTAAATTAGCAAACACCGCTATAATAAAAAATTTAAAAAATACAAAAAAAATGAGCAATAGAATATAATTAATAGCATAAAAACACGTTATTTTATATTTATTTATGAATATATATCTTTAGTTTCCTTCTTTATTCAGTTAAATAAATCTACTAAATAAAAGGTATTAACAATGATGTAACTTTGCAAAGTAGACAGGCATGATGAATCGCTCTAACTTCATACATAAATTATTCCTCACATACATTACACACACACACACATATATATATATATATATATATATATATATATAGGACCTTATTAGACGATTAGACGTGATTAGACGATTAGAGCTTATTAGACGATGGTTCAAAAAACAAAAGTCATCGCCGCAAATGAATATTTTAAGATTACTCATAGACAAATTCAAAAGAGAAAAACTTCATTTTATTCGGTTGCTAAGCAACCAAGCTCTGACTGTAAAAAAAATTGAAATAATGTTCTGTGATTGCTCGGAGAGGTTCAATGAATAGTTAATAAACAACCCATTATTTTAACATCGGTACTCGAACCCAGTCTCCTTTAACCGGTACTTAAAACCACTATCATTTGATAAATTTTTATAATTCATTATCTTTTGTTAAAAACTTGAACCCACTATCATTACATCGGTACTCGAACCCACTCTCCTTTAAACGGTGCTTGAAACCACTATCATTTGATCAAATTTAATAATCCACTCATTTTTGCTTAAAACTTGAACCCACTATCTTTACATCGGTGCTCGAACCCACTCTCCTTTAATCGGTGCTTGAAACCTCAAGTCTTTGATCAATTTTTATAATCCCCTTTTTTTTCAAAAACTCTAACCCACTATTTTTACATCGGTACTTGAACCCACTCTCCTTTAACAGGAGCTTGATACCGCTATGATTTGATCAATTTTTATAATCCACTCATTTTATTATAAAACATTATACATTATTTCCCTATCCCCTTATATCCCCTTATCCCCTTATATTTTGGGAATCCGATACCGTGGGAAAAAAAAAAGAAATATTTATTCAGAGAAAGTAAGTTAAAATATCTACACTAACTAATTATCCCTATTTGAGACCATCCCTTCGAATTATTAAGAATGAGAAGATTTGATCAAAAGTTATTCTGGGTGGTTTTATTTTATGAAAACTTTCATTCTTAAAGTACCAAATTTTGTTCAGTAGGGAGAAACCTTCTACTGGAAAATCACTACAGGAAAGAAATTATCCTATAGAAATTAATTTTAAAACAATCAGAATGATACAATACAATTATTCCAAAAGAAAAATGAGAATAACTCATAAAACTGAAAAATTTATTTTCTTTTTCTGTGTTCTCTCGCTTGAATGACATGGGTTACAGTAAAAATTATCTTCCTGATAACTCAAAAAGGATTTTTCCTCTTATTAACTTTACTGGATTTAACTTTACTGGAAATTATCATGTTTAAAACGGGAAATAAAATTGATCTTCAGAAATATTCGTATTTTGAAGATAAAGTACATACAATACTGATGGTGGAAATAATCCTCTATCAGCCGGATTTATAGTTTCCCGTTATTAAAAATTTCGAAAACTAATACTTTTAATTCAGAAAAAATTCACAAAAAGTTAATTATCACAGAACAAATACTTTAATTTTCTTATTGGTTTTGATTTAGAAAACTAATAAAAAGAAAAATATAAATAACGCTTAGCGCATTATCTTAACAGTTCTGTAAAAATTGCTTCATTCTTAAATTATATTTGTTTTTTCTAATTAAAAACAGTTTACTATGATTTTTTAAAATGAAAAACTTTTGTATTCACAAAAAATTAAAAATATTTGAATTTCTTAAAGAGTAAATTGCTGGATTATCTGTATTTATATAAACTATTGTTGTTGTGTAAAATATCTTTTGTACATTTTATTTCTCGTAAGAAACAATGAAGATTTGGTGTCTGCTCTACATAATATGGTTATCATATAAGAGGTATTAATACAATATTAAATTTTAAAAAAAAACTATTTTTTTTTTTCATAGCTGATTTAAGGTATTCTCAAAAGTGTTAGCGGTTGTCCGATCATTTTTTTATTTATTATTTTTTTTTCTGATCTTAAAGAACCGAGATTAGAAAGTAGGAAGAATGCTTGAAACAAACTTCCCTTTTTATTGACTAAAAATAGCTTCATTTTGAATGATTTTTATTCAAACTAAAATACTTTAAATAATGGTATATTTTCAGAAATTTTTAACGAAACAGCGCTTCATAATACTTTTTCATAAAATAAATGCGATCTTTTATTTAAGAGCCATTATTTTGAAAATCAGAAAAAAGTCTGAAATTTTGATAGTTGTGTATATGCAGTTTTTTATTTAGCTTATCTCAAAACGGCATCATAAATAAATAAATAAAAAACTAACTACACCATCTTATAGGGCAGTGTTTCCCAAACTTATGTCTTTTGCGTACCCTTTCTAAATTTTTCGTAACACTGTGTACCACTAATAAAAAAAATTAATGTATTTTTTACAATAAAAAAATTGCACAAAGTTCAAAATGGCTGTCGACACCACCAATTATTAGCTGTTAACTCTGCAATAAAAATAGCCTATACAAAAATACGTAATCGTAAATTTTCATGGTTAGTTTTATTTTTAAATAAATTTGTTTGAAATTTTCGTTTGTTGCAAGATAATTTCGCATAAGAACGCGTACCCCCGCTAAACTGTTCCCGTACCCCTGGGGATACGCGTACCACACTGTTGTAGGAGAATGCATAGGAAAAAAGAAATACCTTGCCTCATTTTCAAGAAAAGAAATGGCGGCCAAAGTTGCACATAAATTCGACTCTCAGACAGTAACGATGTAGTATCTTCAAAATAAGCTAAAATAAAGAGAATTTATATTCTGTAATGAAACGATGGAAGGAAGAGTCACTGCCGTCAATCATTTCTCCGAGATCAGTGGCATAGTTTTGGAGGCCCGGATATATATATATATATATAAATAATGCGTATAACGATGATCTATGTAACTTCTTCAAACTTTATGTGAATATTTTTTAAAAGCAAGAAGATAAATTACCGTAACAATGGAATGATAGATTCCGAAAAACCGCCAGACAGCATGAAATAGTCCTAAAGATTCATTCAACAACTAGGTAAGTTCATCATTGAAAGTACTCAATTTTGATAAGTTCCTAATTCCAGGGCAAGCAGACACCCCTATAAAAAGCCATAATGTTTAAAAATTAACTAAAAAAATTCCCATACATAAAATTACTCATTTTTTAAGATCGGATGCAATAATTTTAACAAATTCAAACGCATTTTGATTACCTCAAAATCTCAAATAAAGTATTTTTAAACTATGCATATTTAAAAAAAAAAAAAAAAAAAAAAATTTAAATGCTAACCAGTCGTAATCCTCAAATAATAAAATAATTTCGAAACCATTGGAAGTTAATTAAAATAATGTAATTACATAAACCCAAAAGTAAAACAAATATAAAAAAAAATCTAAAGGTATAAATTATTTTGTTAAATTAAACAGTTATTAAGGCATCTTTCAATGCAAGTACCTGAAATTTTCATTGGAATGTAGAAAAATAGATATCGGTTGACTTTATAAGTTTTCTTGGTGATAAACTATTCAAATTATTCGTGTCAGCACGATAATCAATCACTACAATCCCTGGCCAAATGATTAGATGCACTATAAGATTCTATGTAAAATCTTAATTATCAGATGATACTGTACAATTTTATTATTTTTACGCGACTGAAACCGGTTTGTACTTGTTTACGTTAATGAATCAATGGGTTAAATGAGACGATATATTATGTAAATATAGAATATTTATTATATCAGGTATTGAGCCGCGATGGCTCAGGGGATAGAGCGTTCGCCTTCCAATGAGGCGAACCGGGTTCGAATCCCAGTCGATACGAATTCCGCATCCGGCTTGCACTGACCACAGTGCTGACGTGAAATATCCTCAGTGGTAGACGGATCATGGGTTAGAGTCCCCTTGCCGTCAGGCTAACCGTGGGAGGTTCTCGTGGTCTTCCTCTCCATGTAACGCAAATGCGGGTTAGCTCCATCAAAAAGTCCTCCACGAAGGCAAATTTCTCCCAATACTCGATCCAGGAGTTCCCTTGTCTTCTGGATTGGGTTCAAAATTACAAGGCTACGGAGTTGAACATTAGTAGCCGTAAACCCATTAAGTTGGGTCGGCTGTTCAACGACGGTTATAAAATAAAATAAAATGACTTATTAGGAGCCGCGATGGCTCAGGGGATAGAGCGTTCGCCTTCCAATGAGGCGAACCGGGTTCGAATCCCAGTCGATACGAATTCCGCATCCGGCTTGCACTGACCACAGTGCTGACGTGAAATATCCTCAGTGGTAGACGGATCATGGGTTAGAGTCCCCTTGCCGTCAGGCTAACCGTGGGAGGTTCTCGTGGTCTTCCTCTCCATGTAACGCAAATGCGGGTTAGCTCCATCAAAAAGTCCTCCACGAAGGCAAATTTCTCCCAATACTCGATCCAGGAGTTCCCTTGTCTTCTGGATTGGGTTCAAAATTACAAGGCTACGGAGTTGAACATTAGTAGCCGTAAACCCATTAAGTTGGGTCGGCTGTTCAACGACGGTTATAAAATAAAATAAAATGACTTATTAGGAGCCGCGATGGCTCAGGGGATAGAGCGTTCGCCTTCCAATGAGGCGAACCGGGTTCGAATCCCAGTCGATACGAATTCCGCATCCGGCTTGCACTGACCACAGTGCTGACGTGAAATATCCTCAGTGGTAGACGGATCATGGGTTAGAGTCCCCTTGCCGTCAGGCTAACTGTGGGAGGTTCTCGTGATCTTCCTCTCCATGTAACGCAAATGCGGGTTAGCTCCATCAAAAAGTCCTCCACGAAGGCAAATTTTTCCCAATACTCGATCCAGGAGTTCCCTTGTCTTCTGGATTGGGTTCAAAATTACAAGGCTACGGAGTTGAACATTAGTAGCCGTAAACCCATTAAGTTGGGTCGGCTGTTCAACGACGGTTATAAAATAAAATAAAATTACTTATTAGAGCCGCGATGGCTCAGGGGATAGAGCATTCGCCTTCCAATGAGGCGAACCGGGTTCGAATCCCAGTCGATACGAATTCCGCATCCGGCTTGCACTGACCACAGTGCTGACGTGAAATATCCTCAGTGGTAGACGGATCATGGGTTAGAGTCCCCTTGCCGTCAGGCTAACCGTGGGAGGTTCTCGTGGTCTTCCTCTCCATGTAACGCAAATGCGGGTTAGCTCCATCAAAAAGTCCTCCACGAAGGCAAATTTCTCCCAATACTCGATCCAGGAGTTCCCTTGTCTTCTGGATTGGGTTCAAAATTACAAGGCTACGGAGTTGAACATTAGTAGCCGTAAACCCATTAAGTTGGGTCGGCTGTTCAACGACGGTTATAAAATAAAATAAAATGACTTATTAGATATCTAAGAGGTCGTGGGTTCGATCCTCGCCGACCGAAGACTCCCCGTGTAGTAAATGGTGACTGATGCACGTTAAATCTGCGAGTCTCAAAGTCCTCCAAGTTCCCATAACAAATCAATACCTCTGGGGGTACTGATCCAGGAGTTTCCTTGTCTTCTGGATTAGTTCAAAATGACAAGGCTACGGAGTTGAACATTAGTAGTCGTAAATCCATGAAATTGGGTCGGCTGTTCAACGACGGTTGTAAAATAAAATAAAATGACTTATTAGGAGGGCCGGGATAGCCTGGTCGGTAGGGCGCTGGGCCCAGGTCCAAGAGGTCGTGGATTCGATCCTTGCCGACCGAAGACTCCCCGTGTAGTAAATGGTGACTGATGTACGTTAAATCTGTCGAGTCTCAAAGTCCTCCATGTTCCCATAACAAATCAATACCTCTGGGGGTACTGATCCAGGAGTTTCCTTGTCTTCTGGATTGGATTCAAAATGACAAGGCTACGGAGTTGAACATTAGCAGTCGTAAACCCATGAAATTGGGTCGGCTGTTCAACGACGGTTATAAAATAAAATGACACCTCTGTTATGAGAAATATGGGTCATTTTTAATCCTATCAAATACTTTCCAAACAAATAGAGTCGGATTTAAAAACGCCATATTGAGCTCGAAATTGATACTACAATAACTTTTGAGCAAATTGAATGACTCATCCTATATGCCCCTTTTTTAGTATTTTGTTGTCTAAGTAATGAAAAATCATCTGCTTATTTTTTTGTCATTTGCTGTTTAAATGAGAATAAATATGAAAATAAATTTATTAATTAATTTTTTAATAAGGGTAGAAGAAACTTTGAATTGTGTAGTATAAAATTTTCATATCATTTTGAACTAAATAATTTTAGATGGCAAAATTCACAATTTTGAACAAAATCATTCGACTATATTTTTAAAAAATTAAAACTTAAAAGTAACTTAAAAAAATTTTTTTTATTTTTTATTTTAATTCAATTATTTGGACATTATTCGAACACACTATCATTCGAATACTTTTCTTACCAACTGCCTTTTTTTTTCAATATTCTATCCACTATTTCTTTATCGGTACTCTAATCGGATATCATTTGAAGAGTTTTCACTCTCTTTTGAGAAATTCTCCAACCCAATATATTTTTATTGGTACTTGAACCCGCTATCATTTAACCAATACTTTTCTTTATTGGTACTCGAATCCATTCATTCTCACCGATTCTCGACTTCGCTATCATGTATTCTATTATCATTTCTGGAATCTTTTACCAGGAGCACGGAGGTTCAGGAGGTGGGAGGACGCAACTTCAAGTGAATAAAAATATATCCATCTTATTAACTGTAAATATGGGATGCAACACATGATCTGTATTTCGCTTCTTAACTTTTTCTTTGTGTAAATAAATCTTTTCTTTTTTATCAAAGCTATAAGATTGACTAACAAGTTTCTTTGCCGATCACCGAAGTCAAGCATCACTGGCTTTGGTCAGTGTGCGGGTGGGTGACCACTTCAATCAGTCTGCGTAGGGACCGAGTGTGTGCGGTATAGGTCCTCGTTAAACTGTTCTACCGTAAAGTGTTCGCGTGCAGGCCGTGAGGCCACTGAAGCGGGGGCTGCCATCCCCTCTACACAGGGGATCAAAATTGCATGTTTTCGGATCATCCTCAGGGATGTATCCCAGACCGGCACCAATAGCGCATTGCCGACCAATGTATCGCTCTAAATTGTCTAGCCCATTCTGCACAATCTTTACGTATGTTGGACGGCCAAACAAATCTAGATCGCATCAATTTTGAGGAAGCGCGAATTCCAGGACGGGATAAATTATGCAAAGTAGCGAAAACTTTTTTACGAAATATTTCAGGAATGTATGGCCGAGCTGTGCCAGTTGATAAATCACAATAAATTGATTTACTACAATCAGGCAAGGTTATTGCTTTAAATTTTAAGACGTCGGAATTTGTCAATAAATCATTTAGTTCTTCGTCGGTTGTTTGTGCCTGTGCAATTTCGTTATAGTCGATTGTGTTGGGCATAGATATTGCTTCGATTCTCGATAGTGCGTCTGCCAAAACATTATCTGATCCTTTTATATGATGAATATCGGTCGTAAACTGAGATATGTAATCTAATTGTCTCGCTTGTCGTGGAGAGCAATTATCAGAGCGCTTTCGGAATGCAAAAGTTAGAGGCTTATGATCTGTGAAAAGAGAAAATTCTCGCGCTTCAAGCATATGTCTGAAATGTTTGATTGCCGCATAAGCTGCCAATAATTCTCTATCGTATGCGCTATAAATTTTTCAGTTGGGGAAGTTTTCGAGAGAAAAAAGCAAGTGGTTGTGCATCATTGTTAACTATTTGCGCTAAAGCCCCTCCAATTGCGAAATCCGACGCATCCACATGTAAAATTAATTTGGCATTCGGTTTAGGGTGCGACAACAGCACAGCGTTTGCAATTAATTCCTTACACTGTTTAAAATCATTATCTGCTTGATCTGTCCATTCAAGTTTCGTTTTGTCTTTCTGTCTGGCTCCTTTTAAATACGCCGTTAAATGTATTTGATTTTGTGCTATATTCGGTAAAAATCTGCAGAAAAAATTTAAAATTCCTAGAAATCTTTGAAGTTCATTAACGGTTTGAGGTTGGGGATAATTTAAAATTGGTTTGATTTTGTCGGGTAATGGTTTTGTACCATCTTGAGAAATAAGGTGTCCTAAAAATGAAATTTCAGGTACACCGAAAACACATTTGGAAGTTTGTATAGTTAATCCATACTTAATCAAACGATCAAAAAACAAACGTACGTGTTTTCTATGCTTTTCTTCAGTTTCACTAAAAATTAAAATATCGTCGAGATAAACGTAGCAAAAGGAAAAGTCACCAAGAATTTCATTCATAAATCTTTGGAACGTTTGAGCTGCTCCACAAAGACCGAAGTTCAGAAAGGGAAACTCAAAAAGGCCAAATGGTGTACATACCGCGGTTTTCTGTACATGTTCCGGGTGCACTAGTATATGAAAATATGTTCTCACAATATCGAGTTTTGAGAAAATTTTCGCACCATAGAGAGAGTTTGAAAAGTCCTGTATGTGCGGGATTGGGTAACGATCGGGAGTTGTACACGCATTTAATCTGCGATAATCTCCTACAACACGAATACTACCGGAACTTTTCGGGACCACGTGGAGCGGGGAAGACCACGGTGACTTGGATGGTCTGCAAATTCCCTGCTCCATCATGAATTGGAATTCTATTTTAACGGATTCGTATAATCTAGGGTTTAATCACCTAGGCTTACAGTGAGCGGGCGGTCCGGTGGTTTCTATATAATGCACGGTACTATGGTTAGAATCTTTTAGTTTTAATGACAATTTAGTTAAATCTGGGAATTCTTTTAACATTTTGTGATACTCTGATTCTCCGGAGATGAGTTTAATTGAACTAATAGGTTTATGTTGGGCAAACATACCCTGTATTTCTAACTTTGTTACACTGTCAATAAGTTTTCGACGTTTTAAATCAACTAATAGGCCAAAATTCTCTAAAAAATCAGCACCTATAATGGGTGTTGGAATAGTTGCAATTAAAAAATGCCATTTAAAATTTCGTCGAATACCCAGATCAACATTGATTAATTTTGAGCCAAAAGTTTTAATTTTCGTGTTATTTGCAGCGTATAATTCCAAAGGCTCAGGTCTTAATTTTTTAGATACCTTAGGCGCGGGGATACAAGATACATCGGATCCTGAATCAACTAAAAATTTTAAATGAGAACGTTTGTCGTAAACATAAAGGCGACATGAGTTTTTGGCTATCGGGATTGCAGTCGCAGACACTTGTTTTTCGATAGCCGAATCTAGTTTTCCGGGTTTTTAGTTTGATTATAAGCACAAGGCTCTCTACAATGTTTTGCGCGAGCGCCAAATCTGTTATGGTAAAAGCAAAATTTTGGATCGCCTCGCGATCTTGAAGGAGTTTGATGTCGGTAGGGAGATTTGTTATATCGTGATCGAGACTGATCTCTACTACGCTCGCGAGATAATCTCTTAACTTCTGCACTCAACGAAGCTATCTCGTTTCGCAAAACGCTTATTTCAGACGGAGGATTGCGCTGTGAGCTTTCCGTAGTGTGTTGTCTAATAGCAAATACGCCAGTTTCTGTCGGAGTCGTACGGACTTCTGAAATTTTGTCGGCCATTTTGGCTAAATTGTCCAAAGATTCAGAGCTAATTGATAAGATTGTTTGAATTTCTTGTGGCAGTCTATGAAACCATAAAGTTTTCAAAAAATCATCGTTGACGCTTTTACCCCCTAATTCGCGCATTTTTCTCAATAAATGGGACGGCTTAACGTCTCCAAGATGCAATTCAGAAATTAATTGGCGAATTTGTTCGTTTTCCGAAGCAGAGAATTCGGCTATTAACCGGTCTTTCAAAGTGTTGTATTTATCCGCAGCAGGTGGCGCAAATAAAATATCGGACACTGAGGATAAAATTTCAGGATCTATTGATGAAACGAGGTAATTATATTTCGTTAAATCATTAGTGATTTTAGCTAGCTCAAAATTACTCTCTACCTGAATAAACCATAGTTTAATTTTTGATTTCCATAACGGGGGAATTTTTACCGAAAGATGGGAGACCTGAGATGCATTTGAAGAACGTGCAGCATTATCTAAACCAAGAAACGTTTTGCTAGCAAACTAATTGAACACTAACAGGCAATAACGAGACTATACAATTATTATCATTTTCCAATTTCTCGTGCTTTATATGAAATTTAATGTTTTGACTAGCTTGGAATGTTTACTAAAATGTTCTTTATTTTATTTATTTTTTGTAAGTACATAAATTGTGTTTTATTTTATTTCAAATATTTGAATTTCAGAATGATATAAAGAATTAAATTTTAAGAACATATTATTATTATTATTTTTTTTTTTTTTTGTAATTTTAAAATTTGCAAATTATAAATCTTTAAAAAAATCTGAAAAAAATGTATCATAAAATTTGCGAATTTCAGATTTTTCTGGCAAAGAGACTGAATGTTATCAATTATTATTATTCATTACAACTTATAAAAATCAAATAAAAAAAGAACAAATTATGTACAGCTGCAATAAACAAACACCGCAGTTCACTAGAGGGCGTGGATATAGAGTACAAACTAGTTCCTAGACCAGTGATGTCAACGTTCACCGTGACGTCCGTTCGGTCGAGTGATTGATCTTTCTGCCTTTATATCTATGGTGTTAGCCCTTGAAGGAAGAGAACTCCCGGAAATGCGCTATTCTTGTTTCCATAGCAGCTGAGGGTCTCAAACTTTGTGGAGGGTGGAGTTCTTACCGTAGACAAACTATACCATTTCTGAATGTAAACTATAACAAGCTTCCTAAAACAGGAAGAAATTTTGAAAACTTCCGGTTTGTCTCTCCATTTATGTTAAGTTTACGCGGCGATCATCTTTAGTTTTTCTCGGATTGCATCTTGCAGGGCATGGCATGTTTGCAGAGTCTTCCAAATTCATATGTTTTTTGTTTTGTTGAAATTCAAATCAGAAAAACGCGTTATATTGTAAACTCTACAAGTATAATATTTGATGGCGCCCTCTTTCAAGTTTCTTTTAACATACTTAAAATTAATCGGAAATAGTAACCCTGAAGTCTTACCACGAAATTTAACCTTTAACGCCATCTGTGCTTAGCTTAACACGATCAAGCATCCATTATTGAGCCATTTTTGCTTAGGAGATAGAGCGTTCACCTCCCAATGAGGTGAACCAGGTTCGAATTCCGGCGAGGGTTGGTTGATACGAATTCTGCATCCGGCTTGCACCGACCACAGTGCTGACGTAAAATATCCTCAGTGATAGATGGATCATGGGTTCGAGTCCCTTTGCCCTCAGACTAACCGTGGGAGGTTCTCGTATTTTTTCTCTCCGCGTAACACGAATGCGGGTTAGTTCCATCAAAAAGTCCTCCTCGAAGGCAAAATTTCTCTCAATACTTAATCCAGGATTTTCTTTGTCTTCTGTATTGGGTTTAAAATTATAAGGCTACGGAGTTGAACATTAGTAGTCGTACACCAAATAAATTGGGTCGGTTGCCCTTATGGAAAATCGAGTTATATCGTTTTATTTTTATAACAGGTAGGATTCAATAACAGGTACGAAATATCTGTTCCAGAAAATATTACCATCTCTACTATTACTGTTGAACACTCTTTAATATTAGCTATGTCTTGTTTTGTGTTTACAATTGTGTTACTTTTGTTTTCTATCACCGTAATTAATGGAAATTTCCCGGTGCCTGCTGTCTATCCTGAGTTTTGTAATTCCACAGAATATTTTGATTCAATTTGCATTCGGTGCAAAAAATGCGGCAAAGATGATAGTCAAGTAACTTTACAAACAAGAGCGCGTGAGGGTAAATTGTTAAAATAAAGTCATTTTAGTTGTTTATTTGGTACTTATGCATTATCCGTTGACCATATTCGCCAAATTTGAAAATGATTCAAATTTAAATATCTCATTTTTTTGCAATTAGTTATATTTGTATTTTGTCAATTTTTATAATCAATTACTATATTGAAATAAATTTGAAAAATATCAAAATGACTCTGTCGCGATGTTGGCGATAAATAACCGGCGTGATAATGCGTAAGTATCGTTTATTTATTTGATGTAACTTACTAAAAATATGTGAGTTCATGAACAAATTTAGGGATTTCCGTGTTGTGATCTGTCCTGCTAACTACAATCGCCAAGATGCCAAATAGATTTTAAACTTTAAATAAAATAAAAAAACAACATGTAGATGTTTGCGAAGACTTGGCGATTTTAGAATTTCTTTTATCTGATACATATTTTATTTTATACAGTGAAAACTCCAGGAAAGAAATCCTCTTTTTATGATCACTTTTGGGAAATTTTCAATGGACTTTGTGTTAAAGAAAACCTTTAGGATAGACCATCAAAACCTTGATCAGCTACCAATGAAACCTCTGCACCAAAGGCTGTAAATGTCAAATAGCACGAAGAAAATATCATAAAAAAATATTGACATGTGGCGTAATGACCACTACGATTATTAAACATCAATTCACTAGTATATAAGACATGCTAACTTGATTCAATCTAGAGCTATCTTTTGATAAATGAAGGTTGGCATTGTCTAATGGTCTTCCCCCGTATTAGTGACCGGCGGACGCAATATGATCACGATTACTTCGATGGATGATCCACATTAAACAGTTGACTTATATTTGTGACTGTGTCATATCCTTTCTCGTGCTATTGCTTCTCAGTCTCATTTAGACATAGTGGGGTCCTGCACTCACTTGACTGTTAATAGCAACACAGGAGTGAGCACACACACAACCATAAACTTAATACAGCTCTCATGGCTAAAGTTAAAACCTAGTGACCTTAATCCAGCTCTCGCGTTTTTTCACAAATACAGCATCCGTTCATCGAATTCTATTCCTGATAAAATTCTGGTGGGAAAGTATTGTGGCATAACAACCACTACAATTATTAAACATCAATTCACTAGTATATAAGACATGCTAACTTTATTCAATCTTGAGGTACCTTTTGATACATGAAGGTTGTCTTATGGTCTTCCCACAGGCATACAAATAATAGATTAAAATGTATTCAAAATATTGATGTGAGAATTTTATTTCAAGAGCTCCTTTTGACTATCTCATGTTACAGTCAGATATTCCACTCATCGACTCTAAACCGAATTATCTGTATATGTATAATTTAAAACTAATCACATAACTAGGGTTCACTACAAATGTTCTGCAAATGTGGCTAAATTGATGTGCGCGGGCGACAAAATTGTCATCTTGAAATATGTTTGAAAATTCAAAAATAGTGACTGAAACAAGTTTTTTTTGCATCGAAATCCATGCATTTGAAAAAAAAAACTTATTACAAATTTTATTCTATGCCTAGGTTAGGTTTCAGTTTTAAGACTTTTCAACTGAAAGTGCCTGGTTCAAAAAATTTTTAATGTTGAAATTTCAAATTTGCATGTTGTGTAGTGCTTAGCATTCATGTACTGACAGTGTAATTGTTCATCAGTAAAACCTAATATTTTTCTCTTTCAGAATTTACTTTATTTTGAATTTTTAATTAATTTTAAGTATTTTGTTAGTTTTTACCCCTGTGGCAGAATTTTTTTTAACTATCTGCGACATCACTAATATCTTTCTGCAAGATATACTTTTAATAATAACAAACATATGTGTTACAAATTTAAAATAACAAAAGTGCTGTAATTACGAAAAAAAAAAAAATAGAATTTTTTTTAAATAAAACATGTAATAATTTTTTTATTCTAATATTATGGCAGATGATGCAATTTGCACAATATATATACATACATAGGTATTCGGAGGGAGATATAAAATTTCAACCAAGAAGATGCTTACGAAATGAAAGTGAAAAAAAAAAAAAAACTAATTTTATAGAGTAATATAAATTTGAATTAAATATTTTAAAAAAAGAAACTTTATGATGTTTAAAAAATCAAATTAAAAGAAATGTTTCATTTTGTACAGAAGTTTCCGCAGGCCTCTCTTCGACAGTTGGGGGGCTGCAATAGGTTGTGCACCTATTATTCTCTACTTCAAAAAAAAAAAAAATAGTTTCAGTCACTTCATTATTGTGGAATACATTTAGAAGGCATAGAAATGAAGTTATTCTTCTAACCATTTCTTTTATTAATACCTTTCATAATCAAGTTAGTTTTTTTTCAGCACACATTATATCTTGTATTTAGTATAAGTGAATACTAGAATTTAATATTAAAGAATATTGCTACCACTTTTATACAAATCTTATTTAAAATTTTCAAAAGTTTCTTTTTTGGAACTCTACATTGTAGTAGAAATTTTTCTTTTGATTACATTTCTGGTTTAGAAGTCATTTCAACCTGTGAGATTTGTAAGTTTATTATTATTTTTTTTTCAGGCTACTGCACATGCAGATCTGAGTTTTATGTGAAAAATAAAAGGAATTCAATTGATTTAAATTGTTCTTCATGTCCACCTCAAACTGTAAGTATAATGTAAAATAATAAAATGTTATTATTAGAATATTACCTTCCATCTCTTTTTGCATAAATATTAAATGTAAGTAGGGTGTATGTATATATGTAAAATGATGCAGTCGGATCGAGCAGGAAAACATACAGGATTTTAATGAAGCCAAAATTATTTATTTAGATCATTCTTTGTTGAGTAGCGAGCAAAAAGTGAAGTTGACTCCATCGACGATCAGTCTTTCTGCTGAGCTCATTCTAGGCAGGGTAAACAGGGCGCAGCACCCTGCTGCCCCTGTTTACCCTGTCAAAAGAATCCACCCTGTTGCCCCTGAAGTAAATTAGTGCCTGATGTAATAGACTCCATACCCTTTTTGCCCTTTCTTTCCTCAACCCTTCTTTATTTTTTCCCGGAACTCTACAATAGATTTCCTAAACTTTTGCTATTTTCTACTCTTTTTATTTAGTTTGTCATTGCTGTCAATACATAGATTTATATAGGAAAGGGAAAATAGCCATCACACCCCCTTGTTGCACTTGTCTTTGAAAGTTTGTAGTTACTTCTACTATCATTAAATTATAATCATTTTAATTATTAAATTATAACTACAGACACTTAAAAACATATATTTATTATTTTATTAATATATGCATGCATTTTAAATAAATTACTAAGTTATTTAGCTCATTAACTCGATTTATATGTTAATTTATTAATAAAAATTAGTAATTAATATGATTGCTTTGCTACTTTCAGTAAAATAAAAATAAAATAAAAATTCTTTTACTAATTAACAATGTTTTTTAATAGAACGTGTAAAGCCCATAGAAAGAAATTATTGCCTTTTTAGAATAATAATGCCCTTTTTTTAAACTTTTGCACCCTGCCCTTTTTTCTGCCTAGAATGAGCTCTGCTTTCTGGTAGGGAAAATCTTGCAAAAAATCTGAAAATGTCTTTATTTAGGGAAAAGAAGGAAATCTTAGAAATTTCTATTGGTTTATGAAATAGGCCAAGTGATTCCCACGAAGATTAAAGGGAAAAATGTCTTTACTTTAATTCATGCATACTTCCAGGGCTGTCTTAATAGCATGAAGGGCCACTGGGCACATAAATGGTTTGGGCCCTCTTAACATGTCTTACAGCTTAAGATCGAGGTATAAAAATTTCACAAACATTAAATATAAAATTAAACATTTTTAAAACATGCAATAATTTGAACAAATTTGAACACATTTTGAATTCTCTGAAGTTTTAATACACATAAAATTAAGCATTTTTAAGATATTTATAATTAAAAAAAATTTGAGATGGTAACCAGCCGTAATCTTCACATTCAAAATAATTTTCAAAAAGACAAAAGGTAATCGCAATAACTAGATGAACAAAAATAAAGATATAACCCCTTAGCCAAATAAAAACCTTTAATTATTATTTTAAACAAATTTTGAGAACTTTTTTATTCTCAAATTCTTTGATTATTTCGTCAAATTTGAAAGTCATTAACACATCACATTCAATGCACATCAGATGCTTTCATTGCCGTCGGGCTAACCGTTGGAGGTTCTCGTGGTCTTCCTCTCTATGTAACGCAAGCGTTCCTCGCAAAATTCCTCCACGAAAGCAAAATTTCTCCCAATATCCAGGAGTTCCCTTGTCTTCTGGATTGGGTTCACAATTACAAGGCTACGTAGTTGAACATTAATAGTCGTAAACCCAAAAATTGGGTTGGCTGTTCACAGACGGTTATAAAATAAAATAAATCTATTTTTATATAAAAATGTAATTTAAAAGTAATGCAATGATAAAAAAAAAATGCATCTATATGATGTAAATTTATTTATACTGTTGCAAATTAAAATTTAAAAGTAAATTGAAAAATAAACTTCAAGAATCGTTATCAAGAAGTCATCGTTAATATGTTTTAAAAAAATAAATAATTGATTTATTTAACTAATTTGAAAAATTAAACAGAATTGTTAATGATCTTTTTAGCGTTAGTCAAGTTTTTTAGAGACAGTATGACTTAAGACTTGCTCACATTATTTTTTTTTTACATATATATTTTTTCAAAAACGCTAAGACGGTTAAATATTTAAAAATTACATACTTAAATTTGTTTATAATAATGCGGATATATTTTATAAAACACGGGTTGTTTAACTGTATTTACAAAGTTTTGTTTCGATAATATTACATAATATTAAATAAGTTACATTTACAATTTAAATTAAATTTTATGTCACCCTGTATTCATTCAACCAACGCGAGCAATTAAAATAATAAGTACAAAAAATATTTACTATTCTAAAGCAGTATTTATAATTTACCTATGAGCCTATTAAAACACACACGCACGCGCGCACACACACAGATATATATATATATACTATAAATAATGCAAATAATAACTTACTTCAAACGTGTCGATCTGGGAAGAATGTAGTTTTCTTCTCAGCCTTACCAGTCAAATTATAATTATTAAAAGTCTAAACAACTAATAAAGTGTTTGAATCTATAAAAAAAATCACAAAGCGAAAACGCTAAAGAAAATTAAAATTACTGTTTTTTTTCTTCTTCAAAATGCATGCTTAAAGAAGGGTGAGAGTGTTCTTTTAACTTAAAATCTTGTTAACGATTTGAAAACATGCCTTGCCAATCAACGTCTCCTTTTCTTGAAATTATCCCCCTTTTCTTTAAAGGTCCTCAGCGAATGAACATCAATTTCGCTGTAACAAAAGTAAGCAAAAATGCCTTATCTAAATCCTATACCATAATGGTCTTTTTTTAAACTTGCAAACGGGTATAGAACAGGTGAAGTTACAAAATTCAATCCCTTAGGGGAAAGAATCCTTCTACAAGAAAGCAATGGTTTGGAGACAGGAAGCTAGCAGAACGAAGTTCTTTTCAATTTGTTACACTATCATATAAATAACCTCTTGGACTAGTAAAATAAATGGTTTTGTTCCTCGGATTACTCGCCAAAAGAGTCCCCTAGGAGCGAGGACAATGTATGAACAGTATAGGACAGGGACATGATATGACAATCTATAGGACAGGGACAAACTGAAATGGAAATGCAAGTTGATCACCTGAAAATTTCATGGAAATGTAGAACTTCAGGCATCTTTTTAAGTTGTCATGATTATAAGCTATTCAAACTGATGGTGTTTTCACTGCAATCAATCACTATTTGTAGAAAGAAAAGCAAAGTATGGCCTTTAAAGCATGTAATGAAGGAATTCTTTCATAATGTATGTTTTTTTTTTAAATTTATAATTTTTAAAATTATTTATCATGAGTTTTTTTTTTTTTTAATATAATCTATAAAGAATAAAATTTTCAAGGGCCTCCTGAGCGCCCAGGGCCCCCGTGCATTGCCCGGTTGTGCCCATACATAAAGATGGTACTGCATACTTCAGCCAAAAATAGATTTAAGAACAGAATGTTGCTTTTTAAAAGTATGATAAAGTGTTTCCATTTGAATAATTAATTATGATTAGGGTGACCTGGGGTAATTCCTGATCAAAAAGTGCAATCATCTATTTTGTGAAAAAACTATTCAAGATAGAATTTTAATATTTACTGAAAGTTTGAGGCTATATGAGATGAGTCCTATGCTACCTTCTTTTGTTTGAAAACCTTATTAGAATTTAAAAGATTTTAAATTTTTAGTGATCAGCAATATTACCCCTTCTCTTGATCATTTCTGGGGTAATTCCTGATCACTTCTGGGGTAATTACTTATCACCAGTTTTTATAGTAAAGGGGCTGTTTAAAAATAATTATACAATGGTAATTAACAAATAAGACATCAAGATCAAACAAATAAACCAAAAAGATATGTTTAAGCAGCTAATAAAACTATTTATTTAAAAGCAAGAATAAAGATTAACACTTTAAATTTTCCAAAAATCTTTGCATCCTGCCATATATTTTAGGCAAGCAGCAAACTCATTCTCATGTTCTGCTGGAATATAAGAAAGAGTTCCCACATGGGTTACTTTTGCTAGATTTTGTAACTTCATTAAGTGAGAGTGTAAAGTTAAGTAAGGTATGTCGAACAGCTCTGGCAGCAGCTCTCACACTGAAATTTTCATTTTCAATCATTAGAAGAAATTCACTAATTTTGCTTTCTAGATGCTTAGTATCCTTTTTAGGCTTATAATTTCTCACCATATTTATATTAGGCTAATTTATAAACTTAAAAATTATGCAAACAATGTACAAACATAAAATTAAGATAGAAGCAAAGTAAGACAAACCAGAAATGGTGCAAATCAGAACACATTTGTCTTGCATACAGTTAAAAACAAATTTTGTGATTACAGTTAAAATATATTTTACAGTTGCTCCACTTAATAAATATGAACTGTTATTTAAGAAAAGACAATTAGCTATTTATTAGCTATTTTTATACTATTTATAAGAAGAAATGACAATTATCAGGAATGACATAATGAATCAATAATTACCCCATCTGTAGGGGACAACATTTGATATAGTTTCCTATAATCAATTAGAATGTTTACAGTATATGTGCAACATTTAACCATAAGCTTACACTATTTTTATATCAAAGAAAAAGAAAATAACACAAAATGTTTATTATTAAGGGAAGGAGAGGGATCTTTACAGAAATGTGCACATTTTGAAACTCATCTTTGAAATGGAAAACACAGAAAGCAGTTTAAAAGATATTTATTTTGTTAGATTAAACAAAAAACTATTATTAAGTAAATGTTGTTAAACTTTAGTAAAGTGTACAAGTATTCTTGTCCAAGTCTCAAATTTAAAGAAATTTTTTTTTTAAAAATAAAACTTAGGTGATCATTATTTACCCCAGAAACAGAGTGATCGTGAATTACCCCGGGTCACCCTAAGTTTTATAGTGAAGAACTAACATAAAAAGATTAATATAAGCTTTTTATGTTACATATATATATATATATATATATATATATATATATATATACACAGTCAAACCTCGATATCTCGAACTTGAAGGGAGAGGAGAAAAAATTCGAGATACCGAAAATTCGAATTATCGAAAATCGCATGTTATCGATGGTAGAATAAAGAAAAATGCTCTTTACATACCTTATTTATTATTCCATATTTATTTTAAAAACGCTTTTTACACTTTCATTTAAAAAAAGATTCAATTGTTGTTTGCTTTAGAGATGTGTAAGAAAGTTTGTCTATAACACTTTCTAAGTGGACTATAGCTTTAAATGTCTCCTCTGACATATTCGGCTGCCTCTCAATAAATCTCCTTACAGTGTCCACTGCAGAAAGTGCTTGTTTGTTAGTAACATTGGGCGGCAAAATTGTCATCCCACAGACCACACACTGTTACTGCATCATCTACGTTTACAAAGTCATGAAATTCCATGTCAACAAGATTCATGAGTTTGGTCAATCTGCCCCAATCATTTTCGGTGTAGTTTTCAACAGAATTAACGATATTGATTGTTTGACTACTTCCGTGATCTTTAATGAATCCAGCCTTCTTGAAGCCATTCATTATCGTAGAGGAAGACACATCATTCCATGCCTTGTCAGCCATTCGCATAGCTTGTAGAACACTAACACCGGATGGTGAAACCCCATCTTCTATTTCGGACAACATTTTTTTAACCATTTGATGACGAAACTTTACTTTAAAACTTTGGATGATGCCCTGATCAAGTGGTTGAAGTTTTGAGGTAGTGCTTGGGGGAGAAATTAAATTTTTACGTTTTCCATTTTAGGTATGGTATTGTGCCCTGTACAGTTATCGATGAAAAGCACAATTTTCCGTTTTCATTTTCTTATTTAAATTTTTAAGCCAGCTTTCAAAAAGGTTTGATGTCATCCAAGCTTTTCGATTAGCTTCATATTCTAAAGGAAATGATTTTATACCGCTGGAACATCTTGGTTTTTTCGATTTTCCTATCATCAACGGTTTTCACTTTTCTGTTCCATTCATATTTGCACAAAACAATAAAGTTAAACGCTCTTTACTTCTTTTGCCTCCATGACATGCTTCACCCTTTACATGCATAGTTTTGTCTGGAGTGCATTTAAAAAGAAGTCCAGTTTCATCCACATTGAACACGTCTTTTTCGTCGTAATCCTTCACGATCAAGCATATTTTCTTCCAAAATTCTTTACAAACTTCTTCTACGCAAGCACTTTCACCACACATTTTCAAAAATTTAATGTTGTTACGTTTTTTAAAATTTTCAAACCAGCCATTACTTCCTTTGAAATTTAAGTGGCCTAATTCTCTTGCAAAAGATTAAGCTTTTTCTTTGATTACAAGTCCATCTAGAGGGATGTTTTGACTTCTACATTGTGTAATCCACATCATAAGACCCTTCTCCATATCGGGAAATTCACAGTTTTTTAACTTTTTTCGCTTGCCTAGGCCATCCCCGAACTTTTCTAAGATAACTGCTTTATTTTTTTAAATTGTCGAGAGCGTACTCCTTGGAATCCCAAATTCCTGTGCAATTTCCTTTTTCTTTTTAAAATTTTTTTCAACTTCGTCAATGATTTTCTTCTTTATTTCTATGGAAAACGTGCTTAATTTTCGTTTGCTAGCCATTTTAAACAAATGACTCGCCAAAGATCCAAACTCTAAGTGCTCTAATTTTCTAATAACCAAGAAAGGAAACTTTTTAGGAGATCGCTTGGTCGAACAAAACAGGCATGCATTCACATGTATCTTTCACCCCTTGTTACAATGATAAGAAATTTTACAGTGTTCTTGGAAGCCACCCACCCTTTTGATTCTTGTTCATGCCGTCATTTCCGGTTTTCTTAAGACCACCCCCCATGAAATAACCTTGCAGAATAAAAGGACAAAGAGAGCATAGACGATCATTGCATTGCAATGACAACTGACTGAAAAGAGATAAGGAGACAATAAAACAAGAATTTCTACTTGGGGGGTTAAGAGAAGTGCTTTCAATGTGTTACTGCCGTTTTTACGTCCATTTTTTAAAAGAAGTTTATCATTATGAGAATTGGTCTTCTATTCTTAAAATATTTGATTTTTTTTAGAATATTTTTTTATTTTCAGAAAAAAAATCTACACTATTTATGGAAAAAAAATTCAAGTTATCGAGGGAATAGAAAAAAAAATTCGTGAAATCAAGTTTTTTTTTAACATTGAGTGTATAGGAAATTTGAAGGGAATTTTTTTTTCTTCGAGATATCGAAAAATTCGTGAAATCGAGGTTCGAGTTAGCGAGGTTCGACTGTATATATATATATATATATACAGTGGTGACCAAAAGTGTGGACATTTTTTGAAAGTTTCATGTTTTTCAACTTTGTGTGCTTGTAGAATATATTAGTTTTCACTTAAATACAAACGTTTTTATATCAAATTCAAGGTAGTTTAATGTAGAATTTAATAACAAAAACAGAATTAAAATATCTGTATTACAAAAAACGTTATGCTCATTTTAGTGGAACAAACAAACACAAATCGTTTTGAATAAAGACGTGTTTTGTAATAAAAGCGTACTAGCCAATCACAAACACTGTTCTTAGGACCAATCAAATGTCTGTAACTATAGTTTAGGTTATTTGGATGGTAAAAGAGTTATTGTTGTGGAAATATTTTGCGGAATGATGCATACTAGTACAATTAAATAGAGTATTGCTGGTTTTGAATATTTAAAGTCCTTTTTTTTTAATTAAACTAATTTTAAACAATGTCATCAACAAGAAGAGCTAATTGGAAATCTACAAAAAGAAGCCGAATTGTCATATTGAGAGAAAATGGCCTCTCTTATGCTGAAATTGCAAGACAAGTTGGTGGTTCATTGACTTGTTCTGGTATACGAAAGTTTTGTTTACGTTATGAAAAAACAAAATCAGTGGAAAATAAAGCCAAATCTGGCCGAAAAAAATGCACAAGTGCTACTGTCGATAGAAAAATTAAACGGCTATGCCTTCAAGATAGAAAAATTTCACCAGATGCCATTAGATGTGAAATTAATGCAGCGGGTATTGCAGTAAGTTCAAGAATAATAATAAGAAGGTTATCAGGATTTGGACTACAAGCTAGAATTCCATGGAAAAAACCATCTTTAAATCAAAAGCAACACAAAAAACGAGTTAAGTGGGGAAAAGAACGCATTAAATGGTCAGAAAATCAATGGGAGCAAGTAATCTGGAGCGATGAGAGTAAAATATTGCTCTTAGGTAGTGATGGTAGAAAATACGTGAGACGTAGAGTAGGTGAAGCACTTCATCCTGATTGCATTGAAGCAACTACAAAAAACCCAACAAATGTCATGATTTGGGCATGTATGTCTGCAGATGATGTGGACCGAATTCAAGTGATTGATGGCATCCTGAATGCCAAAATATACATAGAAACTGTCCTGAAACCAAAATTGATACCTTCCATCAGGGATCTCTTCCCCAACAATGCACCATTTATTTTTCAGCAGGATACAGCTCCATGCCACACAGCAAAAGTATGCCAAGCATGGTTTCAAAATAAAGATATATTCCTGATCTCAATCCAATTGAAAATTTGTGGCGATGTTTGAAAATTCTTGTAGGAAAAAAACTTCCATTAAATAAAAGACAACTTATTGAAGCTATAATTGATTCTTGGCACCATGTGATTATGAAAGATTAACTCCAAACACTCGTTCACTCGATAAAAAGACGCTGTGAAACTGTCTTAAAAAATAAGGGTTATCCTACTAAGTATTGATTGTGTAAGTATCACTTTAAAAAAATGCAAATCTAAGATTGATCTTACTATTAGTTACATAACTTTTTTTGTAATACAGATATTGTAATACTGTATTTATTATTAAATTCTACATTAAATTGCCTTCAATTTGATGTATAAATGTTTGTATTTAAGTGAAAATTAATATATTCTACAAGCACACAAAGTTGAAAAACATGAAACTTTCAAAAAATGTCCACACTTTTGACCACCATTGTGTGTATGTATGTATATATATATATATATATATATACAGTGTTTTCATCGTAGAAAAAAAAATGGGTGAGAATTTCTCACCCTTTCTTAAAAACAGGGTGAGATTTCTTAAAATTAAAAAACACAATTAGATATGAAAAAAAAAAATCATTTCTTTAATTATAATACATTTTTAACATCTTCTATTTTTTAAAGCATTGAATATTTTTTCTGCATCATCATAGAAAATGTTGCCTTTACAAGGTATGTCCATCTTACATTAGTGCGTAAAAAATTTGAACATCTTAAATGAAGAAACCTTACCTACGGTAAACACGTCGTTGCAGAGAAATGTGTTATGGAAGGGGTTCCGTGGTTCGGAGGGGTAGTGTTCTGTTGTTCGAAAAGGTTCTGAACAATACTGGTAAATAGGGAATAGATAATGGGGCAGATGTTGAAAATAATGAAAGATCCAGGAAGAAAAGTTAAACGGATTTTATTCTGAATGGCGTAATGCGAAGCTTTTTCCAAAATGTGAGAAATTCGGGATTTTTGAAATTGATTTATGGAATGGGCAAAATTCTCGCGCTAATCATTCTTTAATGCGAGAAAAGAATCAAATATGCGAGATTCTCGCGGTCTCGCGCTGTAGTGAAAACACTATATATATATATAATTCATACATTTTATTACATATTTATTATTAATCTATATTTTTATACTAAAATACATAATTAAGGAAATGTTAGTTCTGGAGTTGCGACTGTTGAAAAATATTTACAAATTTATTTTAAAAACTCATATATGTATGCACATATATATACTTAAATATTTGTATTATATTTGTTAAAATATATTAGAAAATGTTTTGTTGTAAAATAATTTTAACATGTAATATTTAAATAGTTGCTTAATTTAAAATTTCAGTTTGGTTAGTTTGTCTATTTACTCCTAATCTGTTTTGTAGTTGAATATCAATGTTATTTAATTTGTTTTATTTTACTAACGTGTCATGCATTGATTTACATCAGTGATTTATAATTTAAACCACCTACAGAAAATCTGTTTTATAATTCCTTTATTTTTTATAAAAACATTTCTTAATTCAAAACACTGATTACTTAACTTTTATTTTTTTTTACATTTTTGCTTTGTTATTTCTTTGCTGTCCTCATGCTTTTAATATTTTATCTAGGTTCCAGCTAAGAATAAAAATAGATGTTTAAAATGTATGAAAAGTAATCCTTTTAATGAAACGACTGGACATTGTGAGCCTTGCATCAATGGCACTTTTGGTAATAGAGTTTCTTCTAAATTATAAATAATAAAATTATAATGTAACTGTTTTTTTTTTTTTTTAATAACATTTCAAATGAGTCTCTGAATGAAACTATTGAAAGTCAAATTTAAAATTGTATTTTCAATGTAAATTTTAGAAAGGTGTAAAAAATTTAATAACTGAAATTTTAAATAAATTAAATAAAAATATTTAGCTTTTTTCTGTCTGTTTATAATTATTATTATTTTTTTTAAAATAATTTTTCCATCACAAGACAATCTAAATACCTCCTTATTTTGTAAACGGACAATACAGGACAACGGCTTGCAACAGACAATATTGAATTCCGTTGCCTTGACCTAATCCAGAAGACAAAGTAAAGTCCTGGATCAAGCATTAGGGTAAACTTTGTAAAGAACTTTTTGTATGAACTAACCTGCATTTACATTACATGGAGGGAAAAACTGCAAAAAACCTCCCATGCCTGACATATCCTAATCCATCTACCCCTAAGGATATTTTATATCAGCATTCTGGTCAGTGCTAGTTGTAATGGCCAGCCATTGCTGGGATTCAAATTTAGGTCACCTCATTAAGTGCTCTATCCACCCTCTGATATCTAATCAAAAATCTCTCAGTCATTTTATAATGGCTAATATAATCAAGAAAAAAGTTCTTTGTCAGAAACTAGTGATTCTGTCAAGATTATGTCAAGTCTTTTAAAATTATTTTGCATTTTGTTAATGCATATAGTGCTTAAAATGTTTTTTTTTTTTGAGTGCTCAAAAAGCACTTAAGAGGTGCGTATTTTTTGTTGAAAAATTTGGCTACGCACCCTGAATAAGTATAAGGGGAAAAAAGAAAATGGAGCCCATTAGCTTTCTAGTGGCTTGCTGGTATTAAAAATCTTTTATCTGTTTATCTCAATGATAATTATATAAATATACATATAACAATTAATAAACCATTTCTTCTGAAATAGTGTGAATAGTTGCTCTTGTCGTCATCATTTGTCAATAAATAAAGTTTGAACTAAAACCTTTAGATTTATAATGACAAGTGAATGTTTTTTTCTCCGGTATATAATATTTTGTTCTATTGTTTGTTAGTTTAAATAAAGAGTAATTTTTTTTATATAAATATAATTATGATATAGTGATTTTTCCTACGCTAAGGTGTTGCAAGAAAGTCTTAAACCAGTATTCAGAGCGATTATTATATTTTATTGTTTTTAAGTACTAAAAAGAAAAGTTTTATATTAATGATATTTTTTTCCTCAGTTTTCGGTCAATAATATGTGACAAAATTCTATTAGTGTCATGTTAACTACTGAGTGTTTAAGTTCTGAATATTATTGACAATTGTAATTTTAACTGACTTAATCAATTGTGAGTTCTCCACGACTAAAAACATGATTTCACCTGTTGTTTTTTTCTGATGAAAAACTAGTTTTTCTCCCAGTTATTCAATGAGAAAATATGTGTATTGAGAAAAAACTTCTATGTAAATTTAACTAAATATATAAAACAATAAGTTATAAAATGCAGCAAACATCTTTTTTTAATTGAATGTATCATACTTTGACAAGAAAACTAAAATTTTAATCTTAAATTAATTTAAATAAGGTGTGTTGATAGTGAGTGCTTCATAGGAAGAAAAAAAAAGTGTTTTGAATTCTCACCAGGCGAGATTAATGTCTTGATAAGAGGCACCTATTTATGACTGCTTTTTCCACCTTTTATGAAGCAAATAATAAAGTATTCCTCAGTTTTTCTTTGGAAATGTAACCTGTTAAATATCTAAAATTAAGTATCAAAATTTATTTTGGATCAATTATTACTATTGACAACAGAATGACTCCTGAAATAAAAAACTGACTCTATCAGGGCAAATTGGGCTGAGAAGATTTCTTTCTAGAAAAAAAAAATTCTCAATCTACAAAACTCTTGCCAGGCCAGTCTTGACATACACTTCTAAAGCTTGGACAATGCCAAATCTCAGGGATGTGATTCTTTTGCGGATTTCTGCTTTTTTTCAAATGTTTCCATTTTCCCCGCTAATTTCCGCGAAATTTTTTTTTTGTTGCACACGTTAAAATATTTTATAAGGATTTAATTTTCTGCAGAGCGAAAGTATTGGAAGTCCTCATTCCTCCCTCTGAAGTTTCTTTAAAAATCATTTCCTTGGGATAAAACTGGCTGACTTTTATGCAGGGATGAGATTTTTTCGCTTTTGTCTCTCGAATTTCAGCCTTTTTGCCAGAGACTCTGATTCTCTAAATGTTTCATTTTTTTTAAAAATAAATATCCCCCTTTTTTTATTAAAATTCAGTGGTTAAAATAAAAGAATTATATTTATTTACGATTTTCAAAGTTCAGAAATAGAAACTGAAAGAACAAACTTTGTCCTAGCTGCTAACCCTTCCACATTAATACTTATTTTAGCTATTTTCTCCGATTTTACGCATAGAAATAAGGTTTTCGTAATCCAGACATCACTGTTTCCTGTTTTCTGGCGTGAAAGCAAACGAAAAAAAAGAGGTGGATTTGCATTGAAAATTTTTATTTGCTCAGTCAATTAATCTTGTAAAATTTTATTTATTATATCTAAAGTTTAGACATAAAGTTTAGACATAGGGTTGGGTTTTTGCCATCAAAAACTGGTTTTTGTCATGACAGTGGTAAAAACGTGTTTTTACCGGTAAAAACCGTCAAAAACCTACTGTTTTCTTTAATTTATGGCATATAGCGGATAATATATTATTTTCACATAATTGCCTTTATAAATGAATGTTGTAAATGACTGCTATTGATTTTGCAACTATATACATCAGTGTTTACATCATAGAAAAAAAATGGGTGAGAATTTCACACCCTTTCTTAAAAACAGGGTGAGATTTCAAAAAGTTAAGTGAGATTTCTTAAAATTAAAAAACACAAATAGAATTGAAAAAAAAAATCATTTCTTCAATTATAATACATTTTTAACATCTTCTATTTTTTAAAGCATTGAATATTTTTTCTGCATCATCATAGAAACTTTTGCCTTTACAAGGTATTTGTCCACCTTACATTAGCGCAAAAAAAAAAAAAAATTGAACATCTTAAATGAAGAAACCTTACCCACGGTAAACACATCGTTGCAGAGAAATGTGTTATGGAAGGGGTTCCGTGGTTAGAAAAGGTTCTGAACAATACTGGTAAATAGGGAAACTAGATAATGGGGCAGATGTTGAAAATAATGTAAGATCCAGAAAGAAAAGTGAAGCGGATTTTATTCTAAATGGCGTAATGCGAAGCTTTTTCCAAAATATGAGAAATTCGGGAATTTTGAAATTGATTTATGGAATGCGCGAAATTCTCACGCTAATAATTTTTTAATGCGAGAAACGAATCAAATATGCGAGATTCTCGCGGTCTCGCGCTGTAGTGAAAAGACTGTACATGTATTCTTATAGAAGGATATACATTCATACAGAAATATTGTAATATACTTATTGAAAATAGTGATACTAACTTATTATATCTTGATTCTTACTCATTATAGCTTGATTTGCAAAGGATTCAAAATTTTGCACTTCTTAATTGTTAGAAATAAACAAACAAACAAAAAAGCTTGGAACTGTTAATAAATTCAAGAACTAAAAAGAAGAATTTAAAATTTGGCATTTCTTAAATATTAGAAACAGAGTTGGGTTTTTGCCGTCAAAAACTGGTTTTTGACATGACAGCTGTAAAAACTGTGTTTTTACCGGTAACAACCGCCAAAAACCTACTGTTTTCTTTAATTTATGGCATATAGCGGACAATATATTATTTTCACATAATTGCAGATCAATATAATAATTAATAGCAATCATTTTTAAATGAATGTTGTAAATGATTGCTATTGATTTTGCAACTATATACATGTATTCTTGTAGAAGGATATACATTCATACAAAAATATTGTAATATACTTACTGAAAATAGTGATACAGTCGAACTCGTTAATAACGAGCTCAGATTTAACGAGAACTCAGATTTACCGAGGGAAACGAGAATATTTGGTTGGATCAATGTTAAGTCTATGGAACAGAACTCGCTTTTAACGAGCAAGACCCGGTTTTAGCGAGCAATATTTTTTTCTGTCTTGCAATCTTTTTTCTCATCTTTCTAGTCTTTCTGTCTCATCTTTTTTTCAAAATGATAAGAAATGCGCGCGAAATAAAAAAAACAACGCTCTAATCTAAAGCATAAGAAAAGTCACGTGAGAGTAGGCGGTGACGTATCGATTTCTCGCCTTATCAACTGGTTGGGGGGGGGGATTTAGTTGTCATTAAATTAATTAATGTAATTAAAGTAAGTACTAATTAAATTATAAGTAAACTCAATCATTTGACCTCCCAAGCTCCCCCCCCCCTCTTCTGGTTGAACGCCTGCCTTAAGAGGACGCAATACCTACCCTCTCAATGCCAGCAGCTAATGCTTTTTCTATGGGAGCTTCATTTAGTAATAACTTTTTTGCATTTTGATATTTTTAAAAAATTCTTTCAGCATTTGAAACTTCATAGTTTACTTTAAGTTTTTGTGAAATCACTTTTTGTTTTACTCTAAAGTTTAAATTATTAATGTAGTTGAAACATCGGTTATAGAGTTATCTTCTAAAGATCCGTTTTTTATCAAAATTCATTTAGTAAATCTTTATTTTTGAGTTCACATCCTCGAACTATACATTTCAAGCTTCCAAAAGAAATAATTCACAATTATTTTGTTCAATTATGAAATGTGTTATTATGAAAGAAAGATGAAAAAATTCTTAAAAAATTTGCGAAAAGAGCCTAAACCACGCCTCCCATCTGTCCTCTCTTCATTTACCAATATGAGTATAAGTTCTCGAAGGGGGGATCTTTTGGGGGGTTAGGAAAAAAGCCTCTTTACTTTCTTTGAATAGTTGAGGGGTGAGATAGCCTTGGGGTCTTCTATTGTGGTTGAAAATAGTTTTTATTTCATTCACTTTCTTTAAAATGAGTTAGGATGGAAGACTTTCTTTCGAATTTTCTATGTTTTTTATTATTATTTTTTCTTCTTAATTTTGGTAATAACAACTTATCAAAACATTTTAGGATAAATATATTTAATTAGTTGATAATAATAATAAAAAATTATATATATATATATATATATATATATATATATATATATATATATATATATATATATATATATAAAGAATTCTTTTTCTTTCCCCAGTTGTTTGTATAAGAGGTTAAAATATTATTAACAATATTATTAAAGAAGGTTTTTCTTGGATTATCACTAATAATTCACCGATTTTAGAATTTATTAAACATAATAAAATTAATTCTATTGCCACTGATTTCTAAGATCTTGTCAATAGCATTCCCCTTTCTAAATTAAAAGATGTCCTTTTGAATTATTACTGTGATTTGAAAAAATCTTTAATTGCGATTTTGATTATTGGGAAATTCCAATAAACTTTTGTCTTTTTAATAATTATCTTTTAAATGGAAAATATATTTTTTCTTTCTAATTGATGGAATACCGGAAGGATCTAATTTTTCATCTCTCTTAACTAATTTATTTTTGCACTAAAAAAAAATTGTACTCTTAATATTAAATTTCTTTTTAGATTAATTTTTGATTAATTTAAAAAAAATTTCGAGTGCTCTTCACACAATATATTGTATTAATATATTTTGCTTAACCATATTGATTCAATATTAGAAAGCATTCCTTTTTACGGATATAATGGTGTGAGCTGATGAAAAAATTATATCTTTTATTTTCCAGATTTTTATTATTATTATTTTTTATTTTTTATTTTTCATTTTGACTGTCTAAATAAATTTGAATTTTCATGTTGTACTTCCACATTACATTTACAGTGTCAACCGATATGTGATTTATATTTTAATTTCTTCACTAGCAAATGCTAACTATTTCTATGCATCATATAATGTTGCTCAGATTTTTATGTTCATATATATAGATTGCTAGTTTTAAATAAGGATATTATATTTTCCCATTTCATAACTGTTCAATAATAATGCATTTTTCTGAAAATACGTTTCATTTTCTTTACAGTGCTAACAGAGTTAAATGAACATATTTTATTTTAGTATTTGCAAATCTAATTTTTATTACTGTGCAGCGTCATGTATATTCTTGAAAAGGAAAATTTTTTTCACTTTATATTTTGTTTTAATTATTCACGTTTTATTTTCCCATTTTCAAATCTCTGCCACTATTTAGCATTATGTGTTTATTCGAAAAAATACTTTTTGACTGTGTCAATAAATTTTATTATCCATTTGCAAATTCTAATTATTTTTTAGTATTATGGTGTTTTAAAGAAATGTTGCTTTCACAGTGTCTACTGATTTATAGTTCATATGTTAACTGTATATTTGCCAGTTTTTCTTATTTTTTAGCATCATATGTATTTTCCAAAAAACTTTATTTTAGTAGAAGCAATAATAAGTTATATTATTTTTATAGTTGCAAATTTTCGCAGCTGTTATGCTTGATGTTTAATTGTAAAAAATGTTTTTTTCACGGTGCGACCGGATATAAATAAATTTTCTCGCTATATTTTCACTATTGTTGCAAATTAATTTTCTGTAATGCATGTATGCTGTATTTATTCTTGTCCGAAATTATACTTCAGTTTTTTATTTTAGTATAATTTTCTCCTTTTATTATGTTTTCAGTCTGAATTATTCACAGTTAATGAATCAGGATCGCTATTCTGTAAAAATAAGTAGAACCCGAGATATAGTGAGTAGCTAAAGAATTAGTAGTCTGTAAAGTAAACTCAAATTCCTTTTTCGCAGATATTTAAATTTTTTTAAATGTTTCAATCTATGTCATACTTTTTAAAGTATATAATTATAACTTTTTATTAAAAATGGAGTAATAAACATTTAAAGGCGTGTTTAAAATGAGTTATTTCGTTGAAATGAATAATACGCGTGGGTTGCGTTAGATATTTATACTATAATTATCTGTCATCATTAATACGTTTATTTTTAGTATTTTATTACAAAATAGGTTTTATCTTAAAAAAAAAAAAAAAAAAAAAAAACCCGCTTGTCTTTTGTTGAGAAACTCTTTTTTATATCTTGCGGGAAATTTCGATAGATATTTAAAAATGACGGTAAAATGTTCACTTTAAGAAAATAAATGTTTACTTCAACTTTTAACTACTACAAAATGCCCATAATTAATTACCATTGTATTATTTCCTATGCCAATGTTACCTTTAATTACCTTTTTGATATTACATTCCTTTTTTCCATCCGTGATAAAATAAGAGTTTTGCTCTAGTTTTTAGCCCTTATTTTGTCACCATATGTAAACATAATGAAATATTGTACATTTCTTGTGACTCAAGTTATACTGTTTGTAATGCACATACACATGTAAACTATTTATATTTGCTCAATTTCGTATTTTTGTTATTTATATTTTTTTCCTCCTTTTTATGTTTTTATCTTGATTATACAGAAGTAAAAGATCAGGATCGTTATAAATAAAGATTTTTTATGCTTTTAATTCGAGAATACTTTTAATTGCATGCTTTGCCCACAAAAATGGAATATTTTGTAATATTACACAGTCATTTTCTCTATTTTTGATTTATTATTTATTTTTGTGTGTGCGAAGTTCTGACCTATGTCTACAAACTTATCTGCGTTATAAATAAGTTTATATTTCATTACGTAAATAAGAAATATATCAAAAAAGTAGTTTGAGAACATTTTTTTCACTAAATTTAGACCCCCAAAATGACACACTAATGACCATTTTTTGTTTGAAATATAATGTCTCTTAGCTTTATATGTATCTGTATGAACAGGTGAGTGTTCATAGATACACAATTAAAATAAAAGTAGAGAATTCAAGATGTGAACAAAATGTTAAAAATGTAGACAGAGTACAATAACAAATAAAAAATTTAAAAAAAAAAAGAAAAAAAAGAAACATTTATTCGCTGATTATTAAACTACACGCTAACAGATGTTTCATCTGAATTCCACCTTTCTAAAGCGGAAGTAATATGGAACATGTGGTGAAAATTCACTTTAAAAAAGGAGAGGAAATGAATAAAAATAAATAATACTAAAATTCAAAAATAAATAATACTCATACAGAAAATTTAATAATTCAAATAGAGATTGAAATATATGGAACAGAAAACAAATATAAAATTATTGAAACGGAAAAAAATATAAAATTACTTTAGTGTAAAAATAATTTTTTTTATTTTCTTTTTCCTTTGCTTTAACACACATACACACACCCATATTCACATGTACGTATGTGTCTTAAGCTATTAAAAATGAAAGGAGAAAAATTCTCAGACAAATGCAAAACATAAACTTCAGCAAAATTACGAAGCAATAGAAATAAATTATAAAATTTATTGAGAAATTATTATCCTTATTTACAGAAAATTAAAACTTCCCGGATGGTGAATGTAAGATTGAAAAAGATACATAAAAAAAAAAAAAAATTTCTTTGATGCCACCTATAAAGCGTTTGATTTTTCTTTTATCATATTTTATAATTAATTATTTTTTATTTTTTATTTTTATAACTTTTTATTATATTAGTATAAGTTTTAATCATTTTTTTAATTCTGTATTATGACTTTATAAATTGCCTATGTTTTTAGAAATTATATTTTTCTCAGAATTTTTATAATTATATTTCTTCATATATTTACAGCTCAATATACTTGCAGTTCTAGCGCTGATTATTAAAACTAAGTTACTTTAATTAATTATATTAATTCCACACACATAAATAAAAATTTATATTCTTCTTCGTGTTCTAATTTGAAACGAATTAATTGTAAGATTAAGTTAATCCCCATTATCTTCTAAACACCTATTAAATATTTACATGCAAATAAATAGCTAGAATGCTTATTCTGGATATTTTACAACGAAACTAAGAATGGGTTTACAAATAAAAGACCGCGAACCCAGAATCACTTTTCGAAACTAATGCTTACATTGTCCAGTTTTGCTAGGGGAAGGATGGCATAGTGTAACTGACCCTCTATCATATATCACTGTCACTGTACCAATTCACTCCTTCCTCAAAGTTGCTCAATGCGACGCCCCCAAAGGGTGACACTTACAACTCTGATTTTGCCAATTCCGGTTTTTTATCTGGGTAAGGCGTCCTCTTAAGGACCCGTTTATTACGAGCACTCGGATTTAACGAGTACATGTTACGGTCCCTTTGTGCTCGTTATAAACGAGTTCGACTGTACTTACTTTTATCATTATAGCTTGATTTGCAAAGGATTCAAAATTTTGCACTTCTTAATTGTTAGAAATAAGCAAACAAACAAAAAAGCTTGGAACTATTAATAAATTCAAGAACTAAAAAGAAGAGTTTAAAATTTGGCATTTCTTAAATATTAGAAATAAGCTAAACAAAACTTTCAAAACTTGTAACTACTAACAAACTCTAAGTCAAGAATTACTGCTATTTTGTCAAGTTAAAAACTTTTATTCAGTTGAAAAAGCACATTAAACAAAACTTAAGGGGTCACAGTACCCAAAAAATGACCAAACTATCGAATTTTTTTTTATTGCTTATAATAAAACTTCAAACTATTTCGAATGCACTGAAAAAAACATCATCTCTCTATCTACATTTTTAAAAAGTTATGAATGATTTTAGATGGTCCTAATACAGAAGCTTGCTTAGCAGACAGACTTTAAAGTGCCTTTTTTCATAGATGATAATTTTGTGTTTTAATCTTAGTTAAATCCCTAAGGAATTTTTTCTATTTAAGATAGAACTTTGAAGTAAACTTTTTTATCTTAAGTATAATACACTTATTTAAACTGTGCATGGAATAAGCATTTTATGAGGTATTACAATTTTTACAGCATGTTGTATGAACCTAACAGGAATTTTTAACCTTTTTTTTTTCTACTTTTTTACAAGATAATCTATAAAAAATATTCTAATTGATGTATCAACAAATGAATGCACAAAATTATTAAGATGTATATTCTAAGCAAGAAGAAAATTTTTTTTTTTTTGAAAATATGTTAAAATAAAAAAGCCTTAGGGATTTAAAAATTGTGAATTTTTTCCACTTTTTTTAAAATTTTAAAAAAGTTAAACAGTTTAATTATGTTTTGAAGATAAATTATTGATTATAAGTTAAATGAGCATGTAAAGCATCCACAAAATGAATGATTATACCTTTATTTAAAAAAATTGTTGCAAAGGTACTGTGACCCCTTAATTATAAACAAAATTACATGTTCAGTAGTCGGGGTCACTGTGCCGAAGCATACAGTAGCAAGTGACTAATTTAGCGCATATTTCATTGCCCAGTCGATTTCTGAGTTTAGTATGGATGAGTCCAAAATTTGAGAAGATTCTTTCAATGGATGCGAAACTGGATGGGCAAGACATAAGCACTTGAATTAATTTACAAAATTCACTTTCACTGCTACCCTTTGCTGCAAGAGACTCACATTTAGAAATACCTTTCCACCAGACATAAGCATTTAAATTTGGATTAGAAGCCTTGAAGTATGAAGAAGGGAATGGCTTTTCTTTTGCTTCAAAGGCGATTATCAGGGGTAAGCATCCAGGAATTCTTGAGTTAGCCCAGTTACGAGGATCTTCAGCTTGCTCAGTTGTAAGATCTTTTCCTTTGTAAACTGGATGCATGAGATACGCTAAATCGTGAAATGGCTTTAAAGCTTGACTCATTCTTCCCTTGATGACTCTGTAATAGGGTTCAAGAGACTCTTCCATAAGTAGGCTAATCCAAACTTTGCAAGAGACTGCTAACGTTGCAGTGTCCTTTCGGAGAGAATCTAATCCTGAGCTTAAAGGCTTCAACTGTGTCAGCAAATCCTTGAACTGTTTGTATAGGTTGAAATCGTTTATGATCTGAGCAATATTGGTTGGTATCTCAGCCTCATGTTCTTCAACAATCATTTGGAAATAGGGACGGCTCCTCAGGAAAGAGTCATCACATTGCAACTGACTATTCCATCTTGTAGCACCTGGAAGCTGAGGCCTGACAGAATCCGCAAAATTCCTCAATAAGCCTGCTGGAACATGGTGATTTCTGAAAAACAAAAACTTCTCTACTCTAACAATTTTTTTCATCAAACTGTCAGGAGTAACTTCTTGTCCAAGAAGATTGATTAAGTGCGATGAGCAACCATACACAAGTAAGTTTTCATTGATTTCACCCAAGATTTGCCTTGCTTTCTCCATGACTTTGGTGTTATCTGTCACTATTGCTTTCACTTCACAATCGAACTTGTCCTTTGCAACTTTGATCGACTCCTCCATTATTTCTTTGTGGTAGTTCGCATCTTTTGGATTGCTCTTGCAATCTGTCGCTTTCAGAAAATATGCCTGGCCATTAGAGTAGATGCAGGTGGATATTATTGGATTATTATGGACATTACTCCACCCATCTTCGATTAATGTGACAGTTTTTCCTGTTAGTGCTGCTCTTGTAGTGTCCTCTATCTCTTGAACAACTCTCATCCAGAATAGACTCAGATAATGCTTTTCTACTTGGGGGAGTGTAGCCGGGTCTCAATGCAGTTATTAAATCCAAAGAAGTTGTATGTTCAACTACATTAAATGGGATAGAATTGGCATAAAAAAATTTCCCAACCAATATGTCTAATTGGTGGGATGCACTATTATTTGTCTTAACTATGAAAGTTTCAATACTGCCTTTTTTAGGGACAATTTTCTCCTTTTCCATGGGACTATCTTCACCATCACTTCTCTGGTGCTTTTTCAAACATTGCTGAACATGACTTTTCATTCTATCAGCACGATTTGTTCTGACTTCGCTACAAGTTTTACATTTAGCACAAGGTTTCCCATCTCTTTCAATTTTATAGAAGTACAGCATCAATTGGTTTTCCTCCACGATTCATTTTTCTATCGTACAAACACTCTCAGATCTAAAGCTGGACTAACACACTCAGATCTAAAACTGAACTGAACCAAATTTTAAACAGTCTACTCTAGAACAAGAACAAACTATTTAGAACAAGAACAAACTATTTAGAACAAGAACAAACTATTAGAACAAACAAGATTTTCTGAATGAAAGTAATCAATCTTGACATTCTTCAGTAATGTAATATGCCAAACAAAATTATGCTTGGAAATGTTGAGAATTTTGTTTAGTATCCTAATATTTTACTTCAAATAGTATGTTTTGATATAATCATGTTTTGAAAATGCAAGAATCTGTTCTTAAATATCTTTTAACAACTTTTTTTAAAATTTTATTGCCCAAAAATGAATTAATTTTAAATTATAAGCAGTTAAACTCAAATAGAAATACAGTTTTACCAAAACTATGGGTTTTTGACCGAGTTTTTTGACATGACGGTAAAAACCGTCATGTGTCAAAAACTTGCCAACCAACTTAGACTCTAAACATTAACAATACAAACAAGCCTTTTAGAAATCCCAAGTACAGACTGCACATATCTCGATTCTTATATATATATATTATATATATATATAAACTCAGTGGTGCGACAGCCCATAGAGGGCCAAGGCCTACTGTGCCCGTCTCAGTTTTCTTGACCTAGGGCTCTGGGGTGCAGGAGCAGTTGTTCCGGTTAGGTGGTCAGCCGAACGCGAAACCCCCAGTGTTTAGTTCCCAAGCATGCTTGGTACTCATTTATCGACCCACTAAAGGGATGAAAGGCTGAATATATATATATTATATATATTATATATATTATATATATTATATATATATATATATATATATATATATATATATATATATATATATATATATATATATATATATATATATATATATATATATATATATATATATATATATATATATATATAGATAGGGGAGAGTCTGGTAGCCCTGCCCACTTAGGAGTATTGCTTATATTTCTGTATAATATTGAGTAATAATCAATATTTTTGTATGTTTTTATTGTTTTATCATCTAATTAAATAATGCAATAAGAATAAACCAAAAAACGAATAGTTTAACTTAAAAAAATAGAAATTTAAAAAATTTGACTACTGTATTCAACATATTTTCAGAACTATTGTTTACCATGTTACCAGCTGCATAAATACTTGAAACTTTGAAAATAATCTTTTTTTAATATAACAATTAATGTCCAATGACCGATTGACTTGAAAAAATATTCTATACATATGAAATTGACAGTGGGCGGGGGTACCCGACACTCCCCTATATATATATTTTATATATATGTAGAGCTGTTGTTTCAATACCATAGTGTAATAGCTGAGAAGATTGCATCATCCTTTTGTCAATGAGAGGCGCTAGAGAGTCCTGACGGGGAAGTCCCGATGGGAAACTCCCGAATTCTTAATTAACTCTGAACTTTATCCATAGAACATTTTAATTTCTTATTCACATGCGATTCGGAGACCACTGCGTGAAGGCAGCCCTTCCGTATCATGTCACTCACTGTTAAATATCTATTTCCTTTTATTTCTATTAAATGTTAAGTTTCAATGTTATATCATCGTCGTTATTTTACCCTTATGCTGCGCAAACCCCTACAAATATTGGGGACTTGCGACCAAGATTTGAATATCGAGCCAAAAATTTTTGAGCTTTGAAATCCCGAGTAGGGGATGTGGAAAAAATTTCTGAACTGAACTTTGAAATCCCGAGTAGGGGATAAACTTATGATCTAAATAACTTTTGAAATCCCGCGAAGGGGATAATCATCGAATTGTGCAGCTACGAAAAAAAAAAGTTAAATTCTACGCTCGAGCAGGAGCCATAGATTTTGTTCCAGTTTTAAATCCCGAGAAGGGGAATCACCGAAATTCTACGCTCGTGAAGGAGCAGAAACTGAAATTAACATTCACTCGAATTTTGTTTTAAAATTCCGTCTTGAATCTGCCGAGTAGGGCAGTTGGAATCCATAAATTTTCCTAGAAGTGCAGCGAAAGATCAGCGAGTGGAGAAAAGCAGCAGCAGAGACCTGTGAACATTCCCAAATCAGCAATAACTGAATCTTCCGTGAAGTGCAGAAAACTTTCCTGAAACTTTCGAATCATCCTGAAAGATCCTGAAACTTTCTGAAATCTGAATCACCTGGATACATCACCGAAATAATTGGATTATTCTGTGCAAATCAGAAGGGCAGTAGTGATCAGGAGCGGAGAAGTGCAGTTTTGAAATCCTTGGATACGAAAGGGATAGGAATCTGGTTGGAATCAACAAAACATTGGATTACCATTGGACACGGAGTTTCTTCAATCAAGGTAGGAAATTTTCAATTTTAAAAATGTATAAAAATTCAAAGAAAGAAGACCTAGTAAAAGTTTTAGAGGAAATAGGAGGCATCGCAGACAGCAGCAATAATATTGTTAAATTAAAAGAAAAAATTGAATGTACCGAAATATTTCAAAATGATTCAGAATTTGTCAAAAATTTAATAACTAACGCCGTGGAAGAAAGAGTACATTCCAGAGGTACATAAACTATGTGTTCCGTGATCTTCTTAAAGAAGGTGTTGTTGTCATCTTCATGGATGATATTTTTATACCAGCAGAAAATGAAATAGACGCACTAAACAGGTTAACGAGAGTATTACAAACTGCATCCGAATATGGACTAGAACTTAATTTAAAGAAATGCCAATTTTTGATGTCTAAAATTAACTTTTTGGGTTACATTATTGAGAACGGTACCATTAAACCCTCTTCCGAAAAAACATTAGCTGTTCAAAATTTTCCTGTACGTAAATCTACTAAACAGGTGCAGAGTTTTCTTGGATTAACCGGATATTTTAGGAAGTTTATTCTTAACTATGCTTTAATTTCTAAACCATTAAGTGATTTACTTCAGGATAACAGTGTATTTTATTTTGGCCCAGAACAACAAACAGCATTTCAAACTTTAAAACAAAAACTTTCTGAAAACCCAGTACTACACATTTTTAAACAAGGAGCACAGCTTGAATTACATACCGATGCAAGTAAATTTGGGTATGGTGCTATTCTTTTTCAGCAATCTGATAATAACAAATTACACCCAATACACTATATGAGTAAAAAAACGACTCCTCAAGAGGAGAATTATTCAAGTTATGAACTTGAAGTATTGGCTATAATTGAGGCTTTGAAAAAATTTCGAAATTATTTGGTGGGAAATAAATTTAAACTTGTAACAGACTGTTCAGCTTTCCAAAAGACTATGAGTAAAAAACAATTAACTCCTAAAATTGCAAGGTGGGCATTATTTTTGGAAGACTTTGATTATGAAATTGTACATCGCCCAGGTAAACAAATGAAACATGTCGATTGTTTAAGTAGATATCCTATTATGCATATTACTTGTGACGAACTAACCTCTAAAATTGTTACTAACCAGGTAAATGATGAATAGATTAACTCTATTAAACAACTTTTGGAAAATAAATCAATAGACGATTTTGTGTTAAAAAATAATGTTCTATACAAACTTGAGAATGATAATTATTTATTAGTGGTCCCACAACAAATGCAAACTGACATTATCAAATCTACACATGCTAATGGTCATTTTGGTATAGCTAAAACTCTTGATGTACTTAAACAAAACTATTATTTTCCAGAGATGAAGAAATGTGTTGAAAATGTTGTAAATAATTGTGTAGAATGTATATTAGTAAATAGGAAGGCAGGAAAAAAAGAAGGGTTTTTGAACCCGATTCCTAAAAATAATATTCCCTTAGATACTTACCATATTGATTTCATTGGTCCTATGCCTTCAACTAACAAAAATTATAAACATATTTTCACAGTGGTAGATGTGTTTACCAAGTTTGTTTGGTTCTACCCAACTAAATCAACGTCAAGTCAAGATGCAATTGATAGGCTAAAAGCTCAACAAATAACTTTTGGGAACCCTTCACGAATAATTACTGACAGAGGTACAGCGTTTACTTCAACAGATTTTGAGACTTATTGCCAAGATGAAGGTATCGAACATGTGAAAATAACAACAGGCATTCCTCGTGGTAACGGACAAGTGGAAATAATGCATAAGATCCTTATACCGATACTAGCAAAACTTGCGATGGAAGATCCTACTAAGTGGTACAAATTTGTTCCAGCAGTACAGCGTACCATTAATTCTACAGTTTCTCGAAGGCAATACAATAAAAGAAGGAAGAAAGCCAACGAATATCGAGAAGGATACTTAGTCGCAATACAGAGAACTCAGTTTGGATCTGGTCTCAAATTAAGACCCAAGTTCTTCGGTCCATACAAAATCACAAAAGTGAAGAAGAATGACCGATACGATGTGCTAAAAGTGGGGAATCATGATGGACCAATAAACACTTCATCTTCAGCTGACCACATGAAACCGTGGTCAGTAAATTAAAAAAATGTTTTATATTTTTATACTTTGCTTTCTCAGTCTTTTTCTTTTTTTCAGGTAACTGGGTCTGAAAGCTGTTGAAAAATGCGGACATTTTACTGCAGGATGGCCGAATTATGTAGAGCTGTTGTTTCAATACTATAGTGTAATAGCTGCGAAGATTGCATCATCCTTTTTGTCATTGAGAGGCGCCAGAGAGTCCTGACGGGGAAGTCCCGATGGGAAACTCCCGAATTCTTAATTAACTCTGAACTTTATCCATAGAACATTTTAATTTCTTATTCACATGCGATTCGGAGACCACTGCGTGAAGGCAGCCCTCCCGTATCATGTCACTCACTGTTAAATATCTATTTTCTTTTATTTCTATTAAATGTTAAGTTTCAATGTTATATCATCGTCCTTATTTTACCCTTATGCTGCACAAACCCCTACATATATATATATATATATATATATATATATATATTCTTCGATTCCCTCTTTTTTACTTTCTGACCACTCTCATCCCTGAAATCTGGAGAAAAATTGTATCACAGCATTTGAAAGAAAGATTTTGCGGAGTATACTTGATTTTGTAAAACTTGGTGGTGTAAACGAAAACAATAACTGGAGGAGGACATATAACTTTGTACTGTACAAGATTTATAAACAATCCAATATTATTAAATACATAAAAATGAATTGGATGGCTAATGTGATTCGAATGAAGTGATGAGAATACAATAAAAAAGATGCTGCTTTTTAATCCCACTGGAACAAGAAAGCGGGGAAGGCCACAGTCCAGATGGGCTGACTCAGTGGAGTCTGATTTTCTTGCAGTTATTTTCTTGCAGTTATTTTATTTTATAACCGTCGTTGAACAGCCGACCCAATTTCATGGGTTTACGACTACTAATGTCCAACTCCGTAGCCTTGTAATTTTGAACCAATCCAGAAGACAAGGAAACTCCTGGATCAGTACCCCCAGATATATTGATTTGGGATGGGAACATGGAGGACTTAGAGACTCGACAGATTTAACGTGCATCAGTCACCATTTACTACACAGGGAGTCTTCGGCCGGCGGGGATCGAACCCACGACCTCTTGGATATGAGCCCAGCGCCCTACCAACCAGGCTATCCCGGCCCCTTGCAGTTATTGAAAAGAATTGGAGATCAAAGATAAATCTGAAGTCATTATGGAGAAATCTTCAGAGGTAGGCATTGGCCCACATTGGGCTGTCTGGCCAACTATGATGATGATGAAGTATCAAAATATCTGACATAAACTAGAAAAATGCTAACACCAAATACTAATCTTTTCTATTTTGTGTATAGAATAGCATACATATCTGGAACCACTAAAGAATAATTATCAGCGCTCTTCGTAAATCGATTTAAAGGGATGGATTTTGACTTTCATGTTTTGGTCTGTTTTATTTACTTCATAATTGTAAACATTATTTGAATTGTAATATTTAATTTAAGTTCTTAACTTTTTATTCCAAAAAAACTTATAGTTATACTAAACATTACTTAATTAATATTTTGTTTGATTATCTAACTTAAATGTTTTTCTTTTATAATGTTTGGTACTAAAATTAATTTGAAATATTTTAGTGGAAACAGACGAATATATGTTGTGCATATCTTGTGAAAATTCACCATTGGGTATCAAAGATTCTGATGAATCCATTGAGTAAGTACACATTATTTTTCATTAGTTAAGTTTTGCTTGCTTAATAATTTTTTATTTATTTATTTTGCACAATCAATTTTGTATTACAGATTAAAAAGCTAAATTCGAAACAGAAAAATTATTAATTTTTCACACATTTTGCAATATCTGTACTTCATTGTCACTGCTTTCAGCCTGATACAATCAAACCCCGTTATAGTGAAAATGGTTTATAGTGAATTCCCGGATATAGTGAACAAAATGTTCGCTCTTGTTCCTTGCTATACACATATACAGTAGAGAACCAATTATCCAGTATGCTCGGATTCGATTTTGTTGTAAATCGACATCAGCTTTCAATCGCTTTTTCAGACATTTACAGGTGACTTTTTAAATGGAAAAATAAATGTAAGTTTTTTATTTATTTATTATTGTTTGCTTTTTTTAAAATAAAATTGACTAAAGATTTATCGGTTTAAAAATGATACTGACAGTCTAACAAATTATTAAACAAACACGTATTCAAAGAATTTTAAGAAATTTTTTTAAAAAAATACTATAAGTATTATTATAAGATTATTAAAAAGTGTCAACACATTGCTTCTCTTTTTATTTAATTAAAAAATTTAGTCCTTTTAAATAATAGCCAAATGACTGAAGATTTATTGGTTTAAAAATAATCAAATTCTATCAAATTATTGTACTCGGGTGCATTAAAAAAGTTTTATAAAACTATTTTTTATAACAAAATATAAATCACTTAAATAAAAATACTCCTATTTCCTATTAAATTGTATCACTTAAAATGAAAAACAATAATTAAAGAAATCAACAAAAAGTCTTTTTCTTATTCGTATTTTCTTTTCATTAATACATTGAGTTCAGAAAAGACAGCAATTTCTTCAAAATTTAAGATGACAGCAATTGTGCAGCTATTGTAAAGTAACAGTAAGTCTACTAAAAAAAAATAATTGACAGGAATCATTGAATCCTGACTGACTCTTTGTCAGCTTGGTGAAAGCTTTAGCGTAGGCAAGTATCCTCACATTAAACCGTGAGTGTCGTCTTATAATGGCAGCTTAAATCAGTTTTCTGATGGATCGCCTAAAACGAAACTCACTATATCCGCTTTCCGATACATACGTTGAATCAGAATTTTGCGATGCATTGATTTATCACCAAGTCCTGGTCTTGTTACCTGTCATAGCATAAAACAAGATAAGACTTTTTTTTTTTTTTGAATGAGCACTTTTAAAAATGGCAATAAGTTAATATATATATATATATATATATATATATATATATATATATATATATATATATATATATGTGTGTAATAACAGAGCTTCATCTCTGTTATCAGTGGTGTATTTAGCTTTAATAATGCAGTCGTAAGCCATGTTACACTCAAAAAATCTTTATTAATGGTAGTAGGCTGGTATCGATAACACTTCACATCACACTCCGCAAGGGAGGGGGTGGACAAGACTTTGGACAATTCCGGAACAACTTTTCAGGATCACAACATGATGGAAAAAGCCATGCGAAAAGCATTGCTCTCGCTTTTATACTAACACAGATTTGAGTAAACAGGCACAGTCGTTGGCATTCTTGTATCCTTACGCATTAAGGAAAATCATTTCATGCTTCCTTATATGGAAGTAAAAGGGGGAGAGATTCTATAAATAACTCAATCGTATGTTTATCAGCCTTGACTTCCCAAAATAGAATCTCTCTACGCTTATTCTTTAACAAAGACATTTTATTAAAACGAAAGAGATTTAATTCTTTTATTAATACAAAAGTATTATACTTTTTGTATTACATCCCCCCCAAAAAAGATTTTTGGCAAGCCAAAAAGAAATCATAATAAAATTTAGAATTCTCTGAACTTTTAAAATTTATGTTGGTACGACTGTTCCTTTTCACTACTACAAATAACATTTTTTCAATTATCTGTAAAAAAAAACAACTATATACAATGACAATAACAAAAACATGATAATACACTTTATCTGTTTAGGCAACTAAACAGAAAGAAAAATGAAACAAATTTTTATAACTAATCTACTAAATATTTCAAAAATTTTTCACACAAAAATATACATAATTTTTATGGAAACGAACTGGACAACAAGTGTCTTTAATCAGAATTTAAGATTCTGTATGGTTAAAGGGCTTATTTACTTTATGAAAATTTGTATTCCCCGTTAAAATGGAGGAAAACAGAATTTCATGAAGCACAGTGATATTGAGAGATCCAGACGGGTCAATCCAAAAATATTTTATAATACTTTTCTCAACTTGTTGAGAAAAAAAAAAGTTCAACTTTCATCGCCCTCACATCCAATTGATGTTGAGGTAAATCTCCACACGCGATTCGGATCTCCCAAAAAAATATAGGGTGTACTTCTTCCATTGAAGAAAGTAACATATTTTGTTTTGTTTTGTACACTATTCATGATTTAATTTCAACATTTGTGGGTTGTTATATTTCCTAAGATTTGATACATGTACTATTTCAAAATTTTGTTTACTTAAACAATTCTTTTTATTTATTTTGTAATTAGCTTCTGAAATTTTTTGAAGAATTTTATACGGTCCACTAAAAGGAGGTGACAACTTCCTCGTATTAGGATAAGTAAATTCTTCAAACATAACTAATTCGTCAGTTTTAAAGTCTATATCTAAAAATCTAGCATCATAGTAAATTTTATTTCTTTCATGATATTCTTTAGTTCTTTGAATTGCTATTTTTTTAGCTTCCTCAACAGGTGGATAGATTTCTTCATTTAAAGGATTTTCATAGGGGAGTCTACCATGCATGAGGTATGCAGGTGGAAATTTTGTCACAGAATGGGGAGTTAAGTTATAAGTATTGACTATATCTTTTAACAAAGTAGGCCATGGAGTTTTAGTAGGTTTCTCATTGATTTTACACTTTAAACGTGTAATTATTGTTTGACCAAGGCGTTCTACCTTGCCATTTGACTGCGGATGATGTGCAGTTGTCAATAATTGTTGAATCTTATTATGTTTCAAAAATTTTTTAAAATGAGAAGACGTAAAGGCGGCGTTTCGATCACTCAACAAGGATTTAGGTATTTGATTTTGAAAAATTTGATGTAAAAAATTAGTATACGTTTCTGAACTAATGGATTTTGACGCAAAAGCCCAAATGTATCTTGTTAGGTGGTCAATAATTAAAGTTAAATATTTTTTTGTTGAATTATAATAATTCAATCCACCAACACTATCTATTGCTATTAAGTCAAAAGACTGATTCACAGGGGGTAAGGATTGTAATAATCCAAATCTTTTTTGTCGCGGTTTTTTATTTAATTGGCACGTATGACAATGTTTACAAAATTTTGTTATATCTGATGTTATGTTATTCCAATAATAAACAGGGGTTATTAAGTTAATCATTTTCTGCACTCCTGGATGGTTAAATTTATCATGAGTAATTTGCAGAAGTTTTAATCTCAACGAAAATGGAACAACTATTTTAGTAAAATTTTTCTTACGTATACATAAAACATCATTGATATCAACAAAATTACCTTGTAAGTTATCTTTCCTTTGAGCTTCAATTATTTCATTCAATTTTAACAAATGTGAAACATGAACATTATTTTTACTATTACATTTGACAAGTGAATGTGTTGCATCTCTTGAAAGCCAATCTGCTTCAAAATTAGTAGAACCTTTTGTGTATTTAATATCATATTCATACATACTTAACAATAATGACCATCTAAACAATCTACCTTTTAAATTTTTAACATTTTTTAGCCAAACCAAAGCAGCATGGTCAGTATGTATGGTGAATTTCTGGCCAAACAGGTAATGATGGAATTTATTTAGAGAATCGACTATAGCAAGACATTCAAGTTCTGTAATTGCATAATTTTTTTCATAGTCTCTTAAGGAGCGAGAATGAAAAGCTACAGGATGCAATACACCACATTCATCTGTCTGTTTTAACACAGCTCCAATTCCAATTAACGATGCATCAACAAAAAGATGACATTCATGAATAGGATTAAAAATTTTCAAAATTGGTTTACAAATAATAGCATTTTTTAACAGTTCAAAAGATTGTTGACATTTTTCTGACCACACCCATTTTACATCTTTCTTTAACAAGTTGTTTAAAGGATGTCGAATATTTGCATAACTATCAATAAATTTATTGTAAACATTTATTGATCCAAGAAATCTTTGCAATGATTTTACATTTTTAGGGGGCATTAATTTTTTAATCACCTCAATATTATGATTATCGGGTGATACAATCCCATTGCTTATTTCATATCCTAAAAATTCTATTTGTTTTTGCAAAAATGAACATTTTGAAAGTTTTAATTTCAAGTTTTCTTGTTTACAAATATCGAAAATCTTTTTAAGATGGGTTAAATGTTCATCATAAGAATTAGAAAATATAATAATATCATCAAAATAGTTCGTAGCAAATTTAATTTTATGTTTATTTAAAATTCTACGAATTGTACGTTGAAAAATGCTTGGTGCATTCTTCCAGCCAAAAGGTAATCTTAAGTATTCAAATAGACCGTTGTGAGTAGCGAATGCTAATTTCTCAGTGTCATCAGGATGAATACGAACATGATGATATCCCTGTGATAAATCTATTTTAGAAAAATAACTACTATTAGACAATTTTTCAATTAAAGACTGTATTAAAGGTAGAGGTTCAGAATCTGTTTTTGTAATTTGGTTTAATTTCCTAAAGTCAATACATAAACGACTCTTTTTATTTTCATCTTTTTTAAAGACTAAAGTTACAGGGGCAGCATAAGGGGATGAACTTTCTTTTATAATGTTATTTTTTAACAATTCCTCTATTTGTAAATCAATTTCCTGTTGTTGTTTTGGGGATGTTTTGTACGGCCTTAGAGATATAGGTAAATCTGAGGTTAACCTGACTCTTTGTGGTTCCATTCTGATTTCTCCCACGTCGTGTTTATGTTTTGCAAAAATATCATCATAACTTTTTAAAATTTCTTTTAAGTCCTCATTTTGTATTTTGTTCTCATTTTTTATTCTTTCGTCGATATTGACCTGATAATGTGTGCACACATTACCTAGTACTATCTTCGAATCATTTGAAATTTTTGGACCTTCTTTCTTTTTCCTATTTTTCCTTTTCTTTTTATTTTTGTTATCCTTAACATTATCTTTTTCAATGTTTACTTTTACTGAAACATCTTTAACTTTTATTTTTTCAAAATGTTTACTTTTATTGAAACATCTTAAACTTCTATTTTTTTCAAAATGTTTACTTTTATTGAAACATCTTAAACTTTTATTTTTTTCACCATTTTTAACCCTAACACTTTGAGAATTTTGCTGTCTAATGTGCAAAGATAAGTTGTCACTGTTAGAATTAGAAGAGGTGATCAATCTCTTACCAAATTGAGTAACAACTGGCCCGACACAGTCAATAGACAAACAAAAATCCTTGCAAGTCTGCAACCCTAGTAAAGCATATGGTAAATCAGTATCAATTATAAAAAACTTAGCTGATTTAATAATTTCGCCTATCTTAAGGGGAAACTCACAAATTTTGTTAAGTGTTAATTGTCCTTTCGTTTGGATAACATTTAATTCCTCACATTTTTTAATAGGAATTTTTAGTTTTGACACAAGGTCTTTTGGTATTATATTCAATGTTGACCCGGTATCAACATTCAATAATATCTCGTTTTTTACATTTTCATTTTGTTTTGGTTTTGGACGTCCATTTAAGTATTTATTTTCCACTTTATATCCATTTAGGTATTTATTTTCCACTTTATATCCATTTAGGTATTTATTTTCCACTTGATATCCGGATATTATTAATTGCTATTGTTTATTTGTCATATTTTGAACGTTCATTTCAACAACATTAGGGTTGTTTACACAGGAGGAGCCCATGTGAAACTGATTCAATAGTTTCTTCGAACAGTATTTACACTGATTTATTGGGATCTCCTGTGTTGTATGATGTATTATGGGTTTTGTCACATTCGGGGTTACACTTTTATTTTTAGGACAAGCCGGAGCTTTATGTCCTGGTGCATTACATTTAAAGCACCTAATGTCATATTTTGGGTTTTCCATTTTCTTCATGTATGGTCCCTTGTTATTTTGAAATTTATTTTTATCTAAGTCACTTTTAATTTTTTCATAGATTTTAAGTTTTTGTTTAAATTCAAAAAGATTATTGGCTCCATAAAGAATTGATTTATTATTTGTTTGGTCTGGTATTCCTTGAATCATGTAAGTGATTAGAGCTAAGTCATCAATATCCCTTTGAGTGGCAATTTCTTTCATTTTAAGGAAATACTCTTGAAGAGTTTCATTATATCTTTGCTTTCTTTTTTGCAACATTGCATGTATTTCTGCACTATTACAATCAAATCCAAACTCTTCAAGCAAAAGATTTTTTAATTTTTCATACGAATTTAAACAACTTTCACTTCTTATTAATGTTAAGGCATTACCCTTTAAACATCTTTTCGCAAATAAAAATTTTTGCATATCAGATAATTTAAATAAATTGGCATGAGTTTCAAAATTTTCAAACCAAGAATTAATATTTTCGTGTTTTTCTCCTTTAAACATAGGAGTAACTGCTTCAATATCCGAAAAATTTACTATTAATTTAGTTTCTGTTTCTCTATTCTTTATATCCTTGCTAGAATTTTGACTATAGGATACCATATCTTTATCAGTATAAACATGAGTTTGTATTTCTTTATCAACATATATTTTAGTATTTAAACTAACTTGCGTAAATTGACTTTCACAAGTTTTAATTGGTAAATGTGATTCAAAATCAGTTTGAGTTTGTTTACATTGAAACTGATTAGTTTCATCCTCATCTTCAGAGAGATTTTCCATTACTATCGAATTTTTTAAGATATCAAAATCACATAAACAAGTTAAAATGTGCTTTGCAATTTCATCTTTATTTCCTTCACTGGAAGTATTTAAAATGTCTGAAATTTTAACTAATTCCGAAAAATTGAAAGTATTACAAATTTCTTGTAATTTGTTTGAAAATTCTTCATCGCTAGGTTCAAAAGAAAATTCTGAAAAATTTAAAATTTTGTTACGGTTTAATCTAGAAAAATCATTAGGAAACAAAAGTTTAAATAATAACTTAATTTTGTTTGCCGTCACTAATTTAATTGACGTTTGAATCACATTTATTTCTTTCAAAAACATTTTAAATGCACGATAAAAAACAATATTATATCATCATTTTAAAGAAAAGCAATATAAATACAAGAAATGCAATCTAACTATTCATAATAAAATATACTCAGTTATTCATAATGAAAATTTTAAAACACTTCTCATCTCCGATATCGATAAACTATTCAATCATGCTAGTGAGAAAGAAACATAAGAGGATAAAAAAAAAAAATATATCTACAGTACTTTCTTTCCATTTTCCACACAGTGTCCTTTGACCTTCATGACTTTTTATGTTGAAGAGAAACAAAAAATATTATCCTTTTTTTGTTTTAACGCGAACATTCACTTTTGTTTTCACAATTTGAGCACTACGGAATTGTAGGGTCATCGGTCATTTCCAGATTGGACACTGTAGGGTCATCTCGATCAACACTATGGGTTTCAGAGAGGCGTGTGACGAGCTCGAGCCAACGTCAGCATTCTCACAGCGATGAGGTGTAGTTAAAGATGGAGTGGTAAAACAGACCTTCCTTCATTCGTTTTTCACCGCGGACTAGGCACTTCTTTCTTTCGTCCTTCGTCCCCCGGGATGAGGTTTTATCAACGTTGTAGTCAGCCGGAAAATAGATAACAATGGTTTCCTCAGCAAGTAACATCCTGGCGTCTTGTAATAACAGAGCTTCATCTCTGTTATCAGTGGTGTATTTAGCTTTAATAATGCAGTTGTAAGCCATGTTACACTCAAAAAATCTTTATTAATGGTAGTAGGCTGGTATCGATAACACTTCACATCACACTCCGCAAGGGAGGGGGTGGACAAGACTTTGGACAATTCCGGAACAACTTTTCAGGATCACAACATGATGGAAAAAGCCATGCGAAAAGCATTGCTCTCGCTTTTATACTAACACAGATTTGAGTAAACAGGCACAGTCGTTGGCATTCTTGTATCCTTACGCATTAAGGAAAATCATTTCATGCTTCCTTATATGGAAGTAAAAGGGGGAGAGATTCTATAAATAACTCAATCGTATGTTTATCAGCCTTGACTTCCCAAAATAGAATCTCTCTACGCTTATTCTTTAACAAAGACATTTTATTAAAACGAAAGAGATTTAATTCTTTTATTAATACAAAAGTATTATACTTTTTGTATTACATATATATATATATATATATATATATATATATATATATATATCAGAGCGACAGTAAGATGTAGCTAAATTTGGAGTATTTTGTCATAAATATTCTATGAATGGCAAATAGTTTTGTGTTGTGGACAAATCATCTGCATTAAATTATTTCTTACGTGAAAATTTAATTCATTCTAAGAGTATTTTGGATTTTCAGTACATTGCTTGCATAGAAAAGAGTACTAATGTATAAATAATGTTTTTTTATATTTTTTTTATCATGTCTTTGGAATATTCTTTAGTGTGAAATTGTTCCTTTTTCTTTTCAGTATTTGTTCTAATCAGCTATCAATAACACCAAAGCTATGCAGTGAATCCAATCTGGTAATTTGTGGTCCTTATTTTAATTTGTTTGTTTGTATTTGAACTAGCTTTAACTAGCTCCGTAGAGATAACTCTCTACCGAATTCCACATGATGTTATTTCTACAAATTTTTTTCAATACTAGAATATGCAAGGCAAAACTCAAATTACACATTTTAACAACCTTTTGTCACATGCGCTTGATTTGTTTGAATTCAATCATGAATAGACAATAAATAAAAATTAATATGAGGTGGAAATCAGAAAATTCTCAAACAAATAGAATGTAAGACAAAATAATTTCATCAAGACAAAATAATTTCATTTTCAAAATAATTTCAAATGACTAGTTATATCAGCATCTTATTTCTCTCTATATAATAACCTACCTATCACTTTTATTTAACTTTAAAATAATCTAGAAAAAAAAAAATTGCATTAAATAGGTGACATTCTGTTTTATGTTTAGATCTGGAAAGTTCATGAAGGGTTTAGAGCTTGCATAAAGCGGAAAATAAGGAATTCATTTAAATGTTGAAATTAAAATAAAAACGAAAGTGCTAGAAATGAGCAGTGGATATAAATAATGGGTAGAAAGAAATATTGCATAATGAACAACTTAGTAATCGCAACATTTTTAAAACACCCTGCATATTTATTTATGTTTGTTTGCTGTACAAACTTTTTATTATGTAAAACTGTTGAAGAATTGTGTCATTTGATTAACAGCAATTTCAATACTTTATTTTTTTAAAGATTTTTTCCGGTGGTTATTGTATTCCTTCCTTAAGCAACGAGCCATCTTTATTTAGTATTAAATATGAGGTAATATTTTTATGCATATTCATTTAATGTTGAGTGAACTTTATAATTCTTAAATAAAAGTTTTATTTGTTATGTATAGATAGGAGAAAGTGTGAAATCAGCTTTATTCAAAGAACATCTTAATTCTGCCCTCTACTTATGCAAAGTAAGTAATAAATTGGCTTATTTTAATTAATCCTTCAATAAATCCTTTTAATTTTCCTAAAAGTACCTTAATATATATATATAAAAAAAAACTATTTGTTTTGTCAGAGATGATTGTGCTCAGGAAAAAAAAACCAGATTTTCGGACTACTGGCTAAACGCGATCCGGAAATCCAAAGTCTGGTAGTTTCCAGAAATCATCGATCACATTTATGTATAAAAATTCTTGTATATTTTTTAAAAAAATATTTGAACTAGAATTCATACTTAGCATGTTTTTTCTGGTAGAATAATAAATGTCATTAGAGATTAATGTAAACTTATACACAATTATTAATTTAAATTATGCTGCATACAATTTATTTAGAATTTCATGCTGTGAAAATTATATTACATTTTACAAAATTACAAAACAACATTACAAAATTACATTATAAAAACATAAATTTTTTGAAGTGTGTCATTAATGATTTTACTCAAGTCATTTTCAGGATTTTTGAGTTGGGCTCACCATCATCCTTGATATATTTTAATTAGTATACTTATAAGGGAATCATGATTTATAGACAATGTTCATTCATATATATGCGTTAAGAAATATTGAGAAACAGAAAGAAATTCGTAGAGATTAGTTTTGATTAGTTTGTTAGATTCATTTTGTTTAAGCTAAATTGTTTCATAAGATAATTAAAATCAATATTTAGATTGTAAATAAGTAACAACTCATAGTTGTTATCTATAATATAAACTTAATAGTTAACATATTGACTGTTCTTGAAGCATAAATAATAGTTTTGAAAAAGCAGTTTCCGTAATTTCTTCTATATTTTTTATACAGAATTTATTATATGAATCATAATTATATCAACTATTGTGCATGTTGCATAGCTTGACTTCTAATAAAATGTCTCCAATGACATGTCTGAATGAAATTTTTTGACATTTTTTCTACTGGTTTTTGACGTAGCATACCAAAAGTTCAACTCTATTAAATGCACATTTATTTCTATTGATAATTTTAATAATAGTGACTGTTGGATATCTTATAATTATAAGTAACCATGTTACTTATCGCCATAAAGTTTATGTTAATGTAATTCCATGTAAGTTTATGTTAATTTTGCATTTGATTTACAATTTTTTGCCAGGAAAATGAAGACTTTGCCTGCCAAATGCTAGCTAATTTTTGTGTCCTGCTTCTCTACAAATTAAGTATTGAAAATAATGCCTGTTTAGAATTCAGGAAAATTGCCAGAAAACGCTTAGATGAATGTCCCAGGTATCAACGACAATTACTTGATTTATTATCAAAATCTGTATACTTATTGATTCAAAATTAGGGACCATCAAAATATAGTTATTAGTTCTTTTTTCTTTCTTTTTTTAAAATACTTAAATATGTATTTAGAATTTGTAAACAATCTGGTGATAGTTCTTGAATAATAAGATTATATAATAATATATAATGACATATAATAAGATTATATGTTAATATATAACATATAATAAGATTAAGAAAAATATATTTTTTCTTAATCTTATTACTTTTTGAAATCATCCAACTCATTTTTTTTTTCATTGGAGAATGGTTTTAAAAAATTTATGTAATAAATTTTTTCAAAATTAACAAGTGAATTAAAATGTCTTGTTTGGTATAATATTTGTTTCACATTTTTTCTTAGATTTATTGAGGGAAATAATTTTGGAAATATTGAATATTATTAGAGATTGAATAGAATTAGAATAATTAAAGAAAACTAGTTAGAAAACCCATTGTTTAAAATTATAAAGGTACATAATTATTGTCAATTATTACTTTACAAATAATTATGAAGAGTTAAGCATTCAGATTAGGCACTAGGTAGTGAAAGAATAGGGTAATCTGGGAGGGGGGGCTGGCAAAAGTGTTTTCTCTAACTTTTTCTCGCTTTCTCCATCCAGAATAGTTTTCTATAAAAAGAGAAGAAAAAAAGTCAGAATGTGTAATTAAAATTTGCAAGTTGTGTTTATTTTATTTATTAACTCTCTAAATACCCGTCCTTCGTACGGGGTTAAGAAATAAGCATCAATTAATCAGTACTGAACAAGACTACAAAATAGCATACAAAACTTTAACTTATTGAAACAAATAATAAAGTTGAAATGATTAAAATGTTTTCTTTTCTTTATTTATTAGTATTTGTTGTTGCCTTTCTGTGTTGCTTTACATTATTAGATTAAGCAAAAATCGTATTTAATCAAGTTCATTTCATCGAAATATAAACTATCTGTCATGATGCTATTGCTGGAGGTACAGCAATCAAGCTACTTTCTCCTGTATTTATATATTCGAGGGGAGGTAAGAAATTTATCATAAAAATGAACAGTTGGTGGCCTTTCTGGCTCTTGAAACTTCTGCCACATATATGGGCCTTACCATCAATGAAGATAAAACTAAATTTATGGAATCTCCAGCCACAACTGTAAATCACGATCCTTTATTCATAAATGGTAACACCTTTGAAAAGGTGTATGAATTCAAATACCTTGGAACAATGATCAATGACCAAAACAGTATAAAAACAGAAGTAGACAACAGAATTAAAATGGCAAACAAGTGTTTCTTTGGACTAAGAAAGCAATTAAGATCAAGCCTAATCAGCCGGAAAACTAAAAATTAAAATTTATAAGACTCTTATTTTACCTGTATTGCTCTATGCAAGTGAAACATGGACACTAAACGCAGACTCTTGGTGATTTTGAAAGGAAAATCCTTAGAAATATTTTTGGTCCAGTAGAGAAAAGAGGCCGTTGGCGAATCAGATACAATTTGAATTATATAGACTCTATGGACTGCCACAGATAGTACAGGTCATCCGAAGAAATAAATTAAGATTTCTTGGCCATGTCTGGAGAGGTTCAGAAAATAATGCAGTCCGAATCGCCACCTTTAAAAACCCTTCGAGATCTCGGGCTAGAGGAAAACCTCCATCTAGATGGCTGGATGACACTGCTAAAGATCTAAAAGTGTTAAAGATTAACAACTGGAAAAAAGTCGTCATGGACAGGAGGCATTGGAGGCTACGTGTGGTTGAGGCAGCCAAGGCCTGTAAGGGGCTGTCGTGCTGAAGAAGAAGAAGAACAGTTGGTGGAGTTGTAATCGGCACCAAATTTACTCATAAAATATTTTGTACCATTAGTAGTGTATATTACCAAAGTTAAGCTTCACTGCTGTCAATAATACTATGAAGACTTTTTACGGTTCCTTATAGTGGATCATTTTCTTCATTCATTTTGCTTTTTAGTTTATAGCTTATTTTTTAAATTTCAATTAGAACTTATTACCATAATTAATTTAGCATCATTGACGACAAGAATAGTTAAGATCTCTTAATAATAACACTTCTCCATTAATATTTCTGTTTAGTACGTAGCTTATTATTTAACTTCAGTTGGTAATGAATACCAATTTTGTCATTGGCATTTTTACGTTAATTTTACTTTTAGTACAAAACTTATTTTCTGATAATTTCAATTACTGTTTATTTTAAAATTATTCAATTTTATAAAAATACGATTTAAGAGCATAACTATGAACAAAATGAATACGTAGATTCAGACAACCTTAGGAATAATAATTTGATGATGTAGTTTGCTTATCCTACTGTGATCACGTCGATCATTCAAATAACCTGGCATAACAAATATATTTAAGTATAACAGAACATACAATAAACAACTTAGGCTAAGTCAATGAGAAGAGTCCATTTTTAAAATATGTCTCTGAATTAAAAAGATAACTTAAAAAACAAAAATTAAGGATTCATAATTTGTTTACGATTTTACTGGTTTAGATTAATTTTGAATATCTTATTTTTAGAGACCTCTCAAAGTACAAGTTGACCTCTCAAAGTACAATCTATGGGATATTTAAATATAGTTCAGCTATACTATCCTATTTCATTTGCTGTATTATTTTCTTATGTATGTTGAACTACTCCTTATTTCTCTAAATTTTTATAGCAATTAAAATTAGTTATCCTAATATAGCTCACACATTTGCACAGTAATTGTTGTGTTCCCTCTTAATATATTTAGTATACAAGGAAAACACAGATTTGAGTGGCAACCCTGTAATTAAAGGGCTTCATAATTAGGACTTTTATAATTCTAGATTTCCGTTCCATGAATTAGTTTTAGGATATATTTCTAATTTTTCATGTTCATATTATTGATTGATGATTGATATAAAAATTGTTTCCTGTAAAAATTTCACAGTCTTCTTCCTCCTTCCCTTCATTTGCATAGCTGCCAAATCTACTGCATTTTGCTAGTTTCTCATGGTCTACTGGTTTAATAAAAAATTCTCCTGGTTTTTGTACATTTTAAAAAATTCTCTACAATTGAGTAAGTTTCCTAAAAAAATCACTATTATTGAAATAGAATTTTTGCACTGATTATTGCTTGCTTGAATATTTAAATAAGTATTACTAATATATAATGAAGCGAGACTCATTAATAGAAATCAGTTTGAAACTTTTTTTTTTTTTTTTTGTTCTAAAATGTTCAGTTTATTTTTATTCAAAACTCCCTTTTTAAATTAATTAAAAAATGAAATCTTAAGTATTTTTTTTTTAATAAAGGGCTTATTACTTTTCAAAATTAGGAATATGCATAATACACAACGCAAACAATATGCAAACACTTCAATCATCTTAATGCCAATCATGACTGAGAAATATTGCAGTTTTTCTTTTTTGATGACTATAAAAATCCCTAAAATTCCCTATGTGTGAAATATTTAGTATATTGAGCAACAATTAGCATGAAAATTATATTATTTCATAATATCTACTGAATTTCTCTATCTGTGTTGCCAGCTATGCATTTGTATTCAATTATCCCTATTTAAGAAAATCAATGTGCTTAAATTAAGTTGAAATCACTTAAATGCAAGTAAAATATTTGATGTCATTGTATTGAACGCTAATTACAATTTATTAAATTTAAAACTGATTTTTTTTTTAAAATCATAGTAAACAACTATGGCTTTATTATTTTGATGAGGAAGCCAGGTGGAATGCAACAAAAGACTTGTATCGAAATAATGTGCCAAATATATTTTCTCCCTCCTTGAATCTAGAAGTATGTATAATTATTTAAATATGTACTTTTTTTTTTATTGGTAGTTTTGTCTAATGTTTTGTTATTGCATAATTTATAGCTTACATTCATTTACAAATTTCAGCTGTAGTTTAAATTTTAATTTATCATTGGAGCGTTTCCTGACAGTTGACGCATTTAAGGTACACAGGGACAATAAGATGTTGTTTTTCTAAAAACGCATCTACTCTAAAAAGTAAAAAATCATGCAAAAAAACATGGAACATCACTTAAGCTTTAGTCTAATTTTTTGTATGGAAATACAAAAAATTAGAAAAAATGAAATTCAAATGTAATTCAAAATAAAATAAAATGTAATTAAAAAATTACAAAAAATACGCTATGTAGCGCAAAACAAGGTCTTGCTAGATTTATGGAGTAAAAAAAAAACCCTTCTTTCTGAAAACTTCTTGTGCCAACCTAGTTTTTTTAGAACTAGCTAGTCTTGCACCAAGATAGTTTTTCCTTTTTATATAAACTATTTCAATTCTTATTTTTTGTATGTTTTATTCTCTCCAGGTTTTTGCTCTCTTAGTACCTCAGTGAAATATTTTTTTTTTTATTTTAGCCATTTTTTGCTGCGCCAAACTTTGTTTATAGCACCAGCTGCTCTACTAAACTGGAATTCTGATTATTTATAGAGTTTTACATAGTTTATCCAATACAAATAAAATCTAAAATATATGTATATAAAGCAGTCGTTGCAATTGAGACTCCCCATTCTATCTCAAACTGGGTGGATTCCCACTGAGAATGGAACCACAGTCCTTATCTAAAACTGGCTTATCTAAAACTAATTTATAAATAAATAAATGTTTGTTTGATAAGTATATTTTTTAAACAATTTGTTGTCCTTATTTCCATTTTGACAGTTTCTGTGTTTTGGGCTGTTATGTGATGGAAATTCTAAAATATTGTACCATACTTAGACGCAAACAATGAGGAACAGTTTGTTGCAAAAATGTCACTCCTTGTCACTTAACATACATAAATTTTTGGTGATCAAGTTTTAGTTATTTTTAAATTAAATCAGTTATGTATTGTTTTTTAAATTTATATTTTAAAATACAGTGAACTCTCGCTACTACGATATCCAAGACAACAATAACTCGATTTATTGTGATAATGTTTCGTGGTTCTGACGAACTTGCATATGAATGAATGGCATGCTCCTCTCAATATTCTCTGAAGTAATATACCCCTGTAAAACGATTTTTTTACAAATTTCAACCTTATTTTCTCCATTTATTATTGGTTTTCAAATTATATTATAAATCTTATTTTATCATTTGCCATTTTTTCTATCTTTTCTGACAAGAGAAGACTCACTGCTGACCACCACAAGAGCTTCCACTCTTAGAATTGCCTCCCTTATCACTTATGAAGTCACAAATGTAATATTCTTATCTGATTTAATTTCCTTCATGTTAAAAGCTGATCATGAGTCACAAATGACACCAAATATCACATTAACGCTTGCAAGAGAGAGTTTTTTCTGTAGAGGGGTGGAACAACATTGTTAACAAAAACCTTTTCCGTGCTTTGGACTCAATGCATACTTTGTTGGTTGACTTAGCAGTTAAAAAAATGAATAAACAAACAAAAATATCAGATTATTTTATATGTGAATGGTTTTCAGGTATGTTTACGATCCTATTTTCTGAAATTCTTTTAATTGTTTTTAATATTTAACCATAAATAGCACTCTGCAAATTAATATTATGCATGATATATAAGTACATTTCAAAATATTCCCAAAGTATGTAGGCCCTCGATTTAACAATATATCTCTCTACAACAGTATAGTTATTTGGTCCCCAAAATATTGTTCTAGCAGGGTTTTACTGTACTTTATTTTCATATTTTGGTATTATTATTTACTAATGTTAATTTTAGCTTTACAAATTAAACAGCTTTTATGAACCCAGTTATCAAGCTTGATTATCTATTTCTTTTTCTCTTATTTTTTAAATGTTTTTAAATTCCTTTTTTTCTTTTTTTTTTCATATTTTACAGGAGTCCAAACTTCAAATTGTAGCAAAACAATATGCCTTAAATGGATCTTTCATTGGAATAAAAAAGCTAAAAAGTGATGATCTGCATGTTAGTATTAATTTCTTCTTTTAATGTAAGACTGATGTATAATAATTTAAATATAAGATTTTTTATCCGTCGTCGAATAGCCGACAAAATTTTTGGGGTTTACGCCTACTAACCTTCAACTCCTTGTCGTTTTGAACCCAATGCAAAAGACAAGGGAACTCTTGGATCAAGTGTAGGAAAAAAATTTTTTTTTCATGGAGGACCAACCAGTGCTCTATGCTCTGAGTCACCTCGGCTCAGAATTTATTATTTCATAACCGTCATTGAATAGCGGACCCAATTTTTTGGTTTACGACTACCAATGTTCAACTCTGTATCCTTGTAAAACCCAGTCCAGAAGACAAGAGAACTCTTGAATTAAGTATTGAGAGAAATTTGCCTTTGTAATGGAACTAACCAGCATTCCACTGAGGATATTTTACGTCAGCACCATGGTCAGAGTAAGCTGGAATTCATATCAACCTGCCCTTGCTGGGATTTGAATCCGGTTCACCTCATTGGAAGATGAAGGCTCTATCCACTGAGCCATCACTGCTCTAAATAAAAGATTTTCAAATTGAACTTGGTATTAAAACCTGTAATGTTGAAATCCTTTGATTTTGTAATTCACCTTACTTTTCTGTGACCAAAACTAGTTAACTAGTTTTCGAAATGTATGAAAACTAGTTAAATAAAAGTTTAATCTTTTAAGTGACATCAGGTTTTCAAAATGGCTATCACATAATAATTTCTATGTGGAGATTATGTTAAGTTGAATGAAATAAAGAGTTGATAGATTGGTTGAAATTTTTTAAGTACTTAAAGTTTATAAGTAATTCAATTTATAAAAGTTAAGGGCTTTATGTTAAAGTGTAAATAAGTAACATAGTTATCAGCACAGGGTTCTTCCGTTGAACATTCCTCAGGACAATTCATTTTTTAGCCAGTCTTTTACCTCAGTTTCAAAATGTATAAAAACATTCATTTATGAGATTACAGGAGAGGTCAACTAGAGGTAAAGTTAAATGGTCAATTTGACTACTTGAGTCAGTTACTAGATCATACCATGGGATTTCGATAAACTGTTTAACTGTCAAACAATTGTCACAAAAATCAGTCATTACTAACAAAATTTTATAATTTTATGATCAAACAAAATTTCTGATACTTAAGTCCATTTCAATATAAAAAAGTGGGTTAAAAATAAATGTCAGCTTAATTACTCTTTCAGCTTTGTCAAGAATCTGATCTTGAAGATGATATAGCATTGACTGTGGGTACACAGTTGGAAAAAGCTGTAAGTATTAAATCTTCTTTTTTCTTCTATTTCTCTGTTTAAAATGACCCATTCGATAGAAATATTTTTGAGTATTTCTACATTTGTAACATTATTAAACAATCATTAATCTCTAAATTTACTGTAAATTTGGTACCTGATATTAAGTATTGTTAGACAAATAGAGGCTAAAAGGCATGAGGTTCGATTTTCGGTCGTCGATCTCATGCATTCAACTTGCGTCGGTGACGTCATGGTCTGCGGGGATCGGCCAGTTTATTTTCATTTGCTGTTGGTCCTTCTTGCGTGGATTATGACGTCACCCGTTATCTGTATTTAAGCTTCTGTTGAAGCAGATCATTTGGGTATTCTTTCTTTTCGTCACTCTGTTTGTGACATTTTCTATTACTAATGTTTTTAAATAAACTTGTTTCTTCAGAAACTTCGTTTCTCTTTTTTTTTGAGTTGTTGACTAACAGATTTGATATTCTGCAACAATCTCGGATGTCAAGTATATTATTTCTATTATAAATGTAAGTAAATCAGCATATTTTGTAGTTACTATGTGGTAAATATATTGAATAAACTGCTAATTGAATGTAATCTATAGAATTTTAAGGATTAATTGAAATAAATTTACCTTCTTTCACTTTAATGATGAGATAATTTTCTGATATTGCTTTGCACAAGAATTTAAAACATAGGTGCAGAGGGTTGAATGAGTTGTTTGAATACTTTTACATGATGCGTAGCGTTTCTATAAAGTGCTTATTTTTGATTTTCGTCTTTTAAAAGCCCTTAGAAGACTCAGGGATGAAAGACTTCCGCGAAAAAGCGGAAATCCGCTTTTTTCTCCCAATTTTTTAAATTTCCGACCATGCTTCAAAAACTTACATTTTTTGGGGTGTCCAATAAGAGAAACCCAAGCATCCCAAAAGATAGACAAACTCCCCCCCCCCCTGCAGTAGCCTCGTGACTACTGCGACTTCCTCTGTAGATTGGAAAAAAGAGTTCTAAGTAGTTTTTGTTTCGGCCACTGATATTTGATTTCTTTTGTTTGGCTGATTTTCAGAATTTTAAATATTAGGAACTGCGCCGTAACCTGCTAAAATTGCGATTCTTATTCAGACGATTTTTATGCAAATCATCGATTTTCGTATTTAACTGATTTAAAAGTTACTTGTTGCGATTGTTTTTACACGATTTAAAAATCGTACTCGCAGTTCCTATTCACGAAATTTAAAAATCCAATTTCGCGATTTGTATTTAAGCGTTTTTAAAACCCAATATCGCGATTCGTATTCCCTCTAGTTAAAAATCCAATGTCGCGATTCGTATTCACATATTTTTAGAATTCAATATTGCGATTCGTTATACCGCGGTTGTAATATCAAACATTGATTTTCGTATTTATACGCGATTTAAAGATTACTCGTTACGATAAGTATTGACGGGATTATGCATCGTGATTCTTATTTACGCGATTTAAAAATTCAATATCGCAATTTGTATTATCGTGCTTTTAAAATCAAATATTGTGATTCATATTCACTCGATCTTAAAATTAAACATCAAAATTTTAAAATCCAACATCGCGATTCTTATTCACTCGATTTTAAAATCCAACATCGCGATTCCTATTCATGCAATTTTAAAACCCAACATCCCGATTCTTATTCACGCAATTTTAAAATCCAACATTCTGATTCTTATTCACGTGAACTTAAAATCCAGCATCGCGATTCATATTCACGCGATTTTAAAAACAAGTTAGCAGCTATGACTAACATGAATGTATTTTAACTATGGTAGTCAATTTAAAAGGCGAACACAAAGTGCGTACAGTTGATGCTACCGAAAAAAATAAATTCAAGTTTGATTGATCAAACAGTCAAAGTGACTAAAATTGTCAGTAACAATCTATCAGAAGATATTAAGGTGAAAGTTAGCGATTGTTTTAATTTAAAATGATTGACCGGCAATTAATTTAAAATGATAATTAAGCTGCAACTTCCTATAATTGCTTAATTTTCTTTAATATAGTAGTGATCAAAATTTTAAAATTATATTAAAAAATTTTTTTAATTTCACTGTCTAAATCCTTCTGTCACTTTAAATACTAAATAAATAAAAAAAGTTGCGTTTATATATATCTCTTCAATATCACAGTATTACCCTTCCTCCTGCATTGTAAAAGTTCAGCTTTTTTTTTATTTTCAACCACTTTCATGCCTGAGAGGTGCTTTTTTCATTGTGTGTTTTTAAAAAGTGCTTAATTTTCCCCAAAAAGGAGATTTTTTTTTTTGCCATGTCAATTTTCACTACTTATTATACAGAAGTCTGCTTTTCACATTAATCCAATCAGCATTTTCACAATTTATTCAACCACAATCTATTTTGACGTGCCGTACGTCCGTAGTGTATGAAAGCACCAAACCTTTTACATGTTTGATGAAATACTTCTGAGTCGGCGTGTGCATCTACTGAGCTTGGTTTGATGAGCACTCTCGTGTGCAACTCTGCTGTATTTTGCAAGATATTCTCAATTTCAGGCTTTTTATTTTCAATCTCTAAAATCGAATCAAAGAATCTCTCGATCATTTTACAATGGCTAATATAATTGAGAAAAAGAGTTCTTTGTCAGAAACTAGTTATTTTGTAAAGTCTTTGAAAATTATTTTGCATTTTGCTAATGTACACAGTTAAAAATATTTCTGAGTGCTTAAAAAGGGCTTTTTGTTGAAAGATTTGGCTATGCACCTTGTTTTAGCAAATATCATAAATAACTGTTTGAAAGTTTATAGTTATTTGGATACACAGGATTATTTCATCTTAGAATGTTTATTGCAGGGTATCTGCACACATGGAAAGTCATGAATTTTAGTATTGAACAAAATTTGTCATGGAAAATTCATGGATTTAGGTCGTCGAAAAATCTAATTTTTAAAATGGAATTTACCCCACTCCCCAATTTCACAGTGTTCTGAATATCCAAATTTGTTACAAAATCTCCACTCGAGTCATATTTTATTAAAATATAAAATGTTTTTATCATGTTTTTTAAAAACTGTTGTTCTTTCAAAAAATGACAGAAAAAGCATCATTTCTAGAGCGAATTATCTTTTAAACTTCTGTGATTTCAGAATATTTATTTTTATTTTTTATTTTATCAATTTAAAATTCTAGCTGAAGCGAGCCAGTCATTGACGAATTTTTTTAAATTCTGAAATGAGAACAGAAAAATCAGGAGTATTTCTTTCCTTTCCGATGAACAAGAAAAGTATCTTTAGAATATAATTCTGCAGAAAAAAAAAAAAAATTGCTTTTGCATTTTTTTCAGCTATTTTATTGCTTCAACTCTTTCATTACTCTGTTTTTTAAATTTAAAATCTATAAATATGAAGATGCAGAGTATAACAGCTTTGGTTATATCTATCATTTCCATCAATGTTATAATGCATTTGTAAATTTATTGTTGTGTTTTTGTCACAGTAAATTAGTAACTTCGTTAAGTCAGGAAAAATTCTTAGAATTAGTCATGGAAAGTTATGAATTTGAAAATCTAAAATATAGCAGATACCCTGAATATTATTTTCTACAATCCCATATTTTGAGGGTCAAAAGCATGCTTATTCAGTGAAAGTAAGTTTTGTGTTTTATATCTGGTTAATATGATCTTTGCAAATTAGTCAGCTTATTTAAGTGCACCATTGCAGTTAAATGCAGGAAAAGCCCGATCAAAAGTTATTTGGGTGTTATGTTTTTTATTTTGCTCCATATGCATTGACTTATGTAAGTTAATTATACTTTGAGAATTTATCATTTTTGTTCCATTGCAATATTATTTATTACAGTGTACAAGATCCTTACAGTCTTTATGGTTGTCTTCACATCTTCAGTTTTATGATTTATGTATCCTTTTGAGGTGAAAATGTTAAAATTTTTACAGTTTTTAAAAAAAAATTTTTTTAAATAAATGAATTTTGTCACTTAATGCTAAGTCACACTCAAATAGTTGCGTTGAATCTTGGAATTTTCTTAACACTTGCGTACCAAAATCTTAAAAATTGTGTGTGCATTTTTTGTTTTATTTATTTTATTCCTGTGTGTGTAGTATGAACATTTTATGGGTCATTATTTGTAGAAGTTTCAATTTCAGTAGAAATATTTCTTTCCCATTTCAATTCGCATTTTATTAACTGCTTATTTCGTGCATTCATTCAATTAAAAAAAGTTAACTTTTAGCTTTAACTGTGAATTTTATTAAATAATCTTTTGTTAAAATTTTTATAAGATTTTAATACAAATTGCAACCATTGGATTCATTTCTGAGAATGCACTGTAAGAAACTTTGAAATTTTAAGAGGAAATTCTACACACAGAATGCTGATTTATTTCAGTGTGTGTTTTTGTCATGATCTATTTTAGTGAGTTGACAGGTCTTTTGTATTTTAGTGAGTTGACAGATATTTTTTTATTTAATAAGTTTTAATTTATATCAATAATGTGTAATTTATGAATAGTTTATATTATACTTAAGTTTTTCATTATTTCTTTTTAATTATTATTATTTAATTGTTCTTTTTATTATCTATTAGGAAATATAATTATTCACTATTTAAACAAATTTATAGTTTCACTTTTTACTATTATTGATATTTATTAGTTATATTTTATTTTATATTATCATTAAATTGTATTTTTTATATAGTGTAGTGTGTAAATATTTATCAATAAATGTATAATTTTGAGAAAGCATTAAAATTTCACGGCTGAGACTCTAGACATTATGAACTAACTCTTTTATGCAAATGTATTTAAATAAAGGCTCTCAGATAACCTTTCATAATTAGCTGAACAAAAATAAGCCTTTCTACGAACAATCTGTTTTTGAGTTTATTTAGCTGTAGTTAATGGGTAAGATTTTCATGAATCCATTTTTGCATAAGTTACAGGGTGTGTAGCGTTTTTATAAAGTGCTTATTTTCGACTTTCGTTTTTTAAAAGCCCTTAAAGGTACTTTTTTCATTGGCAGTTTTTAAAAAGTGCATAATTTCCCCTATTACAAAATGAGATTTTTTCTTTACCATATCAATTTTTGCTTCAAATTATTCAAAAAGCATGGTTTTCAAATTATACTATTCAATTCATAATTCATTCAACCACAATCTATTTAGACATACCATTGGTCTGTAGCATATGAAAGCGCCAATCATTTTATGAAATACTTGCAGGTTCGATTACTGAGCTGGATTCGGTGGGAAGGATTCATGCATTCTCATGAGCAACTCTGCTGCATTTTTCAAGAGAGATAATCTTTTTAAATAATTGTTAAATTAATTATTTATAATTTGGAATAAGTTTTTTTACATAATTGTGTAAAGTAATTATAAATTTAAAAAATTGAGTGATCTTTTTTGAATTGATTGAATGTATATTGAATGTATTTAAGATTGTGCATAAAGTATTTTTATGGTGGCTAATACAGTCGAACCTGCCTATCTCGAATCTCGCGGGAAAGGGAAAAAAATTTGAGATAGAGAGGTTTCGAGATATACAGGTAAGTTTAAAAAATTAAATTCGAGCAGCAATGTTTAATTAAAAGAAACTTTAAAACATTTATGTTGTGAAGAATTTAATTATGATTACATATTAATTACATCTAATAAAAGTTTTTAACAGTCATACGCACCTCATAGGTAGTCTTTTAATGATTTCTGACGTCGGATTTTCTTTGATTCGATAATTTTTCGAATGTTAGAGAGAGCAGCGAACCCCTCGTGTCCAACGTTTTCTTGACATTCAAGAAAGTTTGTTAAACGTTCCACAGCTTTTTCAGCTTCCTTTACTGTCACTTTCGGTGCTTCTATATGCTCTTCGTCTACTTCATTTTCGTCTTCGGAAATGCATCTGACATTATCGACGATTTCCGAATCTGTCAAAGCTCCACATGTGGCCAAGGCGTCATCCACTTGCAAAAATTCTTCAAAGGAAATGTTCACATTTAATCCAGATTTTATTGCATTCCAATCTTGTGAATTTATTTCGATCATTTCTTCATCAGTGATACAAGATTCTTCAGCTTCCTTTTCGGAAATTTCAGTCTCTTCTTCAATAATCCCCATCTCTTCTTCACACTCATTCTTAAACCCAGCTTTTTTAAAACCATTTTGAATGGTCTTCTGTGTTACATTTCTCCATGCGTGGTCTGTCATTCTGATAGAATCCAGTACATTTATCTTGGGAAGGGTACTTCCTTCATCAATTGCATCAACAAGTTTGCGGATCAACTGCTTTCTGTAGTTAACTTTAAAACTTCTGATTACTCCCTGATCCATAGGTTGAAGCTTTGAGGTGGTGTTTGCGGGAAAATACTTAACACAAACATTTTTCAGTTCAGGCAGATTGTTATGCGCACTACAGTTGTCGATAAAAAGAATAATTTTTCTTTTTTTTAATCGCATGGATTTGTCTAAGGACTTTAACCAATTTCCAAAGATTTCACTCGTCATCCAAGATTTTTTATTTGCTTTGTATGGAAAAGGGAAGGATTTTACTTTCGAAAAGCATCTAGGCTTTTCTGAGCGTCCGATCATGAGAGGAGGAAGTTTCTCTGTGCCTGCTTCATTTGCAGCTAAGAGCAATGTCAAACGAGCTTTACTTTGTTTTCCTCCCCTGCATGCTTCATCTTTAAACATAGCAGTTTTGTCTGGCAAACATTGATAAAACAGTCCTGTCTCGTCAGCATTGAAAATATTTTTTGGCTCATAGCCTTTCACTAAATCAGGAATGTTTTTAATCCAGTCTTCGCATACACTTTCCGGAACAGATGCACTTTCACCACAAAGTTTTCGAAAAATAATACCGTGCCTATTTTTAAAACTTTCTAGCCATCCGTTACTGCCTTTAAAATTATCTTCATGGCCAAGCTCTTTAGCAAAATCATCAGCTTTTCGTTGCATTATTTGGCCACTGATAGGAATACCGCTGCTCCTGCATTGTGTAAACCATTTTAAAACACATTCATCCACGTCCGGAAAAGTGCATTTTCGGCTTTTTTTCGCATTCTTGTTGCTGCTATGAAATTTTTGCTCCACGGCTTCTCGATTCTTAATAATTGTTGAAAGAGTGCTTGCTGGTAAACCGAACTTCACTGCAACTTCGTTTTTTTTCATTAATGGATTTCCGTCCAAGAATGTTAAAATTTTCATTTTTTCTTCAATCGAGAGAACATTCAATTTACGTTTAGCCCCTGCCATACTTAATCAGAATTCAATTGAACAATGTTTTAAAAAAAACTGAGATGCTCAAACCAAGGACCTCCTAAAAAAATTCTACTGATAAAATGAATTTCTCTTTGTGTTGTTCTTATCCATGTGTGGAAACTGATGCCCAGTGGTGACGCCCCCCTCATCAATCAACTTTTCATTGTCTGAATACACTCAATTGGTTGGAGAGTGTGACGATAGTAACCAGAAATTCCAAGAAACGACCCCCCAAACTGCTCATTCTTACTTCCCATGGGGCTAGGGAATTTTTCGGTTCTTGTAATGTAGATTGTTTGAACAAGTTCTGCTGTCCAGGCATCGGTTACGATGATGTACATTCTCCTTCAAAATTCGAGAAACACAGGTTTTGAAAGAAATTCTTTCGAGATAAACTTGGAAAAATACATTAAAATTAAATGGTTAATGTCGGGAAACTAAGAAATTTTGAGAAATACAGGTTTTCGAGATAAGCAGGTTCGAGATAAACAGGTTCAACTGTATAACCACGAAACGAATTCTTTGTCAGAAACTAGTTATTTTATCACGAACAAGCGACTTAGAAAACTATTTTGCATTTTTTAAACTTTCAACAATATAAAGGAAAAAAATTATAAGTATTCATAACCTAATGCTTAAAAAGATTTAAAAGGTGAAAAACTTGGCTACCCACCTTGAGTTATTTTCTGCTTAACTTGTAGAAGATGTTGTTAGTAAAAGCAGCAATGAAAGTGAATGGTGGTATCCCATTCCTGTTCTCATACGAGGAATTCTAGTGAATGGAGAATTTGTAAATATTGGTAAGTTTATGTGAATGGATTATATTTCAATATTTTTTGAAAGCCAGCTCTCCATGTTAATACTTTCTTTAACATATATGTATCCAGTGCATGCAAAGAAGTTACATTTAGTGCTTAAAAAAATGTTTGCTTAGAGTGGGTCCATTAAAGTACCTTTTAAATATTTAGCCCCTTCCTTGTACCACAAGCTCTACTGAAAGAAATGAAGTAGACAATCAAAGATTTTATTCTTAATGGTGTGAAGAGACTTCCAAAGAACTTTCTTGAATTGTTAACATAATTGAACAAATATTACTTCTTACTTGAGCCAAAACTTTTGATAAATAATTTGAAACTTGAAATAGTGAACAACATAAAATCTGATGAAATTTTGAAATTTAATGTCTTCAAAATTATTTTTTCTTTACTGCTTAATAAATTTAAATTATCATGTTTTTAACATTACTGTTCTGCATACATTTTTTTATTATTGCACATTCTTTTCATAAAGCATGAAATATTCATAGTTAACTCTCACTTAAAAATATGTAAATAAATCAGTCTATTTTTTACTTGGAAAACAAATAGTTAATTGTATGTTTTCCCATTAAAAATGTAAATGTATGAAAAGAATTAAAATATTTTGTTGTTCCAATAGTATCTCAATGTTTTAATTAAACTTTTCTCTGACACCTTCTTCTTCTTCAACTTGAGCTTGTCAGATATATAGCACCTCTGCATTTTGTACCATGCTCCAAGCCCAATTTTTTCTTAGTTCCATTGTCTTGGGTCGCCTACTTTGTTTATATAGTCTGACAGTCCCTTAATGGAGTTAAGCAATCCATATCCTAAAGAGCTTCACCTTAAAGTAGTGAGGCGCGTATGGGCAAGGGCATCACACTCGTATAGGATGTGATGTGCTGATTCTACCGCTTCACGGCATTTCCGACATATTGGTTCTTGTTCGAAGAGTCCCATTCTATGTAGATGTTTCCTAAAATGATAGTGCCCAGTGATGAAGCCTACAATTGTTTGAATCTTCAATCTTGGGAACCTAAGGATTTCAGAAGCAATTTTTGCAGATGAACTGCTGATCATGCTTTTAGCATGTTTTTGTCCAGGAGAATTGTGCCAAACTTTGTTCATCTCCTGTTTTTCCCATTCTAGGATGGCCTTCTTTGTAGTCTTCATGTTGATTCCACAGAAAGGTTCCGTTCCAATTGGATTGAAAGAGGACCCCTGTTTTGCGAGTTCATCGGCTCTTTCATTTCCTTCAATTCCTACGTGTCCTGGTACCCAAATAAGAATAATTTTATTTCTTTTTGCCAGTTCTATTAGGAGATTCTTGCATTCCAGGACAATTTTTGATTTAACTTGGAATGAGTAGAGAGCCATCAAGGCTGCTTGACTGTCGCTGAAAATAAGAATCCGCTTACCATGGTAGCCTTTCTTAATATTTATCTGCAGACAGTTGACGATAGCAAGTACCTCCGCCTGAAAGACAGTAGCATATTCCCCAAGACCTTCAAAAAGATTGAATCTTGGTGATACGTCACAGACCCCCAGTCCTGAGAGGTTACCTTTCTTTGATCCATCGGTGAATCAGATTAGATCATCATTTTTTGTATCAATCGTGTTATTCCATTTTTCTCTGGTAGGAAAAACTACCTCAAATGGTCTTTCAAACACGTACCTTCTCTCCATGCAGTCAGAAGGCATAAGGAGAGTTGGATGTTGGATTTTCTTAGTAATACTGGTATGACCTCCAGATGAGGGCTTGTCATACCACTGATATTGCAGTTTCATTCTATATGCAGTCATTCTGGCAGCGCTGCACATGAAGATATCTAAAGGAGTCAGGTCCAGAATTGCCTCAAGTGCTCTGGTAGGGGCTGTGGACATTGCGCCTGTGATACACAAGCAGGCCAGTCTTTGCAGACTCCCCAGCTTGTCCTTCACAGTTTTCTGTTCCACTTTGCACCACCATATCACTGAAGCATAAGTGAAAGCGGGCCTGACAATTGCTGTGTACATCCAAAACATCATTTTTGGTTGTAGACCCCAGTTTTTTCCAAGCATGCGTCTGCACATCATTATGCATTTTTTTGCCTGATTGATTTTGTAGTCAACATATTTGTTCCAGGTGAGTTTTTGGTCAAGGATTAAGCCTAAAAATTTCACCTCGGAAGCAATATTGATTTGAACGTCAAAAAGTTTTGGAATAAAAAAGCCATCCCTTTTTATTTTACGAGTGAATGGTACTAGATTGGTCTTCTGTGGATTTATGTCCAGATTCCTCTCCCTGCACCATTTGCTTACGTAACTTAAAGCGTTTTGCATTAGTTGGCAAGTTATGTAAAAATAATCTCTGACACCTTAGATTTTTATGTATATCAGATAATGTTTTTACCAATTAAAACATATTTTGAGACTAATCAACTGAAGCAGGTAATTCATTCCTTATTTTTAAAAAAAATCTGTCTGTCCTATCTTTTGAATTATAATTTAATTTTTATGTGCCTTTTTTTGTGAACATTTGAATTCTTTTAAATACAAAAGCATGGTTTTTGGCATTCAATATGGATTTCTGCAGATCCTAAGTAGTTATTTGTCACTTTTAATAGTGATTATATGCAGTCAGTGTGCATGACTGTGAAGCCAATGGGTTCGCTCAGGCTATGTGAATGTTGCCCACCCTGTCTGTGATGGTTTAACGTTTGAGCAATAGCATCTACCGAGGTTAAGAATGTAGATATTTTTCTCTCTGAGAAAAACCCTTTTTTTGAAAATGTTTGGTCTTTTTTGAAGTTCTAAGCTCATTTAGTGCACAATAAAAGTCTTGAAAATCAAATGAATGGCTTGAAATAGACTATCAAATAGGCTCTTTTTAAAGTCATACATGTATATGTATATAAAATTGCTCAGATTAAAACAGGTCATATCATATATTTTTTCAAAAAAATTGAAATATTTGTTAGGATAAAAAAACAAATTTAGTAATCTGAAAAAAGGACTGACCCTATGAAAAGAATGATCGTTTTAAATTGTTTTAGATAAAGACCCATCGAAGTGGCTTCTTGTGCGCCGATATTTTCTCACAGACCACATAAGCGGCATTGAAGAGGGTCTGGAGAGCAATCAACCCCCCACCGCTAAGGTCTTCAGATATGCTGTGGACGTTTCTCTCAGGTTTGAATCATTCATTTTGTTGAAAGAATTTCTGTGCACTGTTGTATGCTTAACAATTCTAAAATTGCAGTTTAATTGTGGGACCACCCACAAATTGTACCAAGGTCATTAGAGTTCCTTATTTTTTATTTTGCTGGTTATTAACCACTTCCCTTATCATTTTTTGTTGGAAAAAAAATGCGAAAAATCAACATTCTTTAATAAAGACAAGGAACTGAAACTAAACATAATACACATGTTTTAAGTTGAAATTTTATTTTTTTATGTGTAAAAAATATTTTATTTACCATCAGTTTACTATCTTAAATTATCTCAGGCAAATGAAAAAAGTTAAATACTAGTCTTTGTATATGTTCACATCTTCATAATCTGAAAACTCCTCTGCATTATTTTCCCTCATGAACGCCATTTTTTTTCTATGTAAATTCATCAACCATCGTGTATACAATTGTATAAAATACCTCTCCAGCTCCACAAATAGCAAAACACCCTAACAGATATTTGTAACCTCATGCAGTTGTCAGAGAATTTTATTAAAAAATCAGGGAATAGTCAGAAAAAATTGTAATTGTTTGCAAAAAATTGAAAAATTCCTATATCCTGCTTGGAAAATAACCAGTCTGATTTTTCAATAATATTATAATTGAGCTCAGAGATAAATAATTGTAACATCTATTGTAATTACTTGTAAAAATTTCACATTTTAGTCAAACTGGCATGTTCTCATCCTCATTTAATGATTTTTTTTTCTCGCAAAATCTAATATTGTGAATTAAACAATTGTGATGAAAAATTGCTCAGTATAGATAAAAGACTGGATTTTTATTTAAATTTTCCTAATACGTTAGGGAATTGTTTTTTTCTTTCTGAAATTGAGTTGAAACCCGGCTTTTAGTTTTTGGTGGCTTTTATTGTTCTTACTTTAATTTTGCATTTTATCTTGGATTTAAGCAACAAGTTTCTAATGAAACAAATTAAATAAAGTTGTGCAATAATAACTTACAGACAAATAAAGGAATTGTATAATTTTATTTGTTTGTGCTGGGTTAAAATGAATGCAGTATTAACTAAGTTTACGGTTATTGCAGATAAATGAGAAATAATTTGGGATTATGTCTATTTGAAAGAAATTGTGAATAAATAATGGTAATTAATTTTATTTCTTGATAACAAAATTTAAAATTTATTCTTCATATAAATATTTATCCTTTACATAAAATTTGTGGGTTAAATAGCAGAGTAGTGAGATGCTACCAATTTTAGTAATTTGCTTACTTTGTAGATTCTTTGTAAGAACTTTTTGCTTAAAAGTTGTTAGTGCATTATTCTAAAACAATATTATTTTGCAAGCTTTAAATCATTTGCTATCCAGTGTTTTCTATTTTACTGTTCTTTAAGAATTATTTTTTTAAACTTGAATGATAAGGAGATGCAAAGTGAGCAATTTGCTAAATATCCTCCCTATTTCAACTTGCAAGTTCTTTATTATTTTACATGATTTATAATTTTTGTACTAAGTCTTAAAATTTTTTTTAGAGTGATATTTAAACCCCATGGAAATCCTGGCACCATATATCCTCCATTGCTCACGATTGCATATGCTGAAGCTAGTCCAGATGATTTTAAGAAAAATAAGAAAGTTACAGTTAAGTAAAAGTTGAAATATATATATAGTAGAGAACCGATTATCCGGACCATCGCTATTCCGGATAACTGATTTTGTCCGGTTTCTGAATCGCTACAAAGCGCCATTTTTTTATTTTCTTTTATTGTCAAACCCAACTAAAAAAATTTTTTATTTAGGAATAATTTTAAAAAGAAGAAAAAACGATAAAGTAATACACATAAGCTTAATAAGATAAGAAGGAAAAAAAAAAATGAAATAAAAATATATACAGGCTTAATATACAATGAACAAAAAAGATAAATTGGAAAAAAAGAGGGGGGGGGGGAGATAGGCTCTATCTTCCTCCTCTCTTTCTTCTACTACATCATTGTTTGCGTCAGGACTTAAAACCATTCACTCCATTTTTTACTTCATGATGAAGATGGAAAAATCACGAACATTTACAACGTTTGGATATAATTCTGGATGAAAAAAAAATTCTATCAAAAATTTCTGGAGAAAAGAGAAATAAAAATTTTTACTTCATTATTCTTTATTTTTTATTCTCAAATGAGAAGAGAAAAATCGCGATCGTTTCTTTTCCCTCCTATGCACGAGAGAGACATAGTTCGAATATAATTCTGGATGGTGAAAAAAAAAAAAGAATCCTTTGAAAATTTCTGGTTAAAAGAAAAACTCAATTTTTTACTTCATTATTCTCAAATGAGAAAAGAAAAATCGCGAGCATTTCCTTCCCCTCCTATGCATTGCGTGAGAAAGACATCGTTTTAATATAATTCTGGATTGAAAAAAAATATATCAAAAATCTTTCAAAATTTTCTGGGGAAAATGAAAATAAAATTTTTTACTTCATTATTCTTTATTATTCTCAAATGAGAAGAGAACAACCACAAGCATTTATTTTCCCTCTTCTTATGCGCGACAAAGACATCGTTTGAATATAATTCTGGATTAAAAAGAGAATCTTTCGAAAATTTCTGAAGAAAATGAAAATAACATTTTTTACTTCATTATTCTTTATTATTCTCAAATGAGAAGCGAAAAATCGTGAGCATTTCTTTTCCCTCTTCTTATGCGCTAGAAAAACATCGTTTGAATGTAATTCTGGATGAAAAAAAATATCTTTCAAAAATTTCTGCAGAAAAGAAATTAAAAATTTTTTAACTTCCCAAAGGAAAAATCTTTCTGCAAAAAAACTATCTAACGTTCTGCTGCAATTTCGCCGTGATTCTGGCATGCGATTACTATCTAGAAGAGTTTAACTTGGGTTTCAACATTACGCTAAAACATTAATCAAAAACATGTGTATCACAATCTCATTAAGCTGAGCGATTTTATTTCTCCTCCACTCCAGTTAAACATAAATTGGCAAGACACAATAAAATGAGAGATAATTTTTAAAAAAATAAGTAGGAAATAACAGGGACACAGAGATAATAGGAAAAATAGGATTTCTGCAGGGAGTACTTTCAGAGATTTCTAAGAATCAAAGAAGACAAACAAAATTATTTTTTTAAACTCTCCTTGACTAAGCAATCAACAGACATGATGACTCCCCCTGCTTAAGAGCCAGGTGATAAGAAAACAGGTGTTCAGTGAGTCACCCTTTCTCACTGAGCTATGATTGAAAGGAAACAACTATGTAGTGGGTGAAGAAGGGAATGATTGATGATATTTAGTACAAGACTCTTACTTCTCTTGACTGTGTAAGGAATTACTGATTATTTCTGAAATGATGGTAAAGTAAACATCTTTTAAAAAAGAAAGAAAAATCCTAAAATCTTATGAGGAAAAAAAACTATTTTTTTTTTTAAAAATGGAGGGAAATGTATCAAATTTCGTTCCAGTTTTCTGCTTTCCGGATAAGATGTTCTGTACTGTATATACATTCTCAGTAAAAAGTAAAAATAATGTTTGTTTTTTCTTTTTCTCCCAAAATGTCATTACTGCAACTGCCAGTAACATTTTTATTTATTAATTGTTATCAATTATTCTTTAACTTCATTTAAATTGATTTTTAATTATATTTCTTATAATAAAAGTATATGAGCTGTTTTGTAATTTTCCCTTACCGTATTTTTCGGCGGTAGCACCGCGGCGCTATCGAAAAAAAATTTGTTTTTTTCCTACATGCGGCGCTTCCGACGAAATAATTTTTAGCAGCAAAAAAATTTCTCAAGTAAATTTATTTAAGATGAAATAATTTTCTGAGAGAAAGACTATTATAAAAAATTAATAACGAAGTTGACGAAATATTTGTCCGTATCGCGATCTGCTGCAGAACAATTGCCAATTCTTAGCAAACTTTCGGCAGCAGCCTGCAATAAAATAAATAAACGAAATAATAATTTTAAAAAACATCGCGTAAGGAGAAAATTTAAAAGGTAAGCATCTTGTATCCACCCCCAAAATCGAAGAAAGTTCGATGCTAAGAAGAATCAAAAAAGAAAAATCGAAAGCTAGAAATCTACTTAGCGCCTTGGCAATTGTAATTGGAGCGGACAGAAAAGGAAGTAATAGGACCCCAAATCCGGCACTCACGGGACCGACGAAATGCCCAACTTCGGATCTCTTTCGGAAATTCCAATATGGCGCTCAAATATTACTATAATTCAATTACACTGTCAATTTTAGAAAAACCAATAAAATTTGTCAAGTTTCGATCGTAGATTATGATGGGGTGAATTTAAAACTGGTCCATCTTAAGAAATTTTATTAATTAAAATAATCATCTATATAATATAATCAAGAAGAAATAATCCGAAGGAGAAATAATTCAAGAAGTAATCCGAATCCTCCGATGAAGAAGAAATAATAGTTTCTTCTTCGGAGCGAGATCATAGTTCTCGTTTTTTTCTTTTAGATAACATTTTGTTTTAACAAATGATGCTCACCTCACAAGAAAAAAAAAGCTAACAAGGAACTACAAAAAAAAGTAAAAATTTATGCTAAGGAACTAACGATAACAGCAAAAAACAAGCTAAAAACTAATAACGATAAAAAAAAATAAAATAAATAAAAGAAACAGGCAAACAACTAACAACAAGAAGAAAAAAAATTAACAATTAATAACTAATAAAAAAGCCGCAAAATAAAAAATAAATGAATCAAACAAAAAACCGCAAAAGGGATAGAATTCATTTTGTACTCCACTTGGTAGTTTCAATGTCAACTGGGTGTGGCCTAATTTATGGTCAAACAGAAGAGGGAAATGTGGAGACAAACCAGTAAGGCACAGCTGTCAAGATTGATTGATCAGTTTCTTCCAACTTGCATTTCTTTATTTTGTTCATTGGAAATGAAGGTGTTTTTACTTTTCACTTTATTTGAAACTGCTTTAGAAACAGATTTTTCCTTTGACACAGATTTATTATATATTTTTTTCAAGCTTTTTTATTTTTAAAAGATAAAATTAAGTTACTACCTTCAACAAAATAAAATTCCAAATAAAAAGAGAATATAGCTGATTTTTTTGTCTCGTCAATATATATTTCTTAAAAGAAAAAAAAAAAAAATAGATCAGATTAAGTGCCGGATTAGGGGTCCAATACTGTATGCCCTTTTCTTTTCCCCAACCCCTTTAAAAATAACTGATTGATTCCTCCTAAACAGCTCCAGTAGAAATGACAAGCAGAGGAGGTGGGGTGCACCCCTCTTTTAAACATTTTCTTCTCTTTCTGAGTCACATTGTGTTATTTCCATTGAAGGAGAGGGCATTCTACCCACTAAAATTCCACTCCCAAAGATTGTGAAAGTGAAACTCATTTCCCCTTCCCTCATTCCTTCTTCAGAATTTTTTTGGGGTGCTCTTAGTTATTTCTTATTCTTGTTAATTTTAGTTATTTCATTATTATTAGTTATTTCGTTATTATTAGTTACGTTATTATTAGTTTTTCCTTAGTTTGTTAACTGTAATAAATTTTAAAATCTTTTTATTTTAAAATCTTTTTTTTAAAAAATTTTTCATTTTATTTTTCTTATTACATTGTTTTACGGGTTTCTGTACTCAGTCCAGCATTAGTTCAGCTGCTGAGCATATAAATATTTTTTTGCTGTTAATTATATGCTATTCTGTTTTTTGGTGCGGTGCCAACTGGTAAGAACAACTTTATTTTATATCGTTTTTTTGTTTTTTTTTGCTGAAGGAGAAAACTTTTTTCATGCCAACTCTTTGTTAACGCAGTTTAGGATATTCTCTCCCCCCCCCCCAAATAATTTAGAAATTACGTTATTTGATGTATTAAAAAATATTTTGTTGTACTTAACATTATTTTCAGAATTATTTGTTGTACTTAACTTTATTTTTTGGTGTGGTGCCAACAGATAAGAACAATTTTATTTTATATCGTTTTTTTTTTTTTTTTTTTTTGCTGAAAAATAAATTTTTTATTATAATTTAGAGATTAAAACCTTAGTTTTTGAAATGTATAAAAAAAAAATTATTTTTTATTATACAGATATACTAAATAGTAATTTAAAGGTCTCTTGCATAAGGATGCTGATATGCACAGTGTAGCGGCTCTTACTATAACTTTTTTTTAAAAATTTCATTTTCATCGATGTGCGGCGCTTGCGACGAAGCGGCGCTTTCGCCGAAAAATACGGTAATTTGGAATGCTTGTAAAAATGAAATAGAAAATATGTGCACATGTGTGGGTTGCAAGTCAATAATTGGATGATAAAAAACAGGATAATTTCTTGACTCTAGTCAATTATCAGTACAGTTAATAAGTGCAAGGAAAGGATAAAAATCATCAAAAATTAGTTTATTTGCCTTTAGAGACTTTAATGTTTCATTTGCTAGGAGCTTCCTCTGACAAACAGGCTTTAGATGATTTTAATTCCTCATTCATCCTCAATAGTCCAAAAATAATCAGAGTTTGAGAATGCTCTTTAGCACCTTAGTATGAATTTGTGCTCCCTAATTTAAAGAAAAAAATTAAAGCATTCTAGAAATAGATATTAAGGGCTGTAATTATATTATGGAATAATCTGTGTATACATATACTTATACAGTGGAACCTCAGTTTTACGTTGTCCGTTTCGTATGTCATTTTCTGCTGATCCATGAAAATTACTTGTACCGATAAAGTAAAATTGTCTTGAATTTAGTCTTTTCCAGAAAATCCTGCTTTTTATGTTTTTCTAACAGTCATTTTTGCTCTACAAAACTCACACAAACTTTTTCTAAATTTACTTTTTTTTTTACCTTTAAGAAACTTGCTTATTGATTGTTTGCAGCCTTTCTGACATTCTTTCTATCCTATCTTATTTTTCTTCTTTATTTTGTAGTTAATCGTATTTAGCAACTCATAACTCAATCGTATTAGCAACTTATTACTTGCAATACAAATACAATTCACTACAAAAAAAAATTTAAAAAAAAAGAAAAAAGAAAAGAATTTTTTCTGTGCATGTACAGTGTAACTTAACAGAACAACTTAAATTACTCAAATCTTGCACAATTTTTAATGAACTTTGAAGCAATAATTTTTTAATTAATTTCAAATGGATTCAAAAGTTTTCTTTATAAGACAAAAAAAATATCTCCATATCTCCATGAATATTGAAGCTAGGATTCTGAAAATTTGTGCAATTATTGCATATAATAACAAAATCATCATCATAAATTACAAATTTATTACAACATTTTATGGCATAGGGTGTTTCTGAACATTTTTTTTTTTTCATTTGTAAATTATTGTCTCTCAAACCTATAAAAGCTTTAAACACTTCATTTATATGTATGAGAAATTGCTCAATCTAAACACTTCTAAATTTCTAAACCTATTCCTAAATATTTTTTGAGAGATATCAAAATTTATTACTATTCAATTGTTTACATTATTTCATCCGACTTCTGTATATATCATAGTTATACTTTAAAAATTGAGAGTAAAAAAAAGAAGCTTTGATCGAGGAGAAGCACAGATAATCTAGGTTTTTTTAATTTAATTTGCATTCCATATTTAAGAGAGAAAACTATTTGATTTTACCCAATAAAGTTAATGATTGTTCAATAATATGAAATAATTTGTTATTTCTCTAGCTACCATCATAAGCCTTTATCGTGCTAATTTATAATTTTTATTAATCCTATTTTGTTAATTTTTGTGTAAAAATCCATTTTTATTTTTAATGTATAAAGATCAGCATTTAATTTTCGTAATAAAAAACTTATAGTAAGGCTAATTTTTTTATGTTAAATTTTTTCAAATTCACCTTTATTTTCTATGATTTTTTTTTTTTTTAAATCCTGATGTTTTACTAGCACTGCAAAGGTATTACAACCTGCACATTTGAGTAATTATTTTTTTTATTCGCTTAATTTCGATGATTTCATTGTAAATCCAGGCTGTTTTTGTTTGTTTTTTAATCACTTTTTCAATTCGCTACAGATTTTCACATGGTTTGTAAAATAAATTTTTTACTATGCTAGTATTCTGACAAATGAATTTCTTCCTCTTTCTTTTTATTGAAAATAGATTTAGTGATTTTTTTTTGTTTGTCAAATTGAATAAAAATTTAATATTTTTAGGATATACTTTATTTATTTTTTGTACAAATATTTTTATACTTTTATTAGGTGAAGTTTTCTGTATCCTATGAAATGGATCAGTCTTCTGTGATGAAAAGCATTGTGGTAAGATTTATTCTGTTTTTATGTTATTTGCTGATTTTATAAAGTGAAATCTTGTTATAACGAATCACATCAAGAAAACTTATGCTTTCGTTAAAAATGGTCTTTTTTAAAATAAAAGGAGAAGATTTTTGATTAATTTAAGCATATAATTATTTGTTAATAAATGCAGGCGATTATTTTATGAAGCAGATAGCAGTTTTCTTTTTTTAAAAGTATATATTTTTTTTCTAAAGTGAACATTTCTTTGATTTGTTTTCTACTTTCGCTTTTTTTTCTTTTAATTTTTGATGCATGTATGTAAAATATTTTGTTACAGTATTATTATTTTTAAACCAATAAATCTTAAATCATTTTTTATTTAAGAAAAATGAAATAAAGCTTGGGTTTGCTTTTACTTTGACTTCTTATTATTTTGATTGAAAAATTTAAGCAATGATATTGATGTTATAGTAGAAAATGTTTGGAATTAGTATTTTCTTTTGTGACAGATTTATTCCTTTTTATTTATTTTAGATTGATTTAAAGATTTTCCATTGGTAATTTTTGAACATATGCTAAATTGCGATACATCGCTATATCGAACGTCTAAGGGACGATGTATCAGGATTTAAAATTTCTGACATCACCCAGTCCTAATTGTGCTATTTGACAATTAAGCTATAGTTGTAGTTATTTGCCTACTAATTTTTATAAATTTTTGTTCCTGTTCAAGCGACTATTTTCAAAGTTTTAGGCGACTATTTTCATGCTTGAGGCTACTAAAAGCAGCTATTTTTGATCATTTTTTACAGTGGCAACCCTGAATGGGTAATCCGCCCCTGGTCATATACACTAGTGATTTAAGATAGTAACATGAATTGAGATCTAGGGATTGTGCTTTGAGTCCTTTCAGTGGCGTCCTCCATGCTAAGAATACGACTTCAACCACACACGTCACAGCCCATTTATAGGGCGGACCCATTCATTTTACCACAAATCGTAATTTTGACCTGAAACAGAGAACGACCTATCTACAATTCAGTACCTCAAAAGGTATGATATGTTATGGGAGCATGGATGGCATTGTGACCCTACAGATTTAACGTGCATCAGTCTCCATTTACTACAAGGGGAGTCTCCAGCTGGTGAGGATCAAACTCATGATCTTTTAGAGATGGACCCAACGCCATACCTACCAGGCTATTGCGGCACATAAAATATTTAATATTCATTAACAATCAATCTTATAACTCTAAAATCCAGGAAAAAACTTATTTTATTTATTTATCTAATAACTATCATGTGAATACCATATTCCTTGCTATATGCAATCGGCAGACTTTACAGCAATTCAGGGAGAACCTGTTGCATAAGAACATTCAGGATTTACATTCCCTCAAACTAGTTTGCCATTTTATGTTTTATTTTAAATTTTCATCATCTTGGTGTCCCCCCTCTAATTGAATTTTAGAATAATCTGCATAGATATGAGTGTGTGTATATAATGTATGTAAAAGTACCATTGAGATTTGAGTTAAGTTTATTAACTACGCACTAGCAGCAAGTACATAAAACCTTTTATATAAGATTATAAATTAAAGAAGTAAAACGAACTCATCAAAAAGGCATGAAGGAGAAAACAAAAAAAAAATTTTAAAATATTTTAAAGAAAAGAAGAATAAAAATTATTTAAAATCTTTTTTTGTTGTTGTTTTGTTTACATTGTATATACAGTTTAATTTATTAACTGTGTACTAGCAGCAAGTGCATAGAACTTTTAATATAAAATAATTGCACAGAAAAATAGCACTAAGGAAATAAAAAAAGAAAAAGAATAATAGAGAAAATAAGAGTATTGCTTAAAAAGATATTTCAACAAATAAGAATAAAAATTACTAAAAAAATCTTTTTGTTTTTTGTGTTCTCAATATATTTCACGAATTGTTTTTTCTTTTTATCTTTTAAACCTTTTGTAGCTTAGACTAGAAAATTTTTTGTGAAACATATTCTACTATTTTCTGAATAATTTGCATTAAAATCTATCCTATTGCATTTACATATATCTTTTTTTTTTATGGACAAATTAATATCCGTCATATACCATTTTATATAAAGTAAACCTTGCTGTATAATTTCTATTTCCCCCCCTCTCTTTTACAAAATTATAATCACCTGAATCGGCACATTTAAAAATTCAATGCTTTCTATGCTTTGTTATCATTAAATATTAAATTTCATAAAATTGTAATTAAGAAAGTATAAACACATTTAAAAACTTTATATATATATATATATATATATATATATATATATATATATATATATATATATATATATATATATATATATATATATAATGATCTTTTCATTGTAATTACTGTCAAAGAAAGCAGTTGAGTTATGCATTTCTGAAATTTGAAACAAGTTCTATTTTAATTAAAATAATATCTCTAATTTGAAAATTTATTTTTCTTCGGTTATTAATTTTTTAGTTATCACAAGGCTTTGGTTTTTTATTTTTGAATTATTTTCATTTATTTAGAATTGTTGTCCAAATGTTGTATTTGTGATAAATGTAGTTTTTATGAAAATTGTTTCTTAAAAATTGCGATTTAAACAAATGTTAAACATTTATTTTAGATATCTATGTCTATTTTTGGAGTATTATCGTTTGCTTGGTCTGTTTTACAAACCTTTAGTTGGTATAGACGGTCTGGGAAGAATGCTATCGACTTAGTGGTAAATATGACTCCTTTATACTTAATAGAGTTTTGCATTTGATTGTTTTATTTGTATATAGGATAACAACAAATGTGTCCATGTTGTGAAAACACCAGGAAACCCTATCCACTAACATTGTTTAACATCTATTGGGTTATTTTCTCTAGGTTTGACATTTTTCTTTTTTTTTTAAAAATTCTTTTTAAGGGGAATTTTTTTATCAAAGAAATAGTTCTGAAATGACCAAAGTAAAAATTTATTCACTGAAATAGCAAATTTATATCAATGTAAATTTAAACTACATCAATGCATTCATGATTTTTTTATAATATTTTAATTTTCAATTACTGATTAGCAACAATTTTAGTTATCAAAGTGTTAGTTTGTGATTGTCAAAATTTTTGTAAACAAGCACTCTTAACACTTATAAAATGAAAATAATTTTCCCTATAGTGATAAAGAAACAATTTTATATTAAACTTAAGTATTATTTTTTGGAAATGAATTTTCAGGTTACTAAATTAATTGTTCTTTTTTTCCCCCCTTCTTCTTCTGACCATTTTTCATTATTTTATGTATTTACCTATTTTGTTTCTCTTCTAGACTTTAGGAAAATTTACCGTATTTATGTGTGGCAACCTCTCTACGTCTTTCTTTTGTGTCATATTTCTTCATTGCTTCTATTGGTTAACTTTTTTTAAGGTAAGAATATTTTATGTATGATTTGGGAGTTCTTTGGTAAAATTGTCTTGGCTCCCGAACAAATTCTTTTCTGTATTGTGCGAGAACAATAAAACTAGGCCCAACTCAATCATATTTAGTGATGCTGGTCTAAAATATTCCAAAAAAGAATTATGGGATTTTATGGAAAGTGCTAAAATGTAGTACTAAGTAAAATTGTAGCCTCACTAAAATTTTCTGAAATTTTAATAAAATATAATTTATATTTTTGTCTTTAGATCTCTTAAATTGCACTATTTTGATTTAGACCTAGATTGGCCTCTTTATTTTTCAGCCAAAACCTGGAAATTTACCTTCAACTCTCAAAGTTCTGAGAAGAATTTCATCTCTTGATTTTTTTTTCTTCAGGACAATACAGGTTATGATATCCCTCAAGTTAAAATGAATTCTTAAATGTTCTCAATGCTTCTTTCCCTCTGAAAATTTCTTTCATTTTCTTATCAATTTGAATACTGCATTTAACACAGTTGGGGTAAAAAAAGAACAGAAATATAATCTTTGAGTTGTTTACATATATGAAATATCTATTCTGACACCTGATAGATGATCAATTGTGAATAATCAACTCCATAGGTCTTCATGTCTTACAGATATACACTGTGTTTTTCTGTGAATCATGGGAGGTTTACTTTCAAGGAGGTACTAACCATGTTTGCTATCAAGTGATGGGCAGGGGATGTAAACCTAATGATTGAAACCGACTGAGGAGTAAAATCTTAAATATCTGTATTAATAGGAAAATTTTCTGTAGCTACATCTAGAATTATGTATTTATATCAAAATTGTTCTTATATTCTTTTTGTATAGAAAAAAATATTTTTTAAAGTTTAAATAAATATCCTAGTAGGTAGTTATTGTGGATTATTTAATTATTTCTATATCTTTGAAAATATTCTAAAAACAATTTACGGCGTAACTTCATAATAAACTTCGTTATTATGGCATCTTTCCCATAAACGGACAACTCTCATAAACCAACAAGTTTTTTTGTCCCAAGAATGTCCTCTTCATTGAGCTTTCACTATATATATACAGTATACTCACGCTATCTTGAACGCCTTGTTATGTCAAAAAAATACTTAGTCTATATTAGTTTATTTAGTCTAAAGCTTAAATAATTGTGCAACTTACGCAAAATCTTGTTAACGCAACATGTATTCTGCCCTTACCAGCACCCTTATTTCTTTTACGTTCTCCCATTGAACAGCATTTCTTATTTAGCAGTATTCATCTTTGTCTTAACCACATCCTATCCTGTTTACACCTCATACATAAAGTGTATTATTTTTGTACCAAGGTTAGTCTGCTATCCTGAGATGGCATAAAAGCATTTGATTACTGACCTCAGCAGTTGTATTTATTTCCTGTATAATCTGACCATTTTTCTTAAGCTAATTCTACATTAAAAAAAAAATAAATAATGATGAGGATAAGAAAAATATGTTTTTTTCCATCAACTGTACATTGGGAAACACTTTGTTTTTAAAGTATAGTTTCACAAGGATATGTATTAAAAAAATGAGTTAAAAATAAAATAAATAGTTTTCACATTTTGAGACAGCACTACAGATGCAGTTAGTTGTAAAATTAAAAATTTAATTCCTCATTAATAAGAGGTTTTGTCATTGTGTCAAATTATTCATTACATTTATTTTATTACCATCGTTGAACTGCTAACCCAGTTTTTGGGTTTAAAACTATCGATGTTCAACTCCGTAGCCATGTCATTTCAACCCAATCCAGAAGACAAGGGAACTCCTGGATCAAATATTGGGGAAAATGTGCCTTCATGGCAGACTTTTTGATGGAACTAACCCACATTTGAATTACATGGACAGGAGAACCTCCCACGGTAAGTCTGATGGCAAGGGGACTCTAACCCCTGATTCCTCTACCACTGAGGAATTTTACGTCGCCGCTGTGGTCGGTGTAAGCCGGATGCAGAATTCGTATCGACTAGCCATTCCTGGGATTCAAACCTGGTTTGCCTCATTGAAAGACGATCGCTCTCGCTACATTTATTGTGATCAGATGCATTTTTACATTTTTTTAAAAACTAAATTTAAAATTAAATATGATGCTCTTTATATTTTAATCAGGGTGGGCACAGTATCCTTAGAAACTCCTTAAAAATTAAAAGGTCTCTAAAAAGTACTTAGATTTACAAAAGATCTTTTAGTAACTGATTTTTGTGATACCAAGTTCTTTGTAGTTAATGCAGGAACAAGGATCCTCTGCTTTCCCAGCATTTTCAAGATTTTTACTCAATTTTTATTATTTTTATCTGGTTTCCACTGCTATATAAACTAATAACTTGGATATCACGGAAGCAAAATCTGCAATTGTATGAGGGCATTTCACAGCGGTGTAAAAAAATCTCATGTTTGTTTCCTTGTCTTTACGTAAAATGAATATTACTGCCAACATTTTGAATTGCACACAACTCCCGCATTTTGAAAAATTTGAAAGGGAATTATCTTGAATATTCAATTCAGAATTTAGTGGGCTGTAATATATAAAGAATGAGGAAATTTTGAAAATCATGTGGAAACATATAACAATAACTGTTAAAAATATGATTGACAGAACCCCGGAGATGACAAAATGGAGTGCATCAAAAATAGATTATTTTATTGTGAGATACAAAATTCTCCATGCAAAACATTATAATATTTTTGAAAACCATGAAAAAAAATCTGGTGAAAATGCCACATAGATTTCCCTTAAAGCGAACACTTATAAAATCATATAATTCAACTTTACACACTTATAAAATCACTTAGAAAAAGTTATTTTATAAGTGTGTAACTCGAAGTTCAATGGACAAAATAATGTTTTATCATGGCATAGAGATTTTTAAGGCCATGTGAAAATTTGCATTAATAGCTTCTAAAAAATAATGGACAAACCGTGGAATGTTGCTAATTGACTGGGTCAAAAGATTACTCCAAAGCATGATCCTAAATTTGCAGTACGTTATAATATCGTATGAAAACTTTTCAAATTTTTAAGATTTTTAAAAAAAGTATGTCTCAGTACTGCAGTAATACTGATCATTAAAATCAAATGTTTCAAAATGTGATTACTCAAATTCGAAATTTTAAGAGTCATGTGGAAATCTGTAGCAATAACTGTCAAAATAAAGATTAACATAATATGGATTTATGGTGGAATCGTCGCTAACTGGATGGGTCAAAAAGTGACTACTCAAATGTGTGATTCCAAATTCGTGATACATTACAATGCTGCATTATAACAGATTTTAAAACTTAGAACTTATCAGAAAATTGACTAAACTCAAAAGCATGCAATATTTTCTTTACTTAAAAGTAAAATTACACGAATAAAATTATAAAATAAAATAATAAAATTTGAAATAAAATTCATTTTAAAATAGTCTAAAGAACTTAATAAAAATTTTTTTGCATACCTGCCTTTTTAACGAAGACTCCCGTATTTTGCCGCTATCTCCCGCTTACCCATATATTCTCAAATTTCTTTGTAGTGAAAAAATTAAAAACAAATTACTGATAAAACATCCGCTGATGGCAAAAATATTTCTCTCATTCCTCAACAGATGGTGCTATTGCCCGAACTGCAGTATGTTGAGTGTCTATTAAGTATAACTAATGGTTCAAAAAAATTATTCTTTTGATTCAGATTCTTGACATAAAAATAATTCTAAATGTAAGTGCTTATTTTTTTCCAATTTTGACTTACTCGATTATACATGATGTATCAAAACTTTACTCATAGCCTAAAAAATGTCGATAGTAAAATCTTCATTATTTTATTTCTCCAATGTTGGCAGGTATGTTTTTGTTTCATGCATCGATTATTCCTAAAGAAGTGTAGCATAAAAATCAAATTTCGATATTTTTTAGATTTTTTTTAAAAAATTTTTTGTTTTGATTCATATAATAAATTATTATAAGGGTTAAGAATAAAACTTTGTTTAAATTTTGCATAAGAAGTTTTTTTTTCTTCGAATAAAACAATATTTTTTATAATATTTGAATATATTATAGTACAGTAGAAGTCCGATAATCCGGCACGTTCGGGACCGGCTCGGTGCCGGACTACCAAAAATTCCGGTCTATCGGGCGGTAATTATAAGAACAATTAGGTTAATAATTAAACTATAAATACAGTATAACTAATAAACTGCAAATAATTAAACTGCAAATACATACAACAAAGTTTATTTTACATTTCATATAATGTATGTACGCGTACTGTAAAACATATTTCACTTAGATTTAAAAAAGTCACGAATGTCTTTTTGTTTTCTTGACTTTTGGCGTTTAGTATAAAATTTATTTCTAATGATATGGAAATCAATAATTTATGAAGCACTGTAGCTAGTACTAGCCTCAGCAAAAGAGATAAACTTATTTAGTGATTCTGCAGCTTCTGCCCAGCTGATTTTTTCCTTTTCTTCCGTTTCGGCATCTGAGTCACTTTCTTCAAGATTTTGAGTAGGGTGAGGGTTTAATACAATGTTGATAATGTCCTCATCGGTTTGTTCTTGTTCAACAGGCTCATTCTCGTCGATTAGAAGCCATTCCTCTACCTCATCTTCAGGCAGGTTTTTCAAGGGATTTTCGCACTTCTAACGACATCCAGACGCATTAGCACATAGCAAAACAGTTAATCTGTCTTTGTTTTTTTTAAAAACCCTTGGCTGCTTTTTCTCCTCCCTCAGCTAGTGGAGATGTTGGTAAACATCGCCACAATAGCCCTGTTTCATCAGCATTGTAAATCTGCTCAGGTGTTAAATCATTATCAGCCACGATTTTCCCAAACTCGTCTTTGTATTTTTCTGCAGAGTTTTGGTTTGCTGAAAGTGTTTCTCCAGTTACATCAAGTCTTCGAATTCCATGCCAAAACTTAAAGTTTCTGAGCCAACCATCAGAATAATTACATTCACTTTCAGCAACTCCTAAATCTTGGCCGAATTTCTTTGCCTTTTCAACAATCATTGGCCCTGTTACCGGCTTTCTTTCAGAACGTACTACACTAAACCATTTGAGCAATACACTATCTAGCTGTTCCAGTTTTGGTTTTTTTAATGTTTGTCTAGAAGCCAATTTTTTAGTTGTTACCGATTGAGAAGCAAACTTCATTAGTTCATCTTTTTGTTTTTTAATGTCATAAATAGTTGATGAGCCAATATTATACTCATTCATTAAAACATTTATATTCTCGCCTTTTTCTAGCCGTTTGATGATTTCTAGTTTCTGATTGAGTCAGTGTTACGTGTTTTCGTTTCTCTCCTTTTCAACTCGAAGGCTTAGGTTTTGAAAACATGATCACTGTACAATTAGAACGAAAATCACATTTTTTATAAACAGTTTCAAAAGTTACGTTTACTGCGATGTGAAAGAACACAAAACAGCAACGCACAAAAAAATGGCGAAGACGCTTCGTGATTGATTAATGGAGCTGCACTGCACCTGTTTCCGAACAATACCGAGCGCTTCCGGATGATCCCGAACTACCCCGAAAACTTCCGAATAGCTCTCGAGCGTTTTTATTTGCTTTAAAGACACACTTTTGGAGAAAACCAAAATTTTGAAAATTTTCCGGAGTGATGCCGGACTATCGGGCATTCCGGACTGTTGGATGCCGGACTAATGGACTTCTACTGTATTTGAATAATATATATATATATATCTACACACGCAGTAAAACCTTGCTAAAACAATATTTTGGGGAAATATATTGTTGTAGAGGGATTACATACTTTGGGGACACAATAAGATTTTTAATTTTAATATTATATATGTATTAACTATAAATCTATTTATATATTATATAAAAATTTAATTTGCAGACTAGTAATTATGGTTAAATATGAAATCAGATAGGAATGTTACATCTGTAACTTCTTAAGAAATGTTAAATACAGTGATATGATCTCGGGGTTTAATCATTACAAAACGCCTTTAACGAAATATATATAATAACAAAACACGGATGATGTTCATGATACAGTGGCATGGAGGAAACTGATTACAATTAATGATATGATTTCACATTACTGCGCAGAGCGCCATCTGTTGAGTTTTAGTAATTAATATTGAGAAATATTATTAACTATATTATTAACAAGAGATAAGGGAGGCAATTCCAAGAATGGAAGGTCTTGGGAATCTATGTACATCAAGAATGGGGTATTGAAATCTGAATACAAAAGCCATTCACTGTGGTGAAAAGAAATAAGATAAGTATATAATCAGCAGTGAGCCTTCTCTTGTCAGAAATGACCAGAAAAAAATGACAAAATATGATAAAATAAGATTTTTTACATTATTTGAAAACCAATAATAAATGGAGAAAATAAGGTTGAAATTTGAGGGGGGGGGGGAATTGTTTTACAAGGGTTCAAAGAATATCACAATATTGAGAGGTAGATAACATTAACTCATATGCAAGTATGTCGGGACCATGAAACATTACTGTAATAGAGGGGATTGTTGTTGTACCAGATATCGTAGTAGCGAGAGTTCACTGTGTGTATATATATATATTATAAAGTAAATTTTTTTCTTCTTATCTCTGGATGAATCTTAATTTTAATTGTTAATGTTTGGATATCCTAAACCACGCACACACACCTTCTAAGCATTCTGAAGCAGACCTTCTCACTTTGTCTAATCTATTGCTAAGTTCTGTTATTTTATATGTTCTGTTTACAAGTTCTAATATTTTATTTATTTCAGAAACAAGATGTTTTGCATACTCTGCTACCAATTCCACCCCAAGAAAAGTTTTTAAGTGTTTATATTGGATTAGCTCTTACAATGAAAGTAAGAACTTTAAAATAAAAGTAAAAAATTTGAGCTCTGAAAAATTGTCTAATATTTTTTTCCAATTCAAACTTTGATAGGCAATCCAAGTCATCCACCTACTCTTTGTGCAGTGTAGCATAAATATCTTTTTCATCGACTGGGAACGTCCAAGAGTGCGCTCGTCTTGCGTGAGTGTACGCTCGGCGACAACGACCAAGGGGGTGGCCGAGACTAATGTTAGTTCGGAGAATATTAAGGGGTGTTTGCCCAAAACGGCACCTGACAAAATGCATACTGATATGGCTGGTATCAGTATATGGAGAACTTATTATGTGGCCAACGAATGGACCGAAATACAAAGTAAAAGAAAAATCAACTTGTGTGCTCAACTTTTTGGAGTTTTATTCTTTCTCAAAGTAAGCTTTTTTGTCACATTAAAAGAAACTTTAAATCAAGTATAATAGAGTTATTTTGAATGCCTTCACTAAATATTATGAAACAGTGTTTTTTGGGATCTCTTTTAAATAGTTAATGTGGATGCACATTTCTTTTACAATGTTCATTCTAAATGGTGTTTAACGTGAGTGAGGCAGGTCACTAATTTATTGCTTTAAAACAGGAAATTTAAAAATCACTTAAAAATGCCGGGAGTTTTGAGTTTTTCTTTAGAAATTGTTAATATGCAGGGAATTTCGTTTTTATTTTCGTCTGTTAGAAAGTGGTAACCTCTCAAATTTAATTACGATCTATTGGATATTTGAGGATGATATTTCGGCCATATTAAACTATTTCATTTACTATAGCATTATTTGATTTAAGTATGTTCAGCTGTTCCTTTTTTCTCTCAGTTTTTTCAGCAATTATAACTAGTGTAGTTTGCCAAATACAGCTCATACAAGAGCACAGTGATTGTGTTTTTCCTCTTAATATGTTTTGTGTAATATGTACAAAGAATTTTTTTTTTTAGATTTCAGAGGCAGCCCTGCTTTGAAACCTTATTCATGGTAGACCTTTTTTTCTCTTGAAATATTCAAACAAAATTTTAAAATATCAAAAAAGAAGTTTTTTTCTTGTATGCCCAATTTCAAAAAAATAAATAAATAAATGAGGGGGGGGGGCAACTAAAAATGAGAACTCAAATATCATGTTTATGATTATAATATATATATTTATTTCTATTCTTATTATTAATATTGCTATGATTATTTTAATGTTATTTTTTATCATGAAACATAATCAACAAATTATCAGAAATTATATTCAGCAAAGTGGCATACCATGTTAAAACATGGCCAATGTATAGATCTTTTCTAAGTGGACTGAAATTATTAGTTTAAGTTGATGTATTGTCTGATATGTTTGTACATATAATTTATAGTTAATGCAGGTCTGAAAATTATTTTGTTAACATGTATTTAAGCAGAATATTCATTAGTTTTACATAAATAAATTTTAACTTTGCACAATGTATTATTGTGCGCTGCATCAAGCTTCCAAAATTTTTCCTATATATATATTTTTTAACCTTTTAGTAAATATTAAATTTTAGCACTTAAAATTACTATTAATTTTGTAATAATAGAGATGTTATAATAGAAAATCAGCATAAAAAGTTCTAAAAACATATTTATTAGTGATAGAACTATAAAAGTTGCTTGAATAGAAATTAGAAATCGTATTTATAGAACTTTACATTATAGGTTTGTAGGTTTAACGAGATATTTAAATCGTTATATTTATTTTCATAGCAAATAAATTACTTTTTAATTACAAATTTTATTTTTCCTATTTGGGGCTAAATATAATAATTGGTAATCAGCAATTTTTTATACCTATTGTTTTAATTTTATTAATCTTAAGCTATTCAGGCACATGGTTCTTCGGCCAATTCTCGGACTTCCTCTTATCTAAAATTCAAATTCCGTTACATATGCAAAATCTTGTTAATAAAACATTTATTCCTCTCTTATCAGCACCCTCTTTTTTTTCCTTTCTAACTTCTCATTCACATGCAATAACTAATTCTTTTACACAGATTTGTTAGAGAAATTTTTAGAGATGTTTTTTTTTTTGGAAGTTGACGCTTTGTTGACGCAGATTTGTTAGAGGTTTTTTTTTTTTTTTTTTTTTTGGAAGTTGACGCTTTAGTTACTTTAATTTAGTAACAAGTATATTTGTTATTTTTAAAAGTATCTTGCAGAAAGACATTAGTATTAGCGAGGTATGTCGCAGAAAGCCGGAAAAAATTCTGCCACGGCTTTTAATCAAGTTTTTTTTTTTTTTTTTTTGACATATTTTATACTTGACTTTTAAAATATAGAAGGGTAGCCATTATATGAAAAAATATGATCCCCATAGTTTAGACTGGACAGCATTCAAAAATTAGGTCCCTTATTATTAATTTCAATTTTTGAATATTTTACCTTTTTTTCTTTAAACTATTATAGGAAATCTTAACATTTTTGAGCTCGCTTCTAAAACTTTGTTGTGATGTTGTTGTTGAAACTCAAATGGTCGATGCAAAAATGCTTGAATTGCCAGAAACTTAATTCACAATTTTAAACTGTGCAATTTTAACTAATAAAATCTATAAAACGTTGTGCAATATTTTCATAATTAAATTTTAAAAATTTATTTTATTTCTTTTTAATTGTTGTACCTATTATTTTTTTAAAAAAAATATACAACTTTAATACTTTGTTTTTCTTTCAAATATAGGTTCTTGACTTTGAAAGTTATGCCTTAGCTAGCTTAAAATTCAATTTGCCTCCTTCTGAAGTTCATAAATATGTGCCTTACAGTGCTTGCAGTCGACTAGCTCTTGGTGCTTCTGTTTTCCTGAGCTTAGCTCTTCTACAAGTAATTATAGAATTTCAATTGCTATTGACTGTCTGTTTTTCCCAATGCAATACAGTCTTTTTAGTTGTGCAGATTTTGGAAAGAGATGCCTACTATACAAGTAAAAATACATTTATCACCAGTATTTATGGCTCAGCTGGTCAGGGTTTCCTGCTGCCTGAACTGAAATAAAACAACCAAAATTTTACATTGTGTAAACAAATGTATTTTATACAGAATTCTCCACATTTCTTTATTAGAAACTAACCCAAACCTTGAGGGATTGTTGATTATAAGTTCAACTTGATTACTTTTATGATTACTATGCAAAAACTAAACTGACATGAAGTATTATCATAAGGCAGTGCCCATGCTAACTAATTATTAGCCAAATTTCAAAAGGCAATTTTCTATGATTAATTTTTTTCCTGTAGAAAACTTCACATCTAAGTACAAATTTACTATAAATTGAGCTATTTTATAGAATGCAAATCAAGAGTCATTTTACAGTTTTGGGAAAGGGTAAATGAGCAATGAAAATATTTTGTTCTCTAAGAGGAAAAGGTTGGGGTCAATTTTTGATAACGTCTCAAACTAGAGATATGGTTTCTAGATTTCGACTACATTATTAATAAATACAGGGCGTTCCAAGATTATTGGGACTAACTTTAAGGCGAATCATCATAAAGTTTCAGATTTTCATTGCAACCCATGGTTGGAAACATCTTCATTCACCGCTAGGTAGTTCTGTTCTCATGAGCATTTGTGGAAACAGACCTGCATTGCCATGGTAATTTAAGCTATCATTGCCTGCAAAGGAGTATGCATTGTTTTATGAACACCGAACTGGTATGTATGTGCTCGAGCAGCAGAAAGATTGTATTATTATAGGTACCCACTGAGAGATCTGTGAATAATGGATCATTATAACAGCAGTGGGTAGTAGGACTGAGCGATGTTAAGATTTTGGCATCACGATGTATCGTCACGCTAACGTCGTGATATTTTTATACATCACGATGTTTTGATTTATTAATTTTTATGTTTAGTGTATTCGTAATTAGTAAGTTCCATTTATTTTTTGAATAAGCGTTGCATTTTTAATATATGAAGGCGTGGGTGTCTGCAAAATAGTGAGTAAGAAAAGAGGCTGAATTGATTGTAAAACAATCAACAGTATTTGCACACACACAGTTAAAAAGAAACCATTCCATAACTGAGAGATTCAAGAACACTTCGATTCTCAGTCACATTCGGATTCATCATGTCAGCGAAACGATAAGTCAATATTAAAAAAAGACATGGAAAGATAACAATCACTGCACACTTACAGAAGAAAATACTCTTTGCACAAGCTTGTAGACATTGATTAGGAACATGGCTCAACATGACTCAGAAAACAGGAACATGGCTCAGAAAAAACTTAATTCATGTAACTTACGTTATTGTGTAAGCTTGTGTTGCTCATCTGGAAGTTTATAAGCACAAGATAAATAGATGATTGTAAAAATAACTAATTAATTAATTTTTGCAGGGAGTTAGAAACATGAAAAGGTACCCCAACATCGAAACAAGTTTACATGTCTTATATACTAGTGAATTGGAATTATATTTTAGTAGTGGTAGATATCTACAATAACTATATTTAATAAACTTTGTTTTTTGATATTACAATTAAATTCACCTAATATAAATAATCGGATATGTTGACCCTGAACTGGTTTAATTCTATTTTTAAATTTTTTCATTCTTTTTTTTTTAAACAAGTGTGAAGTTTGGTATAGCCAAAGACAGGTTATTTCAATTATTGTACTAGAAATTGAACTAACTAACAAACAGACTTGTGAGTCTGTAACTTGCACATTACATTCACTCAAACTTGAAATAAACAAATAAAAATTAGAGAAAAGATGCCTTCAATGTGCTTTTAAATTGAATCAAGCTATAATTATTTCTTAAAAATATAGTGAGGAGGTTTTTTTTTAAAGATTTCTACAGGAAATATCTGCAAAGTAATAAAAATATTTTATTAATAAAACAATAACAAAACAAAAAAAATTTGACATTTTAATAGCATGTTTTATTGGAATAATATTTTGTAGAATTAATTCTTTGAACTTTTAATGTAAGAAAAATAAAAAACATAACCTGTTTTAGTTTACAGATGTTCTTGATTAAATCAATCTTTATAAAAGAATAATGTAAAACATTTTATGAAGATTATCTTAGAAGTTAGCAGACATATTATTTACTTTAAAAACAATAGATGTTCTAAAAATTTTATCTCCCTTTAAAGTAATGATTTCTTACAAACATGAAGTAATTGATATTTTGAAAAATTTGTAAATTTTTGAAAGTAATAGAAAATTTAGTTGCTCCAAAATAAATGTATTGTAATTGATTAATTATAAATAAAGGGATTTTTTTATAGTCATAGCACTAATTTAAAAATCTAAATGATATTTATCCATCTGAAATCTAATATGAATCTAAAAAATATTTGATGTTATATAAATGATATCTAATTTTATCTGATTTAATGAGAATTGATTAAAAAGAAATTTGGAAAACAACTGAAAGTTCTGTGGTTTTTGACAGTTATTTTATCAGTTCAGACTGAAAACCTGGAGTTAAACTGAATCTTCTAAACTTGTATATCATTGTATGAATTAATTGAAGAGAGAATTTCTATTATTTTTTTGTCATTTTCAGCAATGATGTTCGCCAAATTTTTAGGAAGGTTCATTTCTTTAAAACTATGAAGTGCTGCATCCATATTAAACTTGGTGATCCGTATTAAACTTAACACTATCATGAAAGCAAAATAAAAACACCAGCGCACGGCTGTTTGCTAATTGCCGAGAGCTCTCTTTCAACGCCAACTTTATTAAATAACCCTCGTCAAACAGCCGGCCCGATTTTTGGGTTTACGCCTACCAATGTTAAACTCTGTAGCCTTGTGATTTTGCACCCAATCCAGAAGACCAGGGAACTCCTGGATAAAATATTAGGAGAAATTTGAGGACTTTTTGAAAGAAGGGACCCGCATTTGCGTTACATGTTGAAGAAGATTACAAGAACCTCCCACGGTTAGCCTCCAACCCCTTGTTTATTTTTCATGCAAATAACCGTATAGGTGTCAAATGTTCGTGACTGTAACTTGTTACTTTTGAATAAAATTTTACACATACAGTGCGGGAAAAAAAACTGAATGACTCTATTTAATGAATGGATTTTCAGGTACTAGCACTCAATCATGAGGGTTCAAAGGGTTGACCTCAACTATGCTAATTAAATGGTATAGATGATATTTTAAGTTGCAAAATCAGAAACAAAAATGCACTCTATCTAAAGAAATATATCTTTTTCCCCAACAAATTATGACTTTTGACCCCAAAATATAGGGGGAACTGCAATTTTATTAAGTATTTATTTTATTTAATGAAAGTTGAAAATTTTTAAATGGTGAAATTCAAATTTTGAAAATTGGTTCACTATTTCCTGAAAATTAAGTTTTTAAAAAATCTGATACTTAAAATTTTATTACTCAGAAACTAAATATTTGATCAATTTGGTTCAAATTTTGTATTTTGCTTTATAAAATTACATTCCTTAAAATGATGTAAAGATGCATATACCTTATAATTAAAGAATAATAATTATTAAACATGAATTTTTGCTTGGAATTGTCTTTGGTTAAATAAATTTTTTAATAGTGTCCTAAGTATTTTCTAATTCACTGAAAAAGTTCTCAAGATATAGTGAAACTTGCAAAAAGTAAAATTTAAATTAAGTGGTCTTTAACTATTTGGCCCATATTTCCCAGATTGTGGCTTCACCCCGATATTTGAGGGGTCAGAGAGAAACAAGAAAAAGCATGCTTATTCTGAGATAGTATGTTTTTTTGTCAGATTTCAAAACTTAAAATATTGTCCGCACTAATAAATTAGCATATTTGAGGTCACCCCCCTTGAACTGAACCATTAAGAATGAGTTCTAGTATGTGATAATCAGATCCGAGATCAAAAATCATTAGGGGCCCGGGGGGTCTGCACTGTGATTTGTACTAGTAGCTATTTAGCACACTGTTACGTCTTAGATGTTATTGTTTTATTACTCTGTTTATTCAATAGCTAAAAGAACATTAAGATTATTAGTTTTAACTGCAAAAAGAAGGCTGATTTTGTAACCAAGTTCGAAAAACGCTATTAAAAATCAGCATTCGATCTTTAAAATAAATGGTTTTATCATTCGATTTATAAAGTACATGATTTTTATCATCATTTGCAAGAAAAAATAGAGTTTTAAATAATTTCCTTTAAAATATAATTTTTCAGGTTGTTTTTAGAAAAGGAATTTATGAGCGTTTTGTGGAAGATAAATTGCAACAATATGTTGATTTGTGCTCTGTTAGCAATGTAAGTATCATTATTTACTGTTTTATCTAATGCACATAATAGTTTGTATCTGTAACTTTTTGTTGATCAAGCAAATAAAAACTAGTAGTCGGTGATTATTGATTAATGACTAGAGTTGATTGAAAAAAGTTCTATCATAAAAAATAAATAATAAAAAAAAACTATTTATTTCTGAATAGTATAAAATTCTTATTATTTTCTGGGCTCTTTGTTGAATATGAAAAATTTGAACAAATCTAAAAGGTTTAAAAAATCCTGTTACAAACCGTGAGAAAGAATCACCATTGCATCATCATTACTTACATTGTTTTATTGGCAATAACAGTCAGTAAGTAATGATATTGAGAGTTTTTACCATTTATTTCCTATAAAAAATTTCACCAATGTGCTTTAAATTGTTGCATGCTAAATCTAATCAGAAGAAAAATTTCTACACTTAAATGTTTTAGTTGGTCGATACAAATTCCACGTCCGACTTGTGCCGACCACAGTGCTGACATGAAATATCCTCAGTAGTTGACTGATCATGGGTTAAAGTCCCCTTGCCATCAGGCTAACCATGGGTGATTCTAGTGGTCTTCCTGTCCATGTAACGCAAAGGCGGGTTAGTTCCGTCAAAAAAGTCTTCCACGAAGGCAAAATTTCTCCCACTACTTGAATCAGGTGTTCTCTTGTCTTCTGGATTGCGTTAAAAATGACAAGGCAACGTAATATAACATTAGTAGTCATAAAATTGGGTCAGCTGCTCAACAACAGTTATAAGATAAATATATATGTATAGGGCAGGGACAGCCTGGTCGGTAGGGCACTGGGCATATGCCCAAGAGTCGTGGGTTCGATCCCAAACGGCCAAAGACTCCCCGTGTAGTAAATGGTGACTGATGCATGTTAAATCTGGCGAGTTACTAAGTCCTCTATGTTCCTATAACAAATCATACCTCCGGAGGTACTGATCCAGGAGTTTGTCTTCTGGATAGGTTCAAAATGACAAGGCTACGGAGTTGAACATTAGTAATCCAAAATTGGATCTGCTGTTTAACGAGGGTTATAAAATAAAATATGTATATGTATAGAATAATAAACAGTATATTATAATGAAAAATGTTGTTTCTTAAGACACTTTGACAGCTATTGATTTTCTTACAAATGAGGTGAGGAAGGTTGAAAATGAAACTGTATCTCTTGGATAAATCCACTCATTTATAAGGCCACTTCCTCAATTTAGACATAGATCTGAAGGGGAAGGAAATTTTCTCCAGAGCCCTGTACTGATCAGCCCTATCACAGGACTTTTGATTTCACAGATTTTACAAGCACGTGTATTGCATGTACTTGAATGTATAATGAAAATTTTTTGTAATAAACAAAATCTGTTGGAAATCTTTTTTTTTTTTATTATTATTTTTTTTTTTTTTGCCAAAAAACTATGCAGACAAATTTTCCTTTTATTATAAATTTTAAATCCTCTTATAGAACCTGCAGTTTATTAATTTATTTGATTTTTTTTTCTTTCTGAAACCTTCCAAAACTCGAATGATCAGTTATGATCATCCAAAAATTTTGTTAAGTGTGCAACAAAAGTCAGAAGCAAAAGAGTGTGTTTTAAAATGTTTTCATATTTTTAGAATAATAATAACATTGGTTTTCTAGGTAAGTGTTTTTTTGTTGTTGACCAAAAAGTTTGGTTATTACATTCATGGGAGATCTACACATGGTAAAGCAGATGTAAATATGAAAGAAATGCATGAGTTCCTTAGAAAAGAAGAAGTAAGTCTTTGTTTTAAAAATTGAATGTTTGAAATAAATCAAAAAAATATTACATTATTTCATGCTAATACATTTTTCCTGACAAATTTTATATTATCAAAGTTGGTCAATTCTAGAAATTTCTCAAAGAAGCTATTATTAGTAAAAGCTATGCTGTTATCAGTGTTTGTCGATAATTTACAACACAAATCTTAACCTATAACGGAAAAAGGTAGTCATTTAACTTGTTTTATGTATTTTTCAAGTATTACAGTACGTTAGATTCATACATTCAACAGAAATCAAAGAGTAAAGACAATTCTATCAAAAAATTTTATAAAAAGTAGGAATATCTGCAGCCTGAAATAGCTTTCTCTGTTCCTCTCAAATAACTTTTGTTATCTTTTATTGTGCAACTCTGGAGTACGTTTTAATCTATGCACTTTGGCAAGGAGAGATATTCCACATAAGTATACAGGGGTCTGCCCAGGGCAAATTTACTTCCTTTACAAATTCAACTTTAGGAAAAATGGTAGTTTCACAAAATGCTTTTAAAAAAGCAAGTTCTAAGATTCTCTAAAATTTTGTTTTTGTTCCCCCTAAGAAACCTTCCACATATACGAATAGGTAGAACGTGCTTAGTCAGATAGTGACTAAGCCTAACCTGTCGCTTACGCCATATTATAGCGAGAAAAAAAAATTCTCAGATTTTTTTTTCAATTTAAACAAATTAATTTTCAATTTAATTTTTAAAAATTTTCTGCAAATTTTACAGGATGTTGAAATTCAAACATTATTCTAAACATCCGAACATTGTTCTAAATTTATTCTAACAGACCTTTATTTTTTTATGAAACATTTATTTATCTGTCAAAATTTTTTCTATATGACCTGTGAAGAATGTTCTCATAATGAAAATAACTGTAAGTGCAAGTACTGTTAAATGCATGTTTGTTTATTTTTTAAAATTTAAGTTTAAATTTAACAATGTACAATGATTTTTATGGATTTTTAAATTTGGATACAATTTTAAGCCCAAAATTTTACAATAGCAAAATTATTTTTGAATAGATGGGGAAAAATATATAAACATTTACCAGTCATAAAAAATTTTTGTGTGTAGTGACAATTTTTGAAAATATCTTTTTACTTTACGCTATTTTTGTGTCAATTTTTTAATATAATTTTTATTTTTCACAAATTATGTATTAATTTTCACAAAATAGGTACTTCTCATAAAAACGTAGACAGACCCTTGGTGCTGTCGGACATGCTCGATATTTATTTATTATGAAGGAAAAAAACATTCTTTTAATTTACACTCTTCTGTGGCAAAATTGATGTTGCATTCCCAAAATTTTATAAGAATTATGATGAATGTAGTTTTATTATAATGATATGACACCTCTGAAGTTGATTTCAAAATTTTTAATTGTGTTTTAATACTAAGAATGATTTCAGGAAGACCTGTGTGGCTATCGTGGATTACTACCAGATACTCAACAGCAGACATTTCAGTTTGTTTTGCCTCCTGGTGTTCATGATCAGTTCATCAGGCTCTTACTTCCCCTTACATCAGTGAGTTTATTCTTTCTCTCATAATTATAAATCATTGCCGATCATCCTTTTTTTTTCTTATTTTCATTTACCAAATAAACTTTTTCAATTCTATGTTATCCATGGATGGTTAACTGATTGTAAACAATAACAAACTTCCTAAAACCAAGAGATCCGGCGTACGCCTATTTAATGCTTACGAGGTGATGTGTGAACAGGTTTCATATTCTAGGAAGTTTTATTGTGAGTTGTGTTTAAATTTACGCGTCATTCATAAGAGTTCTCTCTAATTTATAAATTGTAACAGGTTGTGAGCCTGAAAAAAATAATTTAATATCGCGGGATAAATTAAATGAAAGGTTTGCCATGTTTTGAGTGTTATCCCTTATTTGGCTATATTTGTGTGAAATAGTACCATTTGTTATATTTTGGTTAGCATCATAGCAAGCTTGTACTGTCTTCTGAACTCATTGTGTACTTGTTTTGGTGAAAGTTATATTGAAAAAACACGCTATGTTCTAAACACTACAAGTATAATAATATTAGATAGTGCGTTTTTTCAAGCTTTTAGGTTTAAAAATTTGTTAGAAGTAGTGACCCGGAAGTCTTATGACTCATTTCAACCCCTAGCACCATCTGTGCTTAGCTTTACGCGGTCAACCGTCTCTTGTGGGCCCAAGTTTTATAAATTAAACTCCAGAAAAGTTGCTAGAGTTTTTAACTGCTTCCCTTACCAATTTTCTATAATGCTTGAAGAACACTCTGATATCAATATATTATTGATATAGCTTATCAATAATATATTGATATAATTAACTTTATTTTTTGGGTTATTTTATGTCAAAGTTGAATGATTGTTAGGTTTTTTTTTCCCCCACCATGAAATTATGATTGTCTTACAGCCAAGCACTATTATGCTTGAAAATGAGTGATTCAATTTAATTTGTTCAAATTTTTAATGAGATTTGGAAAAATTATACAGTTTATATTGATGTGTTTTTCTTTTTCTTTTTTTTAAAATTTTTCAACTTAAAGAAAAATCTAATCATAGTAAAATTAAAATTTTTTTGCAACCAGTTTTCTTATGACTGAAGACAATAATAAATTTAAAAAAAAAAAAAAAAAATTAAATTTATTTTGGTAAAATAAAATAAAATTTAAAATTTTTGTATGTAATACTGTAAGATTAACAAAATACGTTATATATTTTTTTATTTCTTAGAAAAAACAAAAATAGAGTATTCTCCTTTCATTAAAAAAAAAAAGCTTTTTTTGGGCTTATTTTAGATGGGAAGTGTTAATATTTATGAAACAAAACCTTAAGTTTTTCATGAACAATTATCAATCCACTCCAATATCTTGAATTTGTGCACTTTTATTCGTCTCTATTATAATGTGTTAAGTTTAAAAATGAGGGTACGAAGCAAGAGCTTAGAATTATGAAATTAAAAGAATTGGATGTCATTTAATATTATTTTATTATCAGTTAGCTTTGATTATATATTAATCTGGTTACATAAATTTTTAATTCATTACTTTTCTCTTTAGTATAGCCAGGCTGCTGACCGCATGCAAGGAGGTAAGAGTTCAGTTATCTTTACTTTTACATTGTTTGCTCATAAAATATTTATTGCCTTTCTATTTTATAGTGGGCGGTCGTTTGGCTAAAGTTGATATATCCAGAGTTGCCAATACTCACTATATGCTCAATAAATTTCTCTCTGCTTTCATTGATCATGTAAGCCAATATTTTAAATTATTGCTTTACCTGTGCAATTGCACTTTTGATGTACAGTCAAACCCTATTTTAGTGAACTGTCTCCTTTGAAAAATTATTTTTCAACATTTGACTCGAGTATAATGGAAAATTGTAATTTTGATGGTACATGATTTGCTTAAAATTATTAAGTATATAATAAATAAAGTTTTAAAAAGAAAAATGAATCAATTCATTTTAATGAAATTTGTACTTTTTAATTGACTACCGCTCCATTTTAAGTATATTTTACCAATTTTCATGTCAGGGCGAGATTAACAACTAAGCATGCTTATCACCAGAGGTTAGGAAGGCACCACAAAGCACAAAAAAAAAATTCTATAAATATTTTCTTACGCATTTTAACAATTTTATTTTTTTACGAATTTTATTTTTTACGCATTACAAGTTCTGACACGCGTTCATGGTGTAAACTAAATTGCTATTGTGTTATATTTATTTCAATCCCTTTGGAAGCAAAAATTTTTTTTGTGTGTTGTCGGTATCCCATCACAAAATGACCGATGCTTTTTCTTAACAGACGACCACCTACATAGTCGACGAACAGCTGAGTTCTGAAATACAAAACTAGAGCAGTAAAGCTAAACAAGTGTAACAAATTGATTTTTTACACTGACGTGTCAAAGCATCTTTTTCATATTGGGAGACCAATACCTGCCCCCCTCCTTATACTTCTGCCTCTTTTCTGCGAAAAATACTATTTCTCTATATACTGAAGATAAGATAAACTTGAAACTTTTAAAATGTCCTTCTTTGTGAAAACATCTGATACCCAAAATTGAGAGGCTCCTTGATTGACATTTTTTTTAAGCCAATTACATGATTGGAATCTACATAAATTACTAATTTTTCTCATAAACATGCAAATTGAACATACATTTTAAACTTTAACCGATTTTAGAGTGCGACTAGATAAGTGTATGTTTTGTTAATATGATTATTGAAGGAGCTTGATTTTAAACGTATTCCTCTTTTTTAAGTTTTAATAATGCAACAAGGCTATAAGAAGACGCAGGAATCGCCCAGAAGACTTCACGACTGGCGTAAAAAGTAACAATTTATTTTTATTTAGTTAGTTTAACATGTGTTTCCTCTTCCCACTTTAAATTATTGAAAATGTTAATGCATGGTGCTCAGCGTTTTTAAAAAGTGCTTATTTTTGGTTTTTAAAAGCCCTTAAAGGTGTTTTTTTGTGGGGTGTTTTTTAAAAAGGGCTTAATTGTCCCTTTTCGAAAAGTAGATTTTTTTTTCTTTACCATGTTGATTTTCACTGCGTAATTATACAAAAGAGTGGTTTTCATATTGTTCGATTCAACGTTTTCACAATTCATTTGACCACAATCCATTTCGGCGTACCGCCAGACCGAAACGTTTGAAATCGCCAATTATGTTTTAAATAGATTATTTCAAATGTAAATTATGTATACTAGTAAATTTGAAAATTTTATTTAATTCAAAATTAATGTAGAAAAGTGGCTTATTTTATAATGTAATGTGAGTTAATTTTATTTTGAACAAATGAATAATTTATTTATAAGAGAAATCTGGTGTTCTAATCCAGCTCATGTTGAAATGGCCAAGTTTGATATACTGTGCGCAAATTAAAAAGTGAACCTCAAAATAACTTTCGATCTAATCGAATGATCTGATATTTGCATATTCAACCTGAATAGTTCAGGGACTTGACCTTAAATATGTTAATTAATGCTGGCGATATTTTTAGTTATGAAATCAGTCACAAAAAAGTACTTTCTCTAAATAAATAAAACAATTTCATCAGATTTAGTATTCTGTCCCTTTAAATATACGTAGGAGTAGCCGTAATGTGGAAAATATGGTCCCAATAATTTATACAAGAGATTGAGGAAAAGTTTTAACCCCTTTGTGTTAATTTCACTTTTTGCAAGATCGTTACATCTCTGGAAATTGGTAAGAAAATCGAAAAAATTTTCCACACTATTATAAAATTCATTTATCCAAATATAATTCCATGTAAAATATTAATTATGATTATTTATTTTATCTAATGAAAAGAATTTGAATTGTAAGGTATTACATTGCTAAATATTTTTTATATTGTTATGAATTTTATAATTTCAAAAATCTTTTGATTCGCTTAAAACTTTCTTGCAATTTAGCAAAATACTCAAAAAAGTGAAATTAGCAAACCATTCAATTGCCCTCCTGCCCAAAATATTGTGACCCTATTTTATTATATTTTTTTAAGTTGTGATTAGCATATCCATATTTTAAGTGTCAGAATTCCAAATCTGCGGAAATCAGATATGTTTATTCAGAGAATAAACATACATTTTTGTGTCTGATTTGATAATTTATTATATCTTTAAAATATTGTTTGCGCTAATAAATTAGCACATTTAAGATTTAACTTTTGAACCCATTAAGATTCAGTCCTAGTATGTGAAAATCTAATTATTTAATAAAGTTATAGTTTTCTTTATCTTTATTTTCATAATTAAGTTTTTAATTGTATTCCTTTAAAAAAAAAGGATCAAATTCTACATTTAAAAAAAATTCTAAATGCTAAAAAGCTTTTTTGTTTTTACTCGGATGAAACCGATTTGCATTTAAGGCGATATTTGTTCTATTGAAAAGACAGGATTTCTTCCCTACCATCTGCAGGGTTATTTATTCTGCAATTATTATTAATGCCCTGTTTTGATTTCAAAATATCTACTAACTAATGTTTTATCCAGATGTAAATCTACCGATGAAAGTGACTATAAATTTGTAAAATTATGTTTTACTGCTAAACCTTAATGTTATTAACGAAATTTAAATTGATATTTTTTCTGTAATATCATATTTCATCTACCTTAAAAAAAACAACACAATTTTCTTTTCCTTACGGCTGCTTTTATCGTGCAATAAACAAAAATACCCTTCTTAAAGAAGACCATTAAATAGAATTTAAAAATGACCTTTGTTGAATGGGCCAAACAAAGTAAAAAATAAGTGAGAAGAGATACAATAGTGGATGTAATAATCTTAATTTTTGTTCAATTATTAAAAAAAGCTTTTTTTTTAAATTATGCAATCAATTGGAGAAAAATTTCCATTTTGACAAAATATTGGAGTTGCACGTTGGTGCCCTCCCACCATGGAGCTACGCCTATGTGTTTAAGTAAAATTTGACATAATGTAAAGAAAAGCTGTTGTTTGCAACTCTTTCAAATCAAAAGGTAGGAAAAATGAAGAAAAAAAAACCGAGGAAATGAATTACAAATTTTTCAGGTATTCGCTATAAACATAAGGTTAGTTAATAAGGAGGGGGGAATGTTTCCTACAACCGAGTGGCCGCTCTATCCCTGGTTCATTAGAACAGGGTTTGACTGTATTAATATTTGAAACTATTTTTTACCTTAAGCAATAGGACACTATCTGAAGTAAACATTTGCAAATATTTTAAAAATATACGTTATATATTTATTTTAATATGTTAGTTTTAAGGAAGTTTCTGCATAATTATATTTGTCTAATTAAGAAATTCTTATCAAATAAATACTTTTGTAATTAAGTCATTATCTTGTTTTTATGAAATGAATGCATGATATTAAATGTAACCTAAAAATGTTTTTAGAAGTTTGTGTGCCCACAAATTTATATTCACTTATTATTTTTTTTTTTTTTTTTTTGTTCTTCTGATATTATGCAATGCAAGCACATATCTAATTAACATGTAATGAAAGTTCATTTATAATTTCTGACTAATTTTTACTAGAAGCATTTTACATCTTGATAACTCGTTTATTAATTCTATCGAGGGTTTAAATAAGTCGACAGTCTAATGTGTTTTCTCGGCGGCTTTCTAATATATCCATGTTAACACTTCAGCTGATTTTGCTTTTCCATCTTAAATTATTCATCACATTATTATCAAAATATAAAAATTAGTTTATCACTCAACACTTTATTTTACAATCACAAAAACTCGTAATTGATAAATATTTATTGTGGAATAAAACTCACACTGAAATGAATTTTTCTTCTTCTGAAACCATTTTCTGCTACTTTTTTTTACCACTTAAAAGATAAAAAAAAATAGGAATATTTTATTAAAGGTACCTTATATGATAATAGTTTTAATTCTAGTTTATAGCTAGAGCTGTTGCTAGACTCTTTTTAGTATTCACTTTCTATATTAATCTATTCATTCACACATTATATGTATTATAGCTTTTATTAGAACTGACAAAATTAATTTTAATCAACAATAAATGGGATTTTTAACGAGTAAAGTATAAATTTAAAATTTTAGTTTGCATTCTTGTTATTTTTTGACATTTTGTTTAATTTAAAGCACCCATGTTTAAAAAGCATAAGAGCAGCTGTAATTGAGAATCACAATGATTCCAGTCAATGGCTGCTTTGCTGTGATTTGGAGGGAAAAAGAAACTGCAGGATGTGACATCGAGAGCATCTTGTGCAATTTCATCATAGTGTAATCATTGACCATCCATAATGTCATACTAATCAACTCATAATGTCATACTAATAGTTTATAATGTATAAACAAGCTAATGTCTTCCTCGTTTATTTATTTTACAGATTCAAAAACAAATCTTGTAACTAATCTCTGCAGTGAATGACAGAAAAGTTATTTATTTATTTATTATCATTTCAGAATTTTTTAACCATGGCACTGTCAATATATACTGCCATATTGGACTAAAATTTTTGAAAAATATATCTGGGAAAGTCAAGGAATTTAAATTCTTTTATTTGAGTAGCGACTCTGTATTTAATAACTTCTATCAATCTGCGACATTTTTATTTCTTCTACATGATCTATTTTTTCTTATGTGTTGTGAATCAATAAATGTTATGTTATGTTTAATTTTCCCTTAAATTTTTTAAATAGATTAAAAAGTTTTTTTACCCTCTTCAAATTTTATACGTTTGATTATTCAAGTGATGCAGGACCTATAGAGGCAACAAATTTTACATTTAAAGGGTGCTTAAATCACCATTTAAATATGTTTGTGTATTAAGAAAAATTTCCTTTTTTGGCATTCATTTTCTTAGGTTACCATTTATCAAATTAAAATAAAAAGAAAAAACAAAGTCTTCAAATATTCAGTGCTAAAAATATGTTTATTTTATAATTTTTATTTTGTAACCGCCGTCGAAGAGCTGACTCAATTTTTTGGATTTACAACTACAAATGTTCAACTCTGCCTTGTCATTTTGAACCCGATCCAGAAGACAAGGGAACTCTTGGATCAAGTATTAAGAAAAATTTAGCCTTTGTGTAAGACTTTTTGAGTAAACTAACCCACATTTCCGCTACATGGAGAGGAAAACCTGCCACGGTTAGCCTGATGGAAAGTGGAATCTAACCCATAATCCATCTACCTCTGAGAATATTTTACGTCAACACTGTAGTCCGTGCAAGCCGGATGCTGAATTCGTATCGATCAGCCATTGCTGGGTTCACCTCATTGGAAGACAAACACTCTATCCCCGGAACCATCATGGATCTGTTTAAAAACTAAAAAAAATTTTATTTTTTATTAATAATGATAATAATTTTTTTTAATAGATCTGCTGTGGGAGCTTCTGTGACACTTTGGGCAAATTTCCCATTTTTATGATGATTCCTTTTTATAGCTTACAATTCTAAGCTAATTTGTTTTCTTTTACTGACTTAATGTGTTTTTATTTCCAGTCATTTAAAGATATAGATTATGTTGTCAAAGACAGAGTATTGCTGGAATATCTGTTTGATATTGAATGTTTTGAAGTGGCAGATAGAGGATATTTTTACAATGGTAGTTTTTCTTTTTTAAATTTTCTTTTTAAAAAGATTATAATTTTATCTACTATAACAACACTGTTTCATATTTTAACTATTCAGTGCAGGGCTCCCATAGGGTGGAATTCTTTAGTCACAACTTTGATAAATTGTATTATAGCCTAAAATGACCATTCTAAAAATACATGATAGCTCATCACATACCCAACGATGCACCAAAGCCAGTATTACTATGGCAGTCTAACTTCAGTTGATCGTTTCTCTCGGGTCTATTCACGGAGTTTCAACGGTCCGAGAACAGGGAGAACCTGTAATTTTCAGGGAACTCCAAAAATCAGGGAATAGTCAAGAAAAATTGAAATTTTTTACAAAAAAAAAACCCTGAAAATTTCTATATCATACCTAGAAAATAACCAGTTTTAGAATTGTCAGTAACAAAAGAGTCAGTCATTGAGATTTGAGTTAAATAATTCTAATATTTATTATAATTATTTTACAAAATTCTACTTTTAGTGAAACTTTTCCATTTTTCCATTCTCACTCTATTATATGTTTTTGCTCACAAAATCTAATATTTGATATTACAAATAAAATAAAAAAATCAAAGTTTTCTGATGAAAAATTATATGGTATGGGTTTTCATTGAAATATACCTGGAAAAGTCAGGGAATTTTTTTTTTCTCCTTGAAATTCAGTGGGAACCATGATTCATCTTGTACAATACGTATTGGAAAATGAAAGATGTAAGTCAAGATAAAATATCACGTAATGACATAAAATGTATAAAAATAATAAAGAAAGAAGTTAAATTGAAAAAATTGTGTAGAAAAGGAAGATGAATAAACAGATTCATTCTATGAATTCATTAAGCAATTCATTTCTTGAAATGCTTTGAGGCTTTCTGGGAGTATTGATACTGATTGAGATTCTGCCGTCTCTCAAAAAAACCTAGACAGACTCCTGAATTAAGGACCAGAATTTTTGAAGAACAGAGACAGAGGTAGTCGTAATTCGGCTAGATGTTATACAGAAAGTAATGGATGAGTGAATACTCACCATTTGAACAAATCTGCATTTTTTCTTAAACTGCAAAATGGGGAAACTGTTGATAAGTCATGGCCTATGCATTCTCCATCAAAAATGCTGCCTTTTCCCAACTACAAGCAATACATTTAGTTTTGAAAATGGCTGCAACGAGTGGAAACATTCTAATGTGTGCATTTCAAAACATGAAAATACGTCAGGCACAGACAAGCATGGGTGCCATTCTTCAGTCCTGGGGACTGAAATCAGTCTTGAGAGAAAATCAGTAGATTAAGTTTCATGAACTAATATTTTTCCATTTGTTTTTAATATTAAAATTTTTGTTTTTCCTTAAAAACGTAACAAATATTTTCTGTTAAATAAAAATTACATTTTAATGTTAATTGTAATTATTGCAAAATGATCAAATAATGATGTAGCTCAGTAATGAAAATGAGATTAAAATTCAATACCTGCTTGCTTAAACAATATTCATTGTATCTAAATTTTTTTGTTTTTATTTTTCCCCAACATTCTGAAATGCTGGTCAAAGTCAAATTGATATTTTATTTTTTTAAAAGAAATTTGATGATATGAAAAATAACTAGAGATATGTGAAGAAACAATTTGTGGTTTATTATTCAGTGATTGATATAAAAGGATGTACATGGTTAGCTGTAAAATAAATAATTAAAATAATGAAGGGGGGAAATTTAAATAATTGATTTAATATAAGAGTCCTCATCCAAAGTACATTTTGGAGTCTGAGCTATAAATTTCTGAAAATTCAAATAATTTCTTAATTGATAAAAAAATTAATTCAGTCTTAAAATACTTTTAGAGTGGCACCCATTCAGACAAGCTATAATGATTTACTTCTCAAGAAAAAGGAAGGCTTTTAATGGATAGTTTTAACTAATCAGATGAACAACTAAATCAATTATTGGAAAGGAGTATTATGAAAAATCATAGAAGTAATTAAGTTTTTACCATCAGGAGGTCTCGCATTCCGTGGAGACAATCAAACAATTGGATCACAGTATAATGGAAATTATTTGGGAACTTTGGAACTATTGAGTAAATTTGACCCTTTTCTTGTTGAACATATAAAAAATTATGGAAATAAAGGCAAAGGATTTTCATCCTTTGATTTGTATCGATTACAGGGTTGGCTTTTTGCCGGTGGAAACTGGTTTTTGCCATGCCAGTGGCAGAAACTGGTTATAACCGGTAAAAACTGGCAGAAGCTAAAAAAACGTCTATATTAGTTCTAATAATTGCTTAATGACATTTTTTTTTTAAGTAAACTGAAAAATGAATTAAGTAAAGAGAATCTTATGGCTGTTTATAAAAAAGAAGTAACATACAGATTTAAACAGGCAGTTACTGATTATCATCCAAAGTATTTGGTATAGAAATTATTATGTGCTCAAGAAGAAAATGCCAGAATTTTACTCTCCAATATTAACCCAGATTTTGCACCTTATGTCATAGCTTTGCAAAACAAATCAGCCCCTTTTCCTGAAACTAATTTTTCCAGTCAAGTTTTGACAGCTACCCCAGCTGCTACATGGTAGTCCAGTTTTAAAAAATATGCAATAGATGAAAGTTTCACAAATCTTGCTTGTTCAATGATAGCAATGCCTGCTAATTCTGCTGGACTTGAGAGAATCTTCTCAAATTTCTCGTTCATGCATAGCAAATTGAGAAATTGTTTAGGTTTAGAAACTGCATCAAAACTTGTCCTTTGTTACAGATTACTGCAGAGTGCAAATAATGTAATATTTGATTTGATTTTGTAAATAAATTGTACTTTGTTTAACATTTAATTGTTTTTTATATGAATTATCCATTGTATGTCAATCTCAGTTCTTACTTTTATGTCATTTTCTGAATTTCTGCCACAAATGTGGCAGAAAAGGGTTTATACCATGCCAGTTTTAACCGGTTTCTACCAGTGGTTTTAACCACTTCGGCAGAAACTTGCCAACCTTGATCGATTATGAGATATAAATTATTAAACAAAATAATTGCAGAACTAAAAAAAGCGAAATATTTTTCCTTAAGTGTTGATTCTATACCAGATATTATTCCCTCAGATCAGCTGACATTTGTTGTCAATATGTGAGCGACAGAATTTTTGTGGAACACTTTTTGGATTTTATTCCAATTGAAAGGCATAAATCTAAGTACTTCTTATACTGTTGTATCTTTTCTTAATAACAAAGGCATAAATATAAGTTATTTTTTAGGACAAACATATAACGCACCAAATATGGCAGGCAAGGTTGAAAGAAAAATGTGCCTTTTTAATCCTTACCTAGCACATAGCTTAAACTTAATTGGTGCGCAAGTCTTAGAGATAATAGATTATTTCCAATTTTTACACTTTTTTCCTCCAGTTGAAGTATCTTGACAGAATGTTTAGGATCTAGGCTAGTCGTAAAAACGTTCATCGGATACTAAACTAGACACAATGTTCGTGGCCTTCTATTCAAAATTAAAATTTATTTTTCTTTAAAATTACCTTGTAAAAGTTCCCCAAATAATGAGAGGTCCCTGTAAACCAGTGTTTCCCAAACTGTGGTATGCGTACCCCCAGGGGTATGGAAGCAGTTTATTGGGGGTACGCGTTATCATGCGAAATATCTTGCAACAAACGAAAATTTCAAACAAATTTGTGGAAAAAGAAAGCGAGCCATGAAAATTTACGATTAGGTATTTTGCTATTGGCTATTTTTTGCAGAATTAACAGTTAATAATTAGTGGTGTCAACAGCCAGTTGTGATTTTTAACTTTTGTGCAATTTTTTTACAGTAAAAAAAAAAATTCATTTTTTTATTAGTGGTACACAGCGCTACGAAAAATTTAGAAAGGGTACACAAAAGTCATAAGTTTGGGAAACACTGCTGTAAACGTAAAAACTGCTGTAATTGCATTTTACTCAACCAGTCAGCAGTGACTGATGTGATGAAGTTCAGTAACTGCAATGGTCTGAACGTTGTGCACTCAAACTATGATTGCTTCCAGGGCCGTCTTAATTGCATGCAGGGGAATGTTTTAGACCCCCATACTGTTTAAAAATGAACTTAAAAAAACCTACGTAAAAAAATCATTTTTAAGATATGTATGATGCAATAGTTTTAACATGTGATTATCCCCCCCCCCTTGAAAAAAAAAACTCAAATAAAGCATTTTTAAACTATGCATAATTTTTATTAAAAAAAATTTAAATGCTAACCTGTCAATTTCAAAACTATGGAAGGTTATTAAAATAATTTAATTAAATTAACATATAAGGTTACAACAAATATTAAAGAAAATTCTGCAGGTATGAATTATTTTGTCAAACTAAACAGTTAAGAAGACATCTTTCAATGCCCAAGTACCTAAAATTTTCATTGGAATGTAGAAAAATAGATGTCGGTTGCTCTTTTTAAGTTTTCTGGGTGATAAACTATTTAAATGATGGGTGATTGCAAGATAATCAATCACTATTTGTAGGAAAGAAAATGCACATTTTATACAATAGAATATATTTATTTTAGAAAATACATAAGGCAATGATTAACTATTTTTTAATACAATTTGTAAAAAGTAAGATTGTCAAGTGAAAACCTGGGGCTCCCATGTGTGAAGACGGTTGCTTCAAAATCTAACAGTTTCATATCTCAATGCAGAATTTGGATGTAAAAATATCCCTTTTTTAAATCAAATTTGTTTTTTAATTCTTTTAGAAATTAATTATTTCAAACAAGATGTGTTAAAACTGAGCATGATTTTGTGTTTTTTGCAGATGATGGGCGTTCTTTTTCCAACGTGATGTTTTATGGGAATGAATCTATACTCTTGTTATTTGATGTCCTTCTCTTCACTGCCATTGATATTGCATCGGCAGATTTTGTTCTTTCTGCCATCCTCACTTTTCTTATTGCAAAGGTGATGATACAGTGTTTTTTTTTTTTTTTTTATCTCAATCCTGATTGTTTTACTGCTGCTCTTTCCACTCCACAGGGAATCCTTTAAAACATCAGCTATACTAAACATTATTTAAGTAGCTGTTTTTCCTCCAACTCAATGTACAGGGAGTGCCACCCCTGTAAAAACAAATGAAATAAGCAATTATATTTTTTGCCTTATCAGGAAAATTAGTTTACTTTTAAAAGGTTTGAGATGCATTCTAATTTAATTTTCAACTCTAAAACTAGGACTGGCTCTAACTTCAGAAAGAGCTCTCTTAATAAAAACCACTCACAAATATTTTCAATACATTTGAATCTACTTACTTGTTTTGTTAATATTTTTTTGGGTCTTCTTATTTGACCTATTTTTGCATTTGATTCGGAGATTTGCTCTGTTACTGGGATAGGTTTTGATGGGGTCTCTCCTCAAGGTTGTTTTCTTCAGTACAAAGTTTATGGAAAAAATTTCCCAAAAGTAGTCATAAATAAACTTTAAACAATAGTAAAAACCGCATACCTTAATTACAGTTGAACCTCTTTATCTCGAAAACCTCTTTATCTCAAAATTTCTAAAATTCCCTACATTTACTGTCTAAAATCAATGTATTTTCCATGTTTATGTCGAATTTTTTTTCTTCAAAACCTCCGTTTCTCGAATTTCTATTAATAGAGCACAAATGTCAAAACTTTCTTTATCATAGACAGAGATGAATTCTGTGAATCCACAGGAAGTAGGGATGAACAGGATAGTGACCATCAGGGGTTAGCTTTTCAACATAGATAAGAAAGCTATAGAAAACAGTTGGTATGCACACTTGTAGATGCCATCGATGAAACAAGTTAGACACTATCAGAATTGCTATTTTGCCTGGAGAAATGTGTCTCTAAAAACTATCCAAAAGGGTTTTTAAAAGGTGGTTTTAAGAATAGCTGTGAAGATGATGAATAAGAGGATGAAGGCATCAGTAAAGGAGAAGAAAATGTTAACACTGAAAATGCAGTACCAGATTTGCCAGAATGGAATGCAATAAAATCTGGATTAATTGTTGACATAAATTTTGATGATTTTTACAAGTGGACAACTGCCTGGCAACATGCGGAACATTGGCAGTTGCGGAAATCATAGATAATGTCAAAGGAATATCAGATGAAGCGGAAGAAACTGAAAATCATATTGATGAATCAAAAGTGAATGCAAAAGAAGTAGAAAAAGCTGTAGAATTCTTATAAACTACTCTTGAATTCCAGGAAAATGTTGGCTATGAGGAATTTGTGATCTTTTTAACCTCAAAAGAATAATCGGAACAAGTAAGGTTATACATCAAAAATCTTCGAAAAATTATTTTCAGTGTTTAATATATGCTAAAAAACTGTTATGTAAATAGATGTATGTGGTCTAATTAATTTAAAGAAATGTCTATATTTTTCTACTAAAAACAATTAAAGCACTTTTAATAGAATTTCTTAATTAAAATTAATTTTTTAAAGTACCTGTATAACTCGAAACCTCTATCTCGAATTTTTCGCTTTTCCCGTGCGATTCGAGATAAACAGGTTCGACTGTATATATTTTTAACAAAAAAAAGTGCTTGAGAGGTGCCCATTTTTTAAAAACAAATTTGGATGTGCACTGGGTGTATCTTAAACTTTGTAACATATTTATTGATATTTCAGGTTCTTCAAGGTTTGAGACGGAGTGCTGGAAGACGTAATTTAGTTAGGAAAGCTTTGATTGATGAGCGATTCTTGACATAACAAAGCCTTCTGTGAAATACTTTATTTAATGTTAAAATTGCAATTTTTACTTTAGTATAAATGCAGTTTTGTTTTTAATTTTATTTCACCATTTTATATATTTGTTTCCATTGTAAAACATTCCATTTTGAATCCATCCATAAAAGTGTTATTATGCTAAATAAAGAAAAAAAAATATTGTAACATTTTCCATGTAATTAGTCTCAATATCTCAAAAATGATATGATAAACTTTTAAAGAAGATAGGAAACATCAGGGGCCCTACTTAACCTAATTGGGGCACTAGGCAAAAACTTCCTTGGGGCCCCCCTCTTCTTCTCTACTTCAGTAATGAAGAACCGAGCTTTTTGGAGCTATTTAAATTTTTAACCTCACTAAATATAAGAAGAAAATTGACGGGGACCTAAAATAGCTATAATGTCCCCCTCCCTCCAAAGACGAAATATCGTTCTGTCCATTTTATTGGTTTTCTGACAATTTTATGTCCATCATGCCGAATGTAGTTTTCTGATGTGTTAAATTTGTCATCTAGCTGCGAAAAATTCATATCCTTGCTGGCATTAGGGCAGGATTCAGGTAAATTTACACAATTACAATGGCTCAATTAAACCCATCAAGATCCTGCATTTTTGCAAATATATCTTTTTTTTTCAATATGTAAAAATAAAGGCTTTTTATTGGCTAAATGTGTTCATCGTAATTGCGAAAATTTAGCTGAATTCGACCCTAGAAAGCCATAGATTTACAAAATATAGATTGTGTTCATATGAGATTGATGAAGAAACTCGTGTAAAACTGACAGATTTTACCCTGTACTGATATTTTGTTTAAAAAGAGTTCATTAAAGAAGGAAATATAAAATAAGCTTTCTATTCGATTTGAGGGCCTCCTCTGATGTGGGTGCCCAGGGCAACTGCTCCGTATGATCCTGCCTTAGTCAGGCTCTGTCAGAGGATAATAGATTATGTGAAAGAACGTTATTTATGATGCTATAGTGGATCCCAGAACATTAAAGTTTTGTGGAAGGATCAGAGTTAAGACATTATCCAGTAATAAAATTGAAACCTGTTTTATTATTTTTTTGCTAAAGTGTGCTTTTCACATTTATTCTATTCAACATTTTCACAATTCATTCAACCACAGTCTATTTTGGCGTACCGTCGGTCCATAACATATGAAAGTGCTAATCATTTTGCATGTCTACTGAGCAGGGTTCGGTGAGATTCTTTCACTGCCATGTGAAACTCTGCTGCATTTTGCAAGATATTCTCAATTTCAAGCTTCATTTTCCACCCTCTGAAATCGAACTGAAAAATCTCTTGATCAATAGCTAATGTAATCAAGAAAAGAGTTCTTTGTCAGAAACTAGTCATTTTATCACGATCATGTAAAGTCTTTGAAAATTATATTGCATTTTGTTAATGTATATATGCCTAAAAGGTGCTTAGTTTTTGTTCAGAGTACTTCTGATCCAAATTTTCAATTGAAGATAACTATAAAGAAATATGATTCTTTACGTTTAAAAGAGCTCTTTTTCATTTTCAGTGTAACTTTTTTAATCACAAATGACGCCATTCTGAACCTGTATATTCCACTGTTTGACATAAAAGTAAAAATTCTGCATACAATAATGATTCCTACCTATGAGTTAGTTACTATGCACTCCCTCCCAAAAAATTTGTTCCTACATTTTTGAGACTAGAATGACGACACAATTAATTAGGATTAAATAAATCAGTAATGACTAGATTTCTAGAACTCTTCATGAATGTGATAGAATTTTAAGCATTTTAAATGAATGTAAATATTTCTAGATATTTAATTAGTTAAACTCTTAAAATTAAATGCTCTTGCATATCCTTAGGCACATATTTCTCCATAAGTCAACGAAAATTGAATTGATTGCATTAAGGCTTGAAATGAGAATTTCAAATTTTTAGGGATCACACCAGCTATGAAAACTGAGTGGTCCAAAAAAATTTAGAGGGTAAACAAACTTTACAATCAAATAATTCTTCAAAAATTATTTATTGCCATCTATAACACCCGAAACCTAATTAGGCTCATCAGAATAAAATATTCATTTCTATTCATCACTGCATGACAGCAGATGAAATAACTCTGATCACTACGCTTGGCAGTCTATGTCTTGTTAAAGTTGGCAACTATTTGTTTGCATGCTTTTTTATGACTTTTATTTAATTCTCGTTATGTTCTGTATTTATGTTAAATATTACCATAGTCATACATTGAAATTCATAAAATTAAAAACTTTGGTATTTTTAATATTATTACAGTCTCAAATATATTATTTCATCTTGAAACTGGTTATAAAAATTTATTTCTAAAAAACAACAAATTAGAATTTTATTACATCTAATTTCTTTTAGTATCATTTAACTTAAACAAATTTGAAAATTGCAAAAATTTTTAGGAAATGATTTTTTCTCAATATTCAATTAAACTAAACTAACCAATATTTAATAACAGTGGCTGGGTGGCACAGTTGGTCTGTCCTCGGCCTTCTGAGTCCAAATCTGCAGGTTCGATCCCCGGCCCAGACACCGGATTTTTGGGGTGCAGAAAATCTGCAGCGGCCAATGGCCATGTCGTATGATTATGCGGCATGTTAAAGATCCCTGGAGTGCCTTATTGGCTCCTGGCATTTCCGGCAAAATTAAATTCCTACTGCACTATAGCATCCAGATAGTCTTGGTGCTGCCATCTAGTATGGCAGAAACTAGTCGTCCATGGCCAACGGTATCTCACCCATTGTGGTGGTCTTGAAAGAGTGGATACCACTTCTGGAGAACGCACTAGGTCTGCTCATCGGGAAGACTGATTGTGCAGCTCATAGGAAAAAAAATATATATATATTTAATAACTGGTTTTGTCTTCACGTTTATTTAAACTTGTTATTTCAATTTAATAATCATTGTAACTTAGTTTAAAATATATTTCTTTTTAAAGTAATTTTTTTTTTTCCATTTCAACTTAAGTTAATTCTTCATCCCAGTGATACTCAAGACATCTGCTTAAAGACATATTATTTGCGCTCAAACTGTTTTTCCCACCTTCTCCATCCTTTTGCGTAAAATTTCTCCAAATCTCTCCTAATTAACCTTAGATATGCGCCAAAATTAGCATGCAGAATCTGCTCTAGATTTTCTCGAAAAATAGTTGTTTCCAATTGGTTTAGCCACTCTTGTATGTGTAAAATTGCTACCCCAAAACACAGTCCTAAGCAGACCTCCCTAGAGCTGTCCACAAACATTTATTTTTAAATGCGTAAAATAACACTCTGAATCCAATCCAAACCATTTTGCCAATGGGTAGTAAAAGATATGTCATTTTTCAGTATTGTTTTTTATCTGTGGTTTTAAAAACATCTGCCACTGTAATTAGTAATTTATTTTTTTTAAGAAAAAGTAAATTCAGGCAAACCTAGAGTAAGTCATGAAAATGCAAGGAAATAATTCGAAGATTCATCATTTGTGTGTCTTAGGTTTGTCTGAACTCACTTTTAAATAAATCCTATATTTAGTATTTTAAATCAGTCTTTGTATATATTGTCACACTGAGATTTACACAACTGTGTGTAGTTAACCAATATTTTTATTGATTCCTCTTCTGTAGAAACAATTCAAATGAGTTGTATTTGTTGAAATGTGGATATTTTTTCCTCTCATTAACTTCAACAAAATTATATTTAGGGTGTTTACGCGATTTTTTTTCTTTTTAAGCGCTTCCAAAAGTCATAACTTAAAATCGAAATTCGTCTGTCTTGATTACATCGAATGCATAATATTTAAATGTGAAATTTTTTTTTGAAAATGGCAACAAAAAAATAACAATCACTACCTAAAAATTATGAATCGAGAGGTTAAAAAAAAATGATTCTTCGATTTCGCGTGTCTTAAAACATCAACATTTGCGAAGGAATGGCTGACAATAACGACAGGAAAATGATCGGATAACGGTGTGGTGGTAACGCTATAAAACACGAATCCAAGTGCAAAATTTGCGCGCCGTGATAACGTTAAAGTTTAAAAAGAGCCGTGCTAGCTCATTGGATAGAGCGTTCGCCTTTCAATGAAGTGAGGCGGGTTCGAATTCCGCATCCGGCTTGCACCAATCACAGTGCTGACGTAAAATATCTTCAGTGGTCGACGGATCATGGGTTAGAGTCCCCTTGCCATCAGACTAACCATGGGAGATCTTCGTGGTTTTCTTCTCTGTGTAACGCAAATGCTGGTTAGTTCAATCGAGAAGTCCTCCACGAGGACGGAATTTGTTCCAAAACTTGATTCAGGAGTTCCCTCGCCTTCTGGATTAGGTTCAAAGTAATAAGGCTACGGAGTTGAACATACGTAGTCGTAAACCCAAGAAAAATTTGTGTTAGCTGCCCAACGACGTTTATAAAATAAAATATAAAAGTATTGAAAAAACGTGTGGAAATGGCCGAAGAATGACTGGAATGTTATGTTATTTTACAATTATGTTATTTCACAATTATGTTATGTTAATTCATGTTATTTTAAAAAAATTTTTTAATCCTTTATACTTTTATTTCAATATTATTACAAAATTTGAATTGAAACTGCTCACTGTTTTTTAACTTAGTTGTAATTTCTTGTAGTTAAAAAGAAAAAGTGTTAAAAGAACAGTTTTAAGAATTCATAAAATTTCTGATAATTCATTAAATATGTATGTCCTAAAGTTAAAAATGTTCTGAATTGGATTCTCACTGTTGTTCAATCTTATTTTAAGCTATACTGCGTTTGTTTTATTTTAAATCACTTTAAACCTTATACAATCCCTTTAATAGAAATTTTTTTATTTTGCATTTATAAAATATTTATTCAATTGCTCTATAAAATATTTATTCATTTTTTTTCTCCCTTTAATTCAAAAAAATTTCAGTTAATTTAATGAACTTCTGTGTAACGAAATGTGATATAAAGCCACCACTTTTTTATATTTTTTTTCGATAGAACTATGTTTTGGTGAAAAGAAAATATTTTTATTTTGAAAACTATCAGTTTGGTATTCTTCAGTTTTGAATGGATTTTAATAATATATAACGAATTCAATATTAGGCAAATATATTTACTAAAGTTAACTGATTGTGTCTGAAACACTAATGTTTAGATAAAAATTATCAAAATTACCGTCAACGTGTCTATATACTACGAATTTCAATAAAAAAAAATTTTTTATCCTCTTTACTGAACTTTGAATATAATTATTGTAAAAGAGTGAGTTATTTCATTCCAATGTGTATACCATGTTCCAAATTTCTATTAATTCCGTATTAAAATAATTTCAATTAAAATTAAATGAATAATTATAAATGTCCGAATGTCTATTCATTAAGTTGTTATTTCATATCATAATTTAAAAAATGTGTTTACTGATTTTTAAATTAAAAAATGTGGATTTTTTAATCTCGCACCACAAGCAATCGCTTACGGAATGTGATCGACATTAAAATTTAAAGTTCCTCATGGGTAGAAGAAACATGGGTGAGAGTCCCCTTGCCGTCAGGTTAATCGTGGAAGGTCTTCGTGGTTTTCCTCTCCGTGTAACGCAAATACGGGTTTGTTCCATCAAAAAGTCATCCACGAAGGCAAATTTCTCCCAGTACTTGATCCAAGAATTCCCTTGTGTTCTGGATTGGGTTTCACAAGGATACGAAGTTAAACATTAGTAGTCGTAAACCAAAGAAATGGGTCCCGCTATTCATTGACTGTTGTAAAATAATGTATAGGGGAGAGTCGGGTAGCCCCGCCCACTTAAGGAGTATTTCTTATATATCTGTATAATATTGAGTAATACTCAATATTTTTGTATGTTTCTATTGTTTTATCATCTAATTAAATAATGCAAAAAGAATAAACCAAAAAAAGAATAGTTTAACTTAAAAAAATAGAAATTTAAAAAATTTGACTACTGTATTCAACATATTTTCAAAACTATTGTTTACCATTTTACCAGCTGCATAAATACTTGAAACTTTGAAAATAATCTTTTTTTAATATAACAATTAATGGCCCATTGACTTGAAAAAATATTCTATACATATGAGTAGTATACCACGCGATATAAGGGACGGAAGTGACGTCACAGCCAACCGGAGCTTATTTCTGCCCACCTGAAATCGGAATTTCGTCTGCAGCTTATTTCTTTTTTTTTTCTTAAGCCTAATATATTTTAGTTTCGGTTTCTGTTTTTAATTTAGTTTCGTTTTTTAAATATTATTTAATTTATTAGTTTTTTGAGGGTGGCAACACTTATTATTTTTAATATTAGTTTTTAAGGATGGCAATACTTATAAACTTTGTTATTTGGGGTAGAAATCGTATATTATGAAGTAATGACGTCATCTTTTATTACATAATACATAAATGATATCATGCTTTTATTCTAGTGGCGCCATCTATGTGGGAATGTTAGAAATAAAATAACTTTAAATCTATTTTAATATTTAAATCTGTTTTATTATTATTTATTAAATATAATTAAGGCTGAGGATTGACCTCATCATATGGTGATAAGAGATAACGATAAATAGAGGTAACGAGAGTAAAGTTTTTCATTCATCATGGATCTTTTGAAGTTCAAACATCCCTTTACAGCTCTCCTCGCAGGTCCATCAGGTAGTGGCAAAAGTTATTTACTAAAAAAAGTGATTGAAAACCAAATGATACAGCCTTTCCCAAAACACGTAGTATGGTGTTATGGCGTTTATCAAAAATTATATGATGAGATGCCTAATGTTGTTTTTCATGAAGGACTTATATATTCAGTAGTTCACTTAATATTCAGATGCATTAATTGTGATTGATGATCTCATGAGTGAATTGGGAAATGATCCTCAATTGACGAAATTATTTACAAAATTTTCCCACCATAAATCTCTTAGCATTATTTTTGTGGTTCAAAACATTTTTCATAAAGGAAAGGAAATGAGAGAAATATCCTTAAATGCTCATTATCTTGTATTATTTAAGAATCGAAGAGATCAATCGCAAATTACACATTTAGGACGTCAATTGTACCCTCGAAAAGTTAAATTTTTTCAAGAATGTTATGCAGATGCCACATCAAAACCTTATGGCTATTTACTCATTGATTTAAAGTGTGATACCGAGGAATCTTTACGCATGCGTACTGGAATGTTTCCTGGAGATACTTATTATGTTACTCGATAACTTCATTTCAACTGTGAATTTCAAAGAAATTAGATGTCAGCTTTAGTCATTGATTTTGAAGGTTTCCAACTTTCATCAGGGTGCTACATTGTCAAAGAACTTGCTTTTCATGCCGTGAAAGGTAATCCCATTACCGGAGTGTGTACATTTCAACCACCGTTCCCGTTCGAAGAACTTCCAACACAGCAGAAAATACAATATTCTTGTGTAAAAAGAAATATTCATCGAATAGATTGGAACCAAGGAGAATTACCCTACATTAAATTTTATACTGTTTTGACTTTTTTGTGTGATATGTATTCACAAATCTATGTGAAAGGACTCGAGGAATGGAAATTTTTTGAAATTCTAACCGGCAGAGTGTTTTACAGTTTAGAAGATTTTGGCTGTCCTAAAGTAGATGAACTGATAACAACTTTTTCTTCGTGCACTATACATTCACCAGATTTTAAACATTGTGCTCTCGTTAAGGCGAAAGCATTTGGAGGATTTCTACAAGACCTATAAACAGGAAAAGTACTCGGAATTCAAATCATTTGAAAGTAAGATGTCCGTATGTAATGAGCGAACATTAGAGCTCATGAAATTGATCTCTAAAACTAAACATTGCAAGCCTCTTTTAAAAAAGTGTTCAAAAAGTGAAATAAAAACTTTGTGTGAGTGTATTTTGAATGTATTGTGTGGTAATATACCACTAAGAAAACTCAGAAAAATAAATTAGCTCCTCATAAAGAAAGTTTAAGAAATCTTTCTAAGAAGAAATTGCCATTGTATAAGAAGAAAAAAATTCTTGTACAGAAAGGAGAAGGATTTTTATCATTTTTATTACCTGCAGCTATATCTGTCATTAGTTCATTAATTCATGGAGTACAGTAAGAAATTTGTGTTGGTTCCGGAGGATAGAGTACAAATAGCGGAACACTTATCACAATTGGATCAACAAATGAAAAATATTCTACAGAAAAAGGTTTTAGCAGATGACGAGAAAGCAACTCTGTATTTACAAATATTGCAGAAGTATACGCACTTTTCAATTTCGAGACCGAATAAACCAGAGCCTCAAACCGATCAGGAGGAAATTCCGAACATAGCCGATCCTCTAGTAGAGTCTGCAGAAGAGATTATCAAAAAAGAAGCTGAAGACTTGGAGGGAAAAATTCTAACTGTTGTTCCAGTTCCATTTCAAGAAAAAGCAAAAGATATGTATAAGTTCTTAAAAAATAATGAATCTCTCCTTTGGAACGCTAAAGGTGAAATTATTCATGAAGATAAAGCTGTTCCTGGAAGTAATATAGTAAATCTTATCAATGCCTTTTTGCGAAATAGAAAATCAGCTCCAGTGGGGAGAAATGTATTTTTAAAAACATTAAATGATGTTCAATTACCAGCACATTTAGATGTAAATAAAAAATTGTATAGTAAAAATAAAATTTTTAAGAAACCTATGATGTATGCCCGCAGAAGTGCTTGGGTGAAACTTTGAATAAAATGTTATTTATTTTATTAAAATATATTTTGTCTTTATTGATCATTTTTCACAGGTGAAAAAGTTTATATTATCATGAAAAAATTACACCCTTTAATAATTAATACAATAAGTTTCAGAAAAATATATAGAATTTTCTGAAAAACTAGAAAATGTTTTGCAAAAACATAAATATTTTCTTAAAAGATAGATTTTTTTTTTATAAAAATAAAAATATTTTCTGAAATATTAGAAAGTTTCCCTCAATAATAAAAATATTTTCTAAAAAACTAGAAAATTTTGTTAAAAAGTTTGAAATATTTTTACAAAACGTGCAAATTTTTAAAAGTAAATAAAAAGTAAAAATATTTTTCTTAAAAGAGAAAATTTTTTTTTTGCAAAAACATAAATAATTTCTTAAAAGATAGAAATTTTTTATAAAAAAAAAAATATTAGAAAGTTTCCCTCAATAATAAAAATTTTTTCTGAAAATTCTGTTAAAAGAAAATAAAAATGTTACACTATTTCCTACATAACAATATTTAAATGTAAATTTTATAATAATGACATGAAAGACACTAGATTTAGTTTCATTCTTTTTATTTTCTAAACACAAATCTTACACCATATTTTTTCTTTACAAATTGATACATCTGAAAATCGTTTACATATAATTGATTTGAAATATACATAGAATAGCCTTGACAGCGTTTGAGTAAAAAGTAAATACAATATTGTCCACATACATTGGATGTAGGTGATTGAAACACTTTGGAATTCCATAGTACGTCCGTGTAGGAAGTGGTTTTCACGTTGTAAAATCCGGGAGGCTTCCCATATGAGTCATAAAATTCTAACTGTCTTTGATCATTCACAAATAACGCTAGCCAGTGAGTCCCAGGTTGTGATGAGTCATCTGAATTCGTGATAGCACATGTGTTTTCTTGGAGATCCGGAAGCGTATCTCTTGAATATACGCCTTGAAAGTAAGGTGATGTTATTTTATCTTGCGATAAAATGTAGAATAGTTGCAATCCATTCATTCTTCAATTTCCGAAGTCGAATAAAATATTTCTTGACCTGTTAATTTCAATCAAATTTTCAAATTCGGCAAAAACGATAACGCATACTGTTTTTTCTAGTGAGTTGGTAAATTTCAGTTCTAATCGCAAATTGCTATGCTTAATCAGATTTAAATGTTCTCCTGAACATAGATCTGGGAAGAGATTAAATCCAAATAATGTATTTCCGTTCTTGTAGTCTTCTCTGGAAATAAATATTCCTCTATCTTGACCCATTCGCTCCGTTCCATCAAATAGAGTTTGATAGGCACGAATGTATTGATTTAGTGAAAAGTTGAGTTCCAAGGGATTATGGGGGACGGGTTGTCCATCTACATACACTCCAATAAAATTTAAATTGAAATGTTCAAAGCAAAAGGAGATTTTGTCAATGTTCCATGAAAAGCTTCATTATCTACAAAACCAATAATAACTTTTTTAGGCATTTGAGCCGAAAATATATTATCTTGAATAAAAGACATGCTCCCTTTTGGAATCGAATACACTTTGCATAGGACTCGATTAATGGGGTATTTTGCACTTGTTTTTTCGAGTGCTTTAGCATGACCAAGAAGCACTCCGGGGTTCACACGAACTTCTCGAATGAATAAAGAGACATGATCCAATACTACTTTAAATCCTTCAGATCCTTGTAGACAAAATTCTGGCTTGCTTCGTATTAGTTTTATTTTCAAATCCACTAAATTGAGTAAAAGACGATCTTGATGAAATAAATCTGAATGAATGCAGCCACAATCATATCTACTGTTGCGCTTTCTTTGAAAAAAGCAGTTCTTTTGTTTAAACCATCCTCAGCAGAATCTTTATAAAATAATTCAGCAGTTAACTGAGATGTTTTACTATCATATCCATTGTTTAGGAGTGTTTCAATATAGGCCCTATAGGGATAGGTATTACTTGAATTGGAAACTATACGATCGTTTAAAGATACATCTACTTGAGAAAATAATGAATGTAGAAATAAATTCACAGGTCCTATAACATCATCTTTAGTGATAGCTGTATTGTTCGCTTTTACTATTTTTGCTTTCACATACAATTGTGTTTGACTGAGATCTATGTAATCTTCCACACTTCCAGAGACGTGAAACTCTACGGGAGCATTATCAAAAACGTTAGAAAGTGGATGAAATTGTATCCATTGACCATCTTGAATAACTGTTTGAGTTCCAGGTAAAGTAAAAAGTTCCAATTCCGATTTTACGCACTCAGGAGAATCTTTCAACAAAAATGCCATCTTATGGATCAAAAATATCACGTCCACTCACTTTGCGTGCTTTGGATGAAATGAATCTTTTTTGCTTCTTACGCTTCCTCCTTTTATAGTTTCCTTTCCCGACCATAGACTGCACTTTATCAATAGCTTTTTGTGCTAGATGTTTTCCGCTTTCTTTAGTTCTTGTTTTGACGGCTTCCTCAAAGTTTTCTCCAGATAATACATCAGATGCTACTCGAGTTCCTGTTTTTAAAACTTCTTTTCCAATAGTTTTACCACCTTTTAATAAAAAGGGTAGTGCTGCTCTAAATAATCGACGAAATATACCACCAAGTCCATAGCCCTTTTGGAAATTAATACCTTTATAATAGGGCAACCCCGAGCCAATTTGACTCGCATAATGATCTTCAAATTTTTCAGCACAACAAACGTACGGTACACTCATCTTGACGTCTTCTCTTCAAATGAATGTTTCAAAAACGCATCGTACTATTTATAGTATTGGTCTCATGCGGAAATGTAAAACTATAATCACTTTACCACTTTCAAAAGGTACGAAATCACCTGAATTCAATCTGAGCTCCATTTGAATAGTTTGAAAGGAGTGCCTCGTTAAAGGTAAGTATTGCGGTCTATCATAATACTGACTGATTGTTTCACCATCATATCCTTTTATTCGAACGATCAGTAGTAAAGGAGCTTGTGTACCTCCGACAATTTGTGGAGAAATTAAATCTGAGTAGGCGTAAAAAACGGAAAAATTAGACCACGCGTCAGCCACAAATTCGCTTTTCCGGTTACCTGTTATGACTGTATCACGTTGGAATCCTAACAATTCACCTAACTTTTCTAAATGAAGGCTGCACCCTTGAACGGCGTTAATTTTTACTCGTTTCATAGCTTTATTGAAATTTATTGTAAACCGACTTGGATTTTTAGGTAAAGCAAGTTGTATAGCTGATACCTTGGCCAAAGGATACTGTGAGAAGGCCTCTCCATTTCCCTTCTAACCTTCAGTAAGAGTTAGTCCCGAATAGGGACGAAAAATATAGCACCTCCAAAACCCGTTCCACTGTCTCCCCTTCATTTTTGGTGGGGGTGCGCGTACTTCCTGGGGTGTTAAGTAATCCGAAACTAATCGACTAACCACTGTCAGAGAAAAGGGGGAATTGCAACCTGCGGGGGGTCAACTAGCTTTCAGAAGAGACTCACTCTACATTATGCTTTTTCTCCTTCTAAGAAAAACTTTAAAAATAATTTTTTTAAACTCTAAAACGGCTTTGATTATTTTCAAAATGGTTTTATCATTTTATTTAACATGCACTTTTTCTAATTATATCTTGAATTATTTATTATTTTGATTTGATTATTTAGAGAACTAATAATAACCAGAGTATTTAAATTTATAAAATTTTACTATGTATTCATATGAAAGTAATTCATATAAAGTGACTACATTAAAAATAAATTTATATTTGCTCTATAAATCAAATAAAGTTTGTTAATTTTTTTTGAAAATTGATTCGCTAACTTGTAAAACTTTTTATGTTAAAGTAAAACCTTGAGTTCAAGATTTTATTTTTTTATTACTTTTTTAATTTGTTTCTTTCAATTACAATTTAAATACATATATTTTTCACAACCTTTTTTTTTTTAATTTTAATTAATTTTTTTCAATTTTTTTAAAGATTGTACCATTTTTCTAATAGATCATTTCGATGGATCATTAAAAACAACAAACTAAAACAATTCTATGTTATTTTAAATTTTAATATATAGATTTGTGAAGCTGCTCACTGTAATTAATATAAAGATTTATCAAAAAAATCGAAATTAATTTATAAAAAAGTACGATACCGAAATTTTTGAAAGAAAAGGCATTTATTGATTTTCATTAAAACTTACAACATAACAACTGATTGAGACAAGTTTACTTTACAAAATTTTATCACTAACCCTGGGAGCTTTTCGTGTTTTTCCTCTTCATGTAATGCTAATGCGGATTTTAATTAACTATAACTACACTAATTAAAGTTTGCAGTGCAGAAATTTCTACTCAGAAAACTCTTCTCCATGAATGGCAAAAGAGGGTCAGGGAAGAGAAATTAAAATAACACATTGATTACATACTTTGTTCTATCAATATAAAAGAGCGAAAAATTGTGAATAAAAATTACATTACACACTTTTAATAGGAATTCGAAAAATTTCTCGTTATTAAATACATAAGATATATCATAATTACTAGTTTTAATGTATATTTTTAGAATATTGCTAAAAAAAGTTTCAAAAAGTGTATTAATTAGGAATCACAGATTAATGTTAAAGCAATAAAAAAAGACTAATAGTATCAAAATCTAGTGAATCAACTAAGGAATCAGGTCTGAAAACATCAAAACCAGTTTGACTGTCAGAAGTAACAAAGAGAAGCTTAACTCTAGGTATTACAACGTATTTTTATTTTTTAATATATCGTGATGAAATTTCGTGGTGTTTATAATATTCACATTCCTCATTCTTTCTATTTCATCTGGCAATCAAACTGGTTTCAATATTTTCAGTGTTGCGTTCCTAAGCAGCGGTTCATTATATTTTGATACCGTTTTTATTTTTCTCTCGTGAATATTAATTATGTTCACTAATGTTCTTTGACTTCCTTTTTTTTAAGAATTTTACAATACATGCGTATATTTTCACATTTTTCTTCATTTACTGATTTAAATAAAATTTTCATAATACTTAGTGTTCTTGTGTATGTACATTAAAGCCCTAAACACAGGGCTAAGTGCTTGTTCACGTTTGGATGATGTGTGCTCGTGTGTACTAGCTATTTTTTTTCCTTACCGTGGAAAAACAAACTATCACAGCTATTGGAGTAATTTAAACTATTTATGGAATGGAAAAATTGCAACCTTTTAAATTTTTATAATGTAAATGTTTTTTTAAACCTACAAATGAGTGTACGATATATATATATATATATATATATATATATATATATATATATATATATATATATATATTTTTAAAAAGGAAAACTGCAGTTTTGTGATGCTTTATAGTATATTGGAATATTTTTACGTCATTGTCTCGATTTTAATTAATCTCACTTTATTCAGAAGCTAAATTCTTTAATTCTGAAACATCTTTAAAAAACAAGCAAAAAAGTTTTAAAAAAAAGGGGGAATAATGTATTTAAAAAATAAATTCCACTCTCAAAATGAATAAAAACAAGAAAAAGTATTACTAGTAAATAAATAAAATGTGTATGTAGAATGAACGAATTATCAGCGAATATAATTTCTATAATAAATTACAAGCTTATAAAAGCTCCCCATATCAGTTCTTCAAAAGGACAGAGAGAGAAAAGGATTTTCAAAAAGAAAGAGTAAACGTATTTGGGAGGGAGGGAGCAAGACCAAGACCACATACGGAGAAGATTAGACCGCAATCGTCTCTTGGAGAATGAACTTGGGGGTGGAAGTTGCCTTCCTCCCTTACTCAAAGGTAGAAAGTGACTTGAGTTTCAAAGGCAATATTACAAAAAGTAATAAAGATAAAAAAAATTGACCTACATTTTCGTGGATAGGAAAGATTGAAAAAATTATTAGTATTTTTTTTAAATTGATCACTCTGATTCTTAAACAAGAAAAATCGATTCAAAGTATGACAAGCCCGCCATAGACTTTACATGTTAAAAGCAGAATTGAGGAGTCTGCTTGGTTCAACACTTTTCTCCCGGCAACCACGATTGGGGACCCGACCTTCTGATCATATGAGCTCGCCCCGTGCTCTTTGTTCGCCAAGGCTGATACAATATCGAACATTGATTCATAACACCCCACATCAATTGTTTGTTTAACAGTCGATGCGATATTACCATTACTAATCGTGTATCGAAAATAATTATTAGTTTCATTAACGATCAGCCAAGAATGCGGATAGATGATTTCAGATAGGCCTACTTCCCATTCACCTTTTAGATTAACTGGTATAGGTAACTGCGTCTTAAAATGAGAGATTTTGTTGTTAGGAAAAAACTGCACGGAGCTATCAGAGGGTAACGTCACGTTAGAAAGACATTTTCGAGAATCCCAAGTAGCACCTGATATTAGATATTACCAGAAAATCGGCAAAATCTAACGTTATCCTGCACAACTTCTAAGATTAGAAAGATACAAGAGGTCGCTGTTTGCTCAGCATCGTATAATATTAGATTCAATGCAAACTAAGATTATCTAGCGTTCGCCATAGTATTATTTTGCATTAGTTTTAACGCTTTATAATATTACGTTTTGTATTTTCTGATATTATCTTTCTTTGCTCTTTATTTTTGGAGTAAGCAAGAGGAGGATTTGGGTGGTAGTAGAATAATTCGGAATATAATTTTATTTAATTTTCTGTATTGCTGTGGAGCAGAACATAGAACAATAGTTTTATAATGTCATTCCATGCATTATTACACAGCAATGCAGAAATACTAAATAAAATTATTTTAGCGAACTCTGCTACCATCCATTTTCCTCTCTCTTACTCCAAAGTATATCTTATGTTCTGCTGATTTTCCTGAATATTTCAAATTTATTTAAGAAATAATACTATATCACAACTTTTATTGATATTTTTTTCCTTTCTTCATGCAATGGGTTTTCTGACAAATTTTATATCATTAATAATTTTCAAGTTTTTAATTTTAAAATGTACTCGTAATTTATTTATTTTTAAAAATGAGCTTATTTTAACAAAATCTCAATTGAATTTGTTAGTTTGTAATATATATATACATATTTTTTTTTAAATGTGTAACTTAAGCCATTTGCAATTTCACAATTATCATTCATTATTTATATTCTGAAATTGTAAATTAAGAAAACAACACCACATAATTGCTAAGTTAAATTTACATTTGAATTGAGTCGAAAATTTAGCTTAACTTTTTTTTCTACTATATAACTAAGCCATTCATTTCCAAAAATATTATAATAAAATTATATCTCGAATTTTTAAACTGTTATTTTTTGTAATAACTGAAACAATAAAGAAAATTAAAAAAAAATTCAAATTACTTACTTGCATAAATTATTTCACTTCTATCACTGAAATTAAAGAGAGAACTACTTACGTAACTTTATCCTTTTAGAATCTGAAATTTTACTTACAAAACACTTGAAACAAAACCTAAAGGCACCTGTAGAAATATTTTCAGGGAGTGGAAACAAAAAAAGCCTTTATGAATTTCTTTTAAAAACATTTGCAATTATTTTTTGTAATGTAAAAATAATTTTACATTGGGACATCAGAAATTTTTAGCGATTCAATAATTTGTTAAAGTACTATGTACTTTTATTTACTTAAAGTTTAGATAACATTTAAATGTCAAAACCAAAAAAAATTTTCAAATATTGTATTTTATCAGAATTAAATTTGCACAAACATTTAAATGCATACAAGAAAGACGAAAAAACATAATACTTTTTTACTATAAGTTGCTTTTATATTGATCCAAATTTGACTACCATCATCAGTTACTTTTGAAAAACCTTGCTATCACAAAATATTCTTTATAATATAAGCAATATTCTTTTCTAAATTGATCAGGAATTTTTATCATAATATAAATGTTATTCAGTCAAAAGAACTTTTTACGATTATAATTATTTTACAATTATATTATTTTAAACATGATAAAAATAAAAAAGCAGAAATTTTTGTCTCAAATTTTAAATGAATAATTATGTGAAAATTTCCAAAATTAAAATAATAAACACAATGTTGATAATGAAAATCCTCAAGAGTTTGAGTTATACTTTAAAATCAGCATTTAAAAAAAAAATTGCTTCCGATATCATCACAGAAATTAAATGGAGAGATACTTATGTAGCTTTATTCTTTAAGTATCTGAAATTCTATTGAACAAAACACCTAAAACAAAACCCAAACACAACGTCGAAATTTTTCCAGGGAGTGAAACCAGGAAAGCAACTAATATTATGAAAATTGCTATTAATTTTTTGTAATGTAAAAACTACTTTTAGGGGCACATCAGAAATTATCATCAATTCGATAATTATTTAAAGGTGTTATGTACTAAACCAACAATCTTTGCAAACAATTTACATAATATTTTAATTTCAAAACTGTCAGTAAATATTATGTTTAATCTAAATTAAATTTGCACAAACATATAATAGCAATCAAGAACGAGACGAAAAAATAATAGCATTTTTAACAGCATCTTTTAAAAGTTGCCTTTGGTATGAATGATCAAAATTTGACTACAATCTATTACTCTTTTGAAAACGTTGCTATAAAAATAATGATTTTTGTTTGAAACAATTCTGTTGCTTTCATTTCGCTGATTTTAGATTATGTGTTATGACATAAATAGGTTTAGAAAAAAGTAGGTGTAATATGTAAACATTTTAAACAGAGCTTTTCAGAAAATAAATTTTAAAAAATTAAGCAGACGCTAGAGTCAATTTTCTGGTATTGATCAATTAGCCATAAAAATTTTTTTTAAAAAATTATGTATTTAAAAACCTGCTTTGCAAAGAACCTTACTGATAAAAAATTAAACAAGATTCTACTCTACGTTGGTTTAAATTTTTTGCTTTACCAATAATGTAAATAAATGTTCAGCTAAATTTTTAAGAAATTTTTACTATTATCAATATTTTAAACATCATAAAAATATATATATACACTTCTTATCTCAAATTTGAACTAAATAATTCAAAATTAAAGTAAAAATACAATGCTAGTAGTATAAATGCCCATAAGCTTAGAGTTACTGTTTAACAATGATGCTAAAATAAAATTGTTTCCGATTTTTAAAAATTTAAAAGAAACTTAATTCTATCAACATCTAATTTCAAAATGCTTAAACATTACTATCATGACTATAAAAAAATTTCTAACATTATATCTTATTAAGTTTTATTAATGAACACATATCTGTCTATCCAATTTTCTAAAATTTTGAAGATTTATTACAAAAATGCAGTATAAATAACACAATGCAGTAGTTAAGAATAAAAAAATTAATCAAACCAAATCATGACAAACATTGTTTCACAATTTAATTATATTATTTTAAAACAAAACACAATATAAACTTCACTCAACTATAAAAGCAATATATTCTTACCGTCATTGTTTAATATAAACATAATCCTTAAGAACACATATTTGTCATTAAATAAAATAATTTTTATTTTTAATGCAAAAAGCAACAGTTCCGACTATGTGATATCATTTTAATTATTATTTTTAAATAGAAAGAATTCCAAAACTTTACAGTCATTTATTTCATGCAGTTCAAAGTTCTTTTCCCTTCACTTGCAACTTTTTGCTTATGTGCAACTATATTTCAGACCAATAAACTGATGAATTGTTGCTGGATTGAAAGATTTTATAAAATTGTCAGCAACAGTAAACAACGTGTAACACACAGCAGCGATAAATCACACAGAGCTACATCTTTTGTCAAACTTCTACACAACAACAAGAGGAATTTCAGCTCCGGCAGATTTAATGAAAATCGAACAGCATATACACAGCAGTTGTTTTGTGTCAGGATCGAAAGTTACGGGCCCTCGTCTTCTACCAGTATGTCATTCTCCATTTGCATTATCCAGCAGCCTCAGACGAAGCTAAAATTATAAGAGAAGAGTTAAACTTTACATTGAAAACACTAAATTTAAAACTCTACTATACTAAAAGTAAACAAATAATTATTAATTCAAAAAGGACAAATCTTCTTTGAAAAAAATGCACTAAAAAGCAGCAGAAATTTCATAAAAAGAGAGAATAAAAATAGAAATAAAGGAAACGAAGGGAATAAAATAAATTATTCATATTTTTAATTTATTTTATTCCCTTCGTTTCCTTTATTTCTATTTTTATTTAAAACTCTACATTGAAAACATTAAATTAGTAAATTTAAAACTATTAAGCTATTTAAAACTATTAATATGAATTTTAATAGGTCTAAAATTTAATAGGTAGAATTCAGTAACAATACCTGCACCAAAAAATCTTAGTATCACTGCGCAAGAATCGAAAAACATTTCATTTATAACCGCTCTCAAGTAATAATTTTATTCATTCTTAATTATTTTTTATTTTTAAAAAACGAAGAAATTGTAATTCAAAACCCTTAAGCCCTTTTTAATTGAAGTGAATATTCAAGTATATATACAGATACAAAAATATATCAAATTCAATGCTTTTTAATTTTTTTTTTTTTAAGATAAAGTACAATGATACTTAACTATCAAAATATTTTTGTACATTATATAAGCTCATAGAGCCAATAGGAAATATTCACACTTTTACTAAGAACTTCCTGAATAAAAATTTTAATACCTTTTCAGCACTGCTCTTCATTTAACGTAAACACAATTTTAAATAAACCATATTGTTGCTAATTTTTTAACCATTTGCTATCATTTATAAATTAATATAATTAATAATGTATAAAAAACATGCAAATCTGTCTATACTCAAGAAATGAAAATCAAAATGTTTAACTAATTATTTTACAATATATTAAACAGGAAACTTAAATAATGTAACAATAGTGTAATGTAACAAAAGTAGCCGATTAATTAATAATTATTTCAACATGGCAAACTTCTTTACTAAATATTACTTTTTATCTTTATCATTGTTGGAGTGAAATTCTGTCAGATGCGAATTACCATGTAAACATTGCTTTTACGAGCCTTTTCTAAACTAACTACAATATACTTGTAATTTATAGTCGGACAATACGTTTTAACAGAGTAGTCAACTACTACAAGCAAACATTATTAAAAATGAGCACAATCATAATATTTATTGAGATTCATTAAATTAATTCTTGAATGTTTTGAAGAAGCGGTCAAGATTATTAAGTACACGGAATGTTTCTAAAGTTTTATGTATCTATCATTGAAATTTATAAAGTTTACTAAATAATTACTAAATTATAAATACCTTTGAAGTTAAAAATGTCATTCTAGCTGATTACCACGATCAATGGCGGCGGCGATGTAAACATTCCCAAGGAAGTTACAACTCAACAATTGCACTGGCGGAAACAGCTTATTTCTGCTAATATTATGTTTTCTTGCATAGGTTTAAATTAGCTAAAAATGATATTTTAAGTAATATTTAATTTATTGTTTTCTTTCATAAATAAATGTTTATTTATTAATAATATGGGATAACCTTTCGGAAAAATGTGGCGCTGTACCAAAAGTAATGAAATAGATGATTATTTTGAAATTTCGGATGTTAGATCGAATATAGTCTTATATCAAATTAGTTCTAACACTAGAAGATAGGATTCAAGAGTATTGCGTTTTCTAGCACGGCAGTAATATATTGCATCTTGCCAGTATTAGATCATATCTTTTTGCTACCTGGGATGAGTCTTCAGAGGTTAACTTTCACTATTTATACTTTTTGAATATCACTCACCCAGGCATTAAACTTTTCAGGATAGCCTAAAAATTTAACAAAATATTCTGTGCTTCCTCCTTTCTTTCTCTTTTTGATAACTTTTTCTACGGGATAATAACCCGAGTTGACTACTTTTTGTAATTCTTCTGCATAAAAAGTACCTTCTATTGCTTCATTCTTTAAATCTTTTAATTTATACACTATGGGATTTCGATGAACTATTTTATTTACGACAAATAATTCTCGTGTCCAATTATTTTCATATCCTTTCTCAAATGTAAGTTTTGATTTACTAATGCGAACAGTGTCACCGACTTGAAAAACAGGGTTATCAATATTCACCTTATCGCTAGATAAATTATTCCATCCCAGGTAGCAAAAAGATGTGATCTAATGCTGGCAAGATGCAATATAATACTGCCGTGCTAGAAAACGCAATACTCTTGAATCCTATCTTCTAATATTAAAGCTATTATTATGTAAAATTAACCAGTATTCGATCTGATAGTCGAACTTTAAAAATTATCATCTATTTCATTACTTTTGGTGCTGCGCTACTTTTTTGTGGAACGGCACATCAAATTATTAATAAATAAATATTTATTTCTAAAAGAAAACAATTATTTCAATTATTCACGAAATATCTTGTTTACGAATGCAAATTTTATGCTACCAAACGCAAAGGAGTATAAGTTATCGTTTTCGCGAATGATACAGTCTGTTGAGTTGTTCTCTTTTGCTGATGTTGTTTACAAGCCGTCCGCCATATTTGTGATTTGTTAAATACATCTGCTCGACAACTACTTCTTATACTTCTCGTTTCTGTTTCGGAAATTTATTACCTAGGAAATGTCAGGTAAAAAGAAAAATCATTTATCTATTAAAAGGAAAGCCGAGAACCATGTAAAATTGGCTGAAAAATAGTTGATTTTAGACTCTCTTGTTAGTAAGGCCAGACGAAATTATTTACTATCTTCTTGCTCCTCGTCTGAAAGGTACATATATTCTGATCATTAAAAGACTTTGTTTTGATTTTCTTTCTTTTAAAATATTACTCTTGAAGTGTAATCTGTAAAATTATTTTAAAGATGAAAATGTTCATATTAAAATTTAAGCAATAGTTTTCAACTCTTTTTATTTTTAATTTACGTTATTTAAGAGGCCAAGTGAAAGAAAATTAATCTGCCTTTTAACATTCTTTAAAACTAGATTGCTATATTTCGAGTTAATATGAATTGTGTTAATGTAACTAAATATTAAGAACAAATTAATTTTTGTCTTACGAAAATGCCTAGCAATGTTAAAATTTTGCATTAGGATACTTAAAATCATTTGTTTTGATAAAAACAATTATTTCCAATTTTTGTTTTACTTTAGTTCAAGTATATATTAAATATCAAATAAATTTTAAGTATTTTTATTTTATCAAAGTATATTATTTGCAGATTTAATTATTATTAAAGAAATTTTCCTTGTACCGGTAATTTATTTGCATTTCTATCTAAATTAACAAAATATTTCCTGCAACATGAGCTGTTTGCAATCTACTGTAATTCAATATATTTTAAAAAATGATATTATTACTTTGCAGACCCATTAATTCTACTTTTGAAAATAAAAATTCTGGGAATGAATCCACTGCCATCATAGAATCCAATGATATTAATACTTCAGAAAGTATAAATTTGGAATCAGTAATAAATTTTGATACTGAAAGTGATTTTAATATTAATTTTTCAAATATAAATTTTTTTTAAATTGTTTTTTTAAATTCTGTTTTGACGTTGAGATTGTTAGCAACGGAAAGAGAATAGTTGTCATTCAGTTTTTTAAAAATCGATCGTGAAGGACATGTTTCTTTTTTTCAATTGCATTGTAATTTCACTATTTACAATTATTCTAAATGGAAAATTAATACTTGAATTATTATTTATTTATTTATTTATTTTGAGTGATAAAATAACGACCTCTTTTCACTTTGACAGGCTATCCAAAACTTGTCTAAAATGTTTATAAATACATTTTTTGAGCTATAAAGTTATAATAAATGATAGTTTTTTTTTTCTCTTCAAAACATTTATCCTTATTTTTACCCACTTTCTAAACAATTTTGGGAAAAATGTCACCATTTTTCTTCTTTTTGCCTTTGAACTTAACTGCTTGCAGAGCTGAAATTGTTAGAGAAATATTGTGCTGATTTGTTTCATCATGTAAATATGCTTATGCACTTAATTTGACTATAAATTTTAATTTGATTATAATTGTTATATGTATATTGTTATAACCTCATTCCTTCATCATAATTTTTGTACTGTGTATATAAATGTTTAATTTTATTGTATGTAAAAATCTATTTCAAAGGAAAAAAGTATGCTGTTGTGATTTTCACAGAAAGTGACACTGTCGAAGTCATACCGTCTAAGTGGTTATTGAGCAAAGATGTGGCAAAGTGGCCCAGCAAGTTGCCCACTTATCAAATTACTAAGTATCTGCGGGACAACTTGCCTGCAGATGACCAATGGGAGAATTTTAAAGTTAGAGTTCTTTGCTCTTTCAGTTAGTATATCTTTTTTTTATATTTCTCATTAGGATGTTACGAAGATAACAAAAAATAAATAATTTAATTTTAGGTTCTTTTAAAAGTGCCCACATTAAAGCTTAAGAAGCGCAACAAACATCAAATCTTGAGACATCTGCGACTGAAGATGATGCAACTAATACAAAAAGGAAATGGCAAACACCTATACAATTTCAGCAGGATTCCAGTACTGATGATGATCTTGAAAATTATTTAAATTTTAAGAAATCTTCTGGAAAGAAAAGGTGTAAGGTACCCACCCTTCCCTCTTCAAGTTGTGAGTAATTTTTTTTATTTATTTATCTTTACTTTTAAAGTAAACAATATAAATATAATATTTATTTCACTTTATATAGTTACCACTGAAGTCGCGGCTGTTGCACAGTCATCCCAAAGCTATTCGGAATCTATGTTGGCAGGCAGTGACATTTCGATTACTCTCAATGGTATGTATATGTACAAATTTGATTTAATTTTAATGATATCGTATACAGTGTGCTTTAATATAAAATATTAAAAATCGCAAACTTCTACTATATTTATTTTATCAAGCCAGATTAGCAATTATAGATTTCTGTATAATAAGTATTTGTTATAGTTTTTTTTTTTTTTTTTTAATGTTTCATAAAATTATTGGCTAACTTTTCACCTTGTTTTAAAGTAATATTAAATTTTTGCTTATTTCTAAGATTAGTTTGCTTTTTATCATTTATGTAGGAGTCCCATCAGTTCCCATTGTCTTTGATGAAGTTCCACAGACTTCCAGCAAAGTCCCAGAGATGTTTCCAGCTATGACAGAGCTGAATAATTTGTATCCAGAAACCTCTGTTACAGTTCCAGTGCCAGAAATTACCAATTATTATTTATAGAAATTATAGAAATTACCAATGCTGCCTCATTATTTGGAATGAGTGAGTTGTTATTAATTATTCCTATCATTATTTATTGATAATGATTTAACCTTTTGGCTACGGCAACAAAGATGAAAAAATTCTCCTCTTACCACGGCGCTTTCTTACCGAAATTCATCCCCCACTTAGTCTGTGGGAGGTAACTACTTTAACCAGTTATGAATAGGAAATATTTTGTTGCAATTTGTACCTCACTTTTCATGGTGGGAGAAGAAGCAGGGTTATAGACCAGTAGTTATTTTTGGCATAGTTATACATATTTTGGCTTGCTTTTTTTTTTTTTCTAATGTAGAGAAAAGCTGAAATGTAATTTTTTTAAAGTTTTTTCTAAATATATTAACAATTTCTCTAAAAAACAAGCAAGTTTTTTTTCATAAATTATTAAAAATATTTATTATTTAAAAACAGGGTGTATATTAGGAATCTTGATTCTTAAAGGAGTATATTGATCTACAAACGAAGCATTTGTAGATAATTTTTTTCCAAGTATATTTACAATTTCTCTAAAAGAGGCAAACATTTTATAAATTATTTAAAATTTTTTTTTTTTTTTAAACGTGTATTTTGATGTGCTTGATTCTTGAAGGATTATAAATAGACCGCTACAAAAGAAACACATTACGTTGATAAATAGAACCTTGTTTGAAGTTTTATTTTTGTCTTACAGTTATAAACAAATTTATCCTATATGATATTGTTTAAGAAAAAAAAAAAAAACTCAAATCTGTTTGAAATGAGATGTGAGTAAAGCAGTGAGCGGCATTATTTTTTTTTTTTATATTTTGAAAGTTCATTTCATTTATCGGTTTAAAAAGTGATGCCAAATGCAATTTTTTTTATTCAGATTTTGTTTAACTATTTTACGTGTTTTTCCCCTTTAAGATCGCATAAAGTACACTATTATAAAATTTAAAACAAATATCATAAGAGATAAAAAATTGTATTTAAATCATTAATATTTTTTATATATAAAATAAATTTTTAAATATTGTTTCTTGGACAAAATTGAATAAGTTTAATGCTAATTATTTAATCCCTTTTAATAAACGGGATGTTTCTGCAATAATATTTTGCATGTAGAACTTATAATTTATTCATTTAACTACATTATTTATTTTTCATACTTGCACTTAATGATTAAAATATTCAGTTTTTTTCTTATTTTAAGAAAAAATACTGGTGACAAGAACAAAGCTATGTAGCTAATACTTATGAGCATATAACATACGTGCATATGACAGTTTCTGTGTACATAATTCTAATAAATGTTTTCTTTATTTTTTCTCTAATAGAAAATGAACTTGTCATTTTTCATAACAAAAATTCGTGAGCCTATTTACCTAAAAAATTTGTCACATTTCAAAAAAAAATTTAAAAAATAAATGAAATTTAAAACAAAATTCTCGAGCATTTGATATGTTTAAAATTTTAATAACGGTACGTATTGTATGCTAAATGTTTCATTATATCCAATGTTACATCGCTAAGATTTGATAATGTTTATTTTAAGATTTGATAATTTGTTTATAATATAATTAGAAGTTTTACTCATTTTTATTTATGTTAAAAACTGCAAAGTTCAGTTCAAAAGAAAGTATCTGTTGACCTCAAATCCTTTACAACTAATAATTTAAAAATAAAAAGTTTCAGGTCATCTATCAAACACATCCATACAAGCTCGATTGACATACTGAAGGCAAAACATGCATTTACTTTAATAATTGTGTGGTCCTTTCCTCAGGTGTCCAGAATTAGCTATTGTTAAAAATTTTAAAAATGACAGACCCCGAAATATATTATCAATATTTCTGAAGCTAAACAAAGAGGCAGGAAATGCCATTTTGCCTGTGAAAGAGGCAATACTGAAAGGTAGAAATGATTTCGATACCATGTCTTTTTCTAAATAAGGTAAACAATATATTTTGTGAGAAGTAAATTACATTGTGGCAAGCTGTGAAGGCACAGATAGAAATATTTCCTGGAAACTTAGAAAGAAAAATATGTTTCTCAGAGAATAGAGCGGGGGGCAGTATGTAGTTCAATAGCTTATCATGTGGGTGGCATTTTTAGAAATGGAGATTATTTCATTGAGAGTAAACTTGTTGTTCAAGGTCACATATTAAAAACAATCCTATAGATGTTCACATAATAACTTTTCTGCCTTCCAAACGCATGACAACTACCAAGAAAAGACACAGTTTGAATGATTTTATCTTTAGACTGCAATCCGTTTTATTGAGCCGCTTTTTTTTTTATCTACACCGGCAACTCTATTCACTTTTCAACCATTATCATTTAAGGTGGTCTTGTGAAGTAAAAATCTATATTGAACTCAATTTTCCATTCATATGCCAATTTTGCAGACCTCCAAAGTCTCGTCTGGTGCGTTATCGTTTTTATTTTGAATCAGGAAGGATTCTGCATAATTTTAAAATGCATCATACTTGACAAATTTGAGAATTGTTAATTTTTAAAAGGAGAATTCAATCATTTTAATTATTCATTGATCTTTAGTTATCTATAACTATATCTGTTCCCCTTCAATACACTATTAAGAACTTATACTTGTTCTTTCACTCTTTTTTATTGGGAATTTCTTTGATTTTCAGAAGTTCTTCCAATAAAAAAAGCTCATAATCATATTTATGTTTGAGTTTATATATAGTTATGTTATGTTTATATATAGTTATGAGTTTATATATAGAATATAGGAAAATGGATAAGAGGCAGAAAAAGAAATTAATCAAGTCTCCTTCTGGCAGTACATACTAAAAAGGGATAATAATAATAATAGGGTTTTAAATTCTTCAACTAATTATTTTTTGAACAAGTTTAAAAACAATCTGAATTTGAAAAAGAGAGTTAGATTCAGTTTTGGCCGTCCGATTCTTAATTTTCTATAATAATAATTACATCAAAAATAATTTTTTTTCCTTTAGATCAGAAAAACTGCAATTTAGTTTCAAAGAAATTTGTGTTTCTTTCTTCTTTTTTTGCCATGAGAAGCTAAATGCGTTTTTATTTTTAAATTATTTGGATCTTAAAAGAAGCTCATTTTAACTATAAAAACTTAATTAATTATTATTTTTTTTAATTTTTTAAAATTTTTCTAGTTCTTAAACAAAATATTTATGTATGAAATTTCGTATAAAACATTTAGGATGGAAAATAAATTTTTTTCACTAACAAATAATTGAAATTTTCATGAAGTTCTAAACACAAATGGGGAATAATAATATAAAGAAAAGACTCCAAATCTGAAATAAAAAAAAAAATAAAAAAAAAAAAAAATGATAATAAATTAAATATTAAATAATTTTATAAAATAGATCTCAAATGAAAACAAATAATTAAATAATAGCACAGCTATCATAAAGACAATAAAAAGTTTATAAGCACTCAAAATTCGCCAAAAAATAAAAGAAAATCTGAATTTCTTTCAGCCAAGTCAAAGAAGACTCTGATATACATCGCTCCATTTTCCAACAAAAGGGTCTTTTAAAAGAGGAGTGTGTTAATATGACAGGTTAATGGGTGGTCAAACAAGTTCAGGGGAAAGAAATAGCCGGCACAACTGTTGTGCCCACGCCGTTGTAAGGTCAAATTTTTTTAGCGGCACATATGCTGTGCCCGCCGTTGCCAAAGGGTTAATAAAAGTTGCTTTAATATATAGTCTTTTATAAACTTATAACATTTAAATATTTTTTTGCATAATATTGTAAATTATTTTTCAACAAATTTTGCAAAACTATGTAACGTTTTGTAGATTGACCAACTGCACCAATTAACAAACGTTCTTAACTAAATTATGACGTTTGTTCACACCTATTTCGATCAACTCGCAGTTCGTCACTCAGGGGTAGAGCTCTCAGTTGATCCATCCTATCATGTCTTTTTATGTCATAATAATGGATTCTAATATATTGATCATTTTTAGTGTTTTTAATAGTTCATATTAGACATGTAGTTATTGGCATCCATAGAAAGTAAATTCTACGAGCATTAATGGAGCTCTCGTCTGTACCTCAATGCTCAGCAATCACTTATTATTCAGTGTTTATGTCCTATTGTTTAGGCTATCACAATGTAGCTAATGTATGTTTCTGTCACCATTTTGTCCATACATCATCACATTTATTTGCATCTTAAACTTATCTTTTTGATGTTACCATGATAGTTACGCATTGTGTTGAATCTACCATTAAAGTCATGGATTTAGCTTCAGTGCCCTGGTAATTATTATGTACATTTGTCACTCCAGTGAACGATGCAGTCCCTACAGTGCCGAGTATGGCAGAGAAAAGGTGTCTGTTTAAGATCCAATACAAATTATTTTAACATTTGAAGTCTTTATTTTGTTTACTGCAAGTGCAAATATTAAAATTTGATTTTATCTTTTATTTAGTGAAACGTTTGTTTTATGAATTGGAGTGGTTGAGTCAGCAGATAAAAAAATTGACACACGAGCATGCCCAAATGAATGCCTCATTAGTAGGGTTACAAATTGATGCTGGAAAAAGGGTTGCCACTCCCATTATTTCCAATCTTATTCCGGACCTTAATTTGCCAATCCAAACAGATGATGATTTAGTTTGTTTAAATCAAAAGTTATCAGAAGATACTACATTGTCTTCAATTTTGGTAATTATAACGTTTTTAAAATATTTTTTAATTCATTAACTTATAAATAATTATTATTATTTGTGTGTGTATTTGTGCAATATTTAATTCATTGTAGACACTTTTAAAAGCAAATCAAATTATTATAGCCACTTAAATTTAGAAAGCTACTAGCAGTTTATTTATTTTTGACAAAATGTTGATTCCTTATTAAATGAAGTCATAAATCCTTTCTTTTTATGTCATTTAATGTTTCAAAATAATATATTCAGCATATATATTATCTAAAATTAATGAAATATAGAGTAGTACAAAAGTGATATCAAAAGCTTATGTGCTGTTGGTCTAATAAGGGTTAATTCTCTTTTAAATATGTTCAAACATTTCTTAAATTTTAATCATTTCAGTGCCCCCCCCCCCCCTCAAGCTCTTGGGCGAAAAAAAAAAAAATTCTCTCCTCTAAATCCACCCCCTCCAAACTATTCGTTTTATTTAGTGTAAAAATTCCCCCCAAGCTTTAAGTGGGCGCATCATGCGCCCACCTTATCCCCTGATGGGGGCCCCTGAATCATTTAGATATTTTTCGGTGCTGGACAAAGAAAAAAAAAATTAATAATCTTTTACCATTTAGATGTTTATTTAAAATATAATCTTTTAGTCGAGGACTAAGACAAAACACATATCTAATTAAATTGTTTAAAAAAAAAAGAGAAATTAAAATAAATTATATAAAGTTCAGTTTCTTTTACTAATTCCAAAAATTTTGTAAAATAACCAACCATCATATTAATTGTATGTTAATCATCGAATGAAAAATATCTCAAATAAAAATTAATTTTTAAAAAGTTTACTTCAGTAAAATTTATTTGTGTATTTAGTTAGATTTGCTTTGTTCTTTTACTTTACATTTAATAGCAACTTGTCTTACAGCAATACTAAATTATGCTTCAACTGGTTCCTTTAAATATTTCTGTCTATTTTGCTTCAATAATAATTTTTTTGCTTTTTTTTTTTAGGTTAGCTACCTTTCAAATTGGCAAACATTTGTCCTTCTTTACCACTAACTTATTAAAAAAAAAAAAATTGTGAAAGATGTTGCTCTGCAATACAGTAGACTTGGGAGAAAGGGAAAGAAATCTCTTGAAGACTTGAGGGAAATATTCCATGTGCTTTTGGGTATGCATTTTTTTATTTCTAAACTATGAATAACATGAATTTCAATTTTAACAAGCTTCATGACCTGGGTGTTTCATGGAAAATGAAGAGGCATTTGTTCTATGTTGGTGAAAAAGAGAATGAATATTTAAAGTTAATTGCTTAGGATTTTAGTCATTGAGTTGTTGAAACTATAGTTCATCATCAATTACTATAGAGCTTATTTGTGAAAAAAAAAAAAATTAAAAAGCAATAATTACATTCTAAAGGAAAAGATAGATTTAAATTTAAGAGAATAGTTAAAAATTAAAAAAGTCTTCTTGAAAATAACATTTAAGTTAAAATGTTTGATATATATAAAAAAATAAAAAACGTGATACCCATACATGCTCCACTGCTGTAAATTACATTGTTTGAAAATAGTCAAATTATAACAACATTAAGAATAAAACATTTAAATATATGTGTCCGAGAATTGACAGAAATGAAATAGAATATCGAAACTTTTTTTTTTTATTATAAAGAATTTTCTTCTAAGCCTGGCTTTTGCCTGCTGTCACCTTGCCTTAATGTGCTAGTCTGTTTGTCCTTCAATTTTTGTGTTTTAACCTGATCTCAAACTATTAATCAGTGAAGTAGTGCGAAATGTCTACCTTCACCATTAAAATCCATTGAATCACCGATTGGGAAAATGTTACAAATGTTTTTTTTTATTTATTTGCAAAGTAAAATAAAAAGTAATTTTTTATTGCAAAATTTATATAAATTATTTATTTAAAAATAAAAAATGTTTTTTCTTTTTAAATTGTTCACTTTTTTCCTCTTATTTTTATTAGCTGCAATGTCACTCCGCTTTCCAGAAGTTAAACGTGAAGAGCTCACAGAAAGACTTGGCAAGGTCCTCTCTTGTGCCAAAGAATGGGGTAATTCAAGGAAAAGATCTTCCCTGGTGGAGTTAAACTACCTCAGTAATTCATTGATTTTCTCGGATAACTTGTAAAAAGGAAAAAGAACATGATATATGATCTGTGATGTATTCGGATGTGATATTAATATTATAAGAAGTTTTTATTTTTCTCTATTAATTCTTTTTCTTTTTTTTTTCACTGTGATATAACCAAGAAATTGTGAAAAATCAATAAAGAATTTAGCTTAGTTATTTTTCTATTTATTGACTTAGCACAAATTTTTCTGTAATAATTTTCTTTGTAAACATTTTTCTTTTATCTTCATTTTGTCAACAAAACAATTACAAGTAATATTTAACAGTTTGTAGTTTTTCTTAATGTGATTGTAGCTTTTTTACATAACTCAATTTTATTGAGATTGTTTAACTAAGGATTAAAAATTCAATCATATTTTTTAAAGTTGAGAGCGAAACATTTTAGATTGATTGTGTTTCAGTAATAATAAACGTATAATGTCATTAAGCCAAAAAAAAAGGAAATTATTTTTTATCAATAAGAGATAAGCTGCTCAAAATTTAGCATTCAATTTTTAGTATATTTTATTATATATTAGTGCAAATATAATAAGATAAAGCACAATATTACTTGGTTTTGAAATTTAAATGTCATGTAATTTTTTTGGATAAAATTGCTGGTTTAATACATAGTAGCTTTAATTCAATTATAGAATTATTAAATTTTTCTGATGTGCCATGTATTTAAAAAAAAAAAAGGAATTTAATAACTAATTTCAATATTAAATCCTTTTCTGGTTTTACTGTCTGAAAAAATATCTTCACATGTCTTTGGGTTTTGTTTAAGTTTTTCTGTTAGGTGAAATTTCAGGTATAGAAAAAATTAAGTTACGTAAGTATTTCTCCTTTCAATTTCAATAGGAGAAAAATATTTGGAAGTAAGTAATTTATTTATTTTAAATTATTTAAAGAGATTATTATATTATTTTAAATTATTTATTAATTAATTTATCAAATTCAAGTGAGATTATGATAAACTTGGCTTAATTTTAAAAAAAATTTAAGTATATTTTTAAAATTAAAGATAAACACTTGAAATGATATAAAATTTATCACTTAAATCTTGATATAAAGAAAGGGAAAAAAATCAATTAAGTATTATGTCTTAATAAAATTTGAAAATTTCATTCATAAAAATCAGTTGGATTCAAAATAATTTGGAGTAAGAGGAAGGAAAATAGTAGGTAGTCGAATTCGGTAATATAATTTTTTTAGTATTTATGTGTTGTTAAAGTAAATAATGCACGGAAAGACATTATTAAACTGATGATCCATGTTTTACTGCTTCACAGCAATGCATAAAATTAAGTAAAATTATATCACCGAATTATTCTACCATCCATATCTTCCTCTTGCTTACTCCAAAATATAAAAAGCAATGCAAGATATCAGAAAATACGAAATCTAATATTATAGAGCATCAAAACTAATGCAAAACAATATTACGGCAAACGCTAGATAATATTACTTTGCATAGAATCTAATATTATATAATATTACAGCGAACGCTAAATAATATTAGTTTGCATTGAATCTAATATTATACGATGCTGAGCAAATAGCGACCTCTTGTATCTTTCTAATCTTAGAAGTCGTGCAAGATAACGTCAGATTTTACCGATTTTCTGATATCTAATATCATGTGCTACTTGGGATACTTGGTTTTGATTATCTATAGTCACTGAGGATGGTTCCATTTTTATACTTCTATGCTTTGTATGATTATAACTATGGATTAATTTAGAAAGGACATCAATGTATTTTTTAGTATTAAACTCTGTAAAGTATTTCCACATCTTAGTTTTTAAAGTGCAATTGAATCTTTTAACAATACTTGCTTTAGTTTCATTATTTGTTGTAAAAAAATGAACTCCTATCTTTTTAAGATATTGCTGCACAAGTTTATTTGTAAATTCCGTACCTTTGTCTGACTGTAAATTTTCTGGTTTTCTATCTTTAAAAATAGATTTTAAAGCAGACAATATATTTTTGGCTGATTTGTCTTTTACAGGAACAGCCCAAGCAAACTTTGAGAAACAATATATACAAGTTAACAAATATTTGAATCCATTATTAAATTTTGCTAAAGATTGCATGTGCACTAAATCAATTTGAAATTGTTCATCTATACCTCCAACAATCACTCTATTACGTTTAAATTTGTGCTTCACAGGTTTATCTTTAAGAATCTTTAGTCTCTAACCATTTCTTAACGTCACTTTTCTTCACTTTACCTTTCACGGAATCATAAATAGCATTTACACCTCCAAAACTACCAGAATGTTCTGGATTATTATAAACGGATGATAACAAATTATCCATTATATATTAAAATTAAATCAAAATCAATAAAACTCTGCTGTAATTTTGTTACTTGCTAAGCTTTAAGAATTTTTAAAAAATTACAACTGAATCTAACTCTTACAAAATATATATTTTAAAAATGCTGGTATGCAAGAAACATTTCATTTAACTATTTAAAATCCTTAGCTTACATGAATATTTCAAAATAATCCAAACTACAATAATAAATAACGATAATAAAGATAAACATTCTGACAAAAGCAATACCCAGCCAACTGAAAGAGAAAAATGTCTAGCAGTTGAAATAGAAAAAAAAAATCCAATTGATATCTGAAATCGATGCACTTTTATACTATTTATGTAAAAGTAAACAGAAAACAAGTTTAGTTAAATTTAAAATGTTTTATTAATTCTAATAGAATGCAAAAAAACTATTTACTTATATATATTTTAAAAAATAATACTGCAATATACATTAGTACAATATTGTTACATATCCATAGATTTGAAAACATGTTCGTTGTCTTCAAAGTATTCATAGGTATAAGGAGGACAAAGAACAGATTTTGTATCACTCAATACACTTACTAAATTAATGTTTTTCAAAAACTCACTGGTCACATAAGAAATGGGTTTTAAGAGTAAAAGTTTTTGGTTAACAAATAAGTTATCGTAAAACCTCTTTGCTAAATCCATAACATCGATGGATAGTGCAATTGAATTGAATGTACTTTCTTTGTTTGCCCACAATTCCTCAGCTATCGTAACTGGTTGTTTCAATCCGCCTTCCTTCAAAATTTCGCACAATGTATTTCGTAAAATTTGCGACGCAAACTTCTGTCCATGGCTAACGTCCAGTGATGGAGGTAAAGTTTGGTCAATTGGCATTTCACAAAATTGCATATAAGCCATTGTAAAGTCCATAACTTGAAATAGGTATTCCAGTACACAAGAAGAAGTGCCATCATAATTCAAAATCATTTCGATCAAGGCCACAAATATAACGTTCAAAATGAAAATCAACGAAATTATCACTTGTAATCCTTAATTGTCCTTCAGGAATGTATGCACAGTTTAGCTCACGTTTTGATTTAGGAACTGAAGCTATTCCCATCAGGTACTCAATCCAATCAGGTTTCAAAGTAACTCGTTGTTTTGTGGGATAATACATTTCTCCGTACTTGTATCATTTCAAATGCACGACAACACTTTTGTTGAAGCTGCTGACTATTATAAACACATTATCTCCAAGGGGAAAGGCATTGTCTGGCATGTTGCCTTCAACAAGGACAGCATTCACCTGAAAATAAAAAAGAAAATGAGAAACATAAAGCAGGTGACTATTAAGAGGTGACATACTTTAATAATCAACAATACAGACAAAATAAATTTTATTAAAAAAAAAAAAATTCAACTTACTTTTGAATTATCCGTTCGGGATTTTTTGCAAACTTCTTGTTCAGAAACTACTTGATCACCTTTTCTTTTATCCATAATAAGTTAAATTCAGTTATAATATCTCTTTCTTGGAAAAAAAAAAGTCCTTTGTAAAAGTTATGGTAATCAAATACGAAAATCGAATATAGACTCATCGAAGCAACGTCTGAAATAACAACTGGTTCAAACTAAATACTTACACATGAAGTTTGGTTGCCAACACTATATATAAAGTAAAATGTTGATGTCCAATCACTAAATAGTATTCAGTATTAATATGAATAGAAATGAAGCAAAGAGGAAAACGTCACTTGTTTAACAAGTATTAAACTTTCCCTATCGGTGAGATCCTGTTTCTGAAAACATACGTCATGTATCCGAGATTACGCTTGATAAATCGTGTCAGAGCAGGAAACCCTTATCATAATCAGTCGTGATGTCAGTTCGTTATCTCTTATAACCAGATGGCATACGCGTGCAAGTTGTCTCTCGCTGCTATCCAGAGAAAGTTTATTGTTTATTGAAATTACATACATTTGCTGACTTGTGTGCTCAATATAGGCTTATAAGTCATTGTCAAGTAGAAAATACAGATAGAACAATTCAGAGGAAGACATCACAAAGAATACATCCAGGGTTACGGCGGGATTCGAACCCGCTACCTCCACGCTTAACAGAGCGTTTTGACCGGCGATACCACTCGGCCAGGGAGGCCCCCAGAGAAAGTTATAATAGCATTAAGAGGGGGGCAGAAATAGTTATTTAATAGCTGTCAAAGGTTAAGTGAAAATATATCGATGAAACCGTAGGATGATATCGAATCCTTTTTATTTATACACGTGTTCAGAATACAAAAGTTTAACTTATTTACACATATCTAACCAAGCATTCGTGGGTCAGTGGTTATGATATCCAACTACTGACCCGCGAAGGCTTTTTGGTTGGCTTGAGTTCGATCCTCAGCCTTAATTATATTTAATAAATAATAATAAAACAGATTTAAATATTAAAATAGATTTAAAGTTATTTTATTTCTAACATTCCCACATAGATGGCGCCACTAGAATAAAAGCATGATATCATTTATGTATTATGTAATAAAAGATGACGTCATTACTTCATAATATACGATTTCTACCCCAAATAACAAAGTCTATAAGTATTGCCATCCTTAAAAACTAATATTAAAAATAATAAGTGTTGCCACCCTCAAAAAACTAATAAATTAAATAATTTTTAAAAACGAAACTAAATTAAAAACAGAAACCGAAACTAAAATATATTAGGGTTAAGAAAAAAAAAGAAATAAGCTCCCCATGACGCTGCAGAAATAAGCTCCGGTTGACTGTGACGTCACTTCCGTCCCTTATATCGCTTGGTATATGAAATTATAACCTTATACATATGAAATTGACAGTATACATATATACATATGAAATTGACAGTGGGCGGGGGTACCCGACACTCCCCTATATATATTAAGCCCAGGTAACTCAGAGCATAGAACGCTGGATACATAACAGTGGTAGACAGATCATGTGTTAGTATCATTAGTCGCATTTTTTCTTCTTTTTGAGGATAATAAAACTTTTGTTTTAAATCATATTGTAGAGTTAGAACTATTCAAAAAACTTAAATATTTACTTGTATATTTGAATTAAAAATGTTTCGCTTTTGTTTGTTTATTATATGCACATAAGTTCGAAGGTGGTGGGAACTCATCAAGTAAACGAATCACCTTTAGTACTAATAATTAGGATTATCAAAATAATCCTAATTATCAGTATCTATCAGTAATCCTAATCATCTACTGTTACAATTTTAATGGTTCGAAGGTGAAACGTTAAATCTTTCATATTAAATTACAAAATATTTCGAAAAAATTCTAAGTTCTTTATATTTCTTTAAACCCATAGAAATATGATATAAAATATAAAAATGTTTTTCCCATTTATAAACATGTTATTCATTTTTCATCGAATTTAGGCTTTTGAACTTCAAAATATTCCCCAGAAACTTAATAAGTACTGGAAAACAGGTCGAAATTCTGGGTATCTTAATGATGGTACTGCCATCCTAATATATTTCCTTTAAATTTGACTTAAATGGAATATCATTGTGTAAAGAAACAAAAATGTAACAATATAACAATAGCTGGATAATAAATAGTAAAAATGTAACATTAGCTGGAAAACACATTTAGAAAATCTGCACGAATATTAAAATGATAAAAACACATATTAATCTCTTTTGTTCATATTTGTCACACAATGTTAACATCTTCATAAATAAATAAGGAAATATATAAAATGGAGGATGAAAAACTTTATTTCTAAGAAAATTCTAGTTTAAATGTTGAATTCAAATTAGAATAGACTTTGATTCAAAATGAAGGGGAAAACGTTTATTCTCTAAACAGATTCGGAATAGAATATTGAAATTAATTTATGAGAAAGAATTAATGCAGTTTCAAATAGACAAAGGGATACCAGTATCATTCGATTAATTTTTATAATCCACTCTCTTTTGTTTAAATTAAATATTTAATTAAGAATAGTGGGTTCAAGTACTGATGTAAAAATAGTGGGTTTAAGTTTTAAACAAAAGAGAGTGGATTAAAAAAAAAAAAACAGTAATAAATCGATAGTGGGTACAAGCAGTGCCGTAACTTCACCCCTCGGGGCCCTGGGGCAAACATTTTTGGCAGGGGCTCTGTTATTTATTATATTAGCGAATATATTTATGAAAACAAGTTATTTGTTCGCATATAAATTGGATTAGAAACATTGTAAGCTTTCCACGTGGCAAAATACAAAATTTCAGCGAAATCGATTAATCCTGAGAAATTAAATTTTGAAAAAGTCGTACTTATAAAACTCTATTTCTCAGGAACTGATGCACTATTCAACCAATTTCGCTCAAATTTGTATTTTCCATGTGGAATTAGATACTTTAAAATAATACAAAAAAAAAAAAAAAAAAAAAAAAAAAAACTATATGCCTTACGATTCAAAAGTTTTCAGGCAGATCACCGAAGTCAAGCATCACTGGTTGCGGTCAGTGTGCGGGTGGGTGACCACTTGGATCAGTCTGCGTAGGGACCGAGGGTGTGCGGTATTGGTCCTCGTTAAACTGTTCTACCGTAAAGTGCTCGACTTCGCGTGCAGGTCGTTGTGCTACCGAAGCAGGGGTGCCATCCCCTCTGCAGAGGATCAAAATTGTGATGGCATGTCTTCGGATCATCCTCAGGGTTGTTTCCCAGACCGTCGCCAATAGCCCATTGTGCAGCTCTAGTGCGACGTAAATTAACTACAACAACATCAAAAGTTTTCAGACTATCATTGTTCCAAAGGGATCGTCAAGACACGGTTCCTAGCGATTACCGAAGTCAAGCATCACTGGCTGCGGTCAGTGTGCGGGTGGGTGACCACTTGGATCAGTTTGCATAGGAACCGAGGGTGTGCGGTATTTGTCCTCGTTAAACTGTTCTACGATAAAGTGTTCGACTTCGCGTGCAGATCACCGGGCTACCGAAGCGGGGGTGCCATTCCCTCTACAGAGGATCAAACCTCAAGGGATGTTTCCCAGACCGTCGCCAATAGCCTATTGTGCAGCACTAGTGCGACGTAAGTGATCAACATCAGACTATTATTAAATAAAAAATAATAAATATTTACTAAAAGTCATTTTTTGCATCGAATTATCTTTAGATAACAGAATTTTATAATCGTGTGCAAAATTTTTTCAATTCCCTTAAAAAGCTCTCGATCTGTAGTGAAATACAAAAAAATAAAATTAACATTTGGGGGTCCAAACTTTGGATAGCTCACCCGACCCAACTATTGGGACCATATTTCCCCGATTGCAGATACCTCCTATATTACGGGGGTTAGAAAATCGAATCTGTCGAACAAAAGTTATGTTTATTCAGAGAAAGTATGTTTTTGTGTCTGATTGCGCAACTTAAAATAAAATATCGTGCACTAATTAATTTGCATATTTGATGTCGCACCCTCGAATTATTTAGATGGAGTCCTAGAACGTGAAGATCCGATCATTAAATCAAAAGTTCTTCAGGGTGGTACTTATTTGGTTCACTGTACGTAAATGTTACCAATTTACGACATCTCACCGAGGAAATATGACTAGGGGGGAAATAGCTATTCATGTTGTCTACTAATGATATTTTTAACTTTTTATAATCATAAAATACCAATTTTATAAACCTGTTGAATCCGGTTACTGTATCGTTAGGAAGGTCTTTTCAAGACAAAACCATTATAAAAATGAAAATTAATTTTTAGTTTCAAATCTAAAAGTTTTTGGTCGCGTTATAGAAACTGAAGGAAATTATAGACTTTTTTCTTTTCTATCAGCACATATACCCACATTTTAAAAAGTCCTAATTGAAAAAATATTCAGAAATTTTTTCTCCATATACATCGATTAACAAAAACAAAGTTGCCTTACTCCAATATGAACAGGTCCCTAGAAAATCGTTCTTGAATATTTGGCCTATGTATTCATGACGCCATGTAATCATATGTGACAAAATTATGACAAAGAGTAATAGTTTTTTTTTATGAAAGAAAAATGAGAAAAGTCAAAGCATATTTGCTAATTTAAAAAAAATTCTTTTTAATGGTTTGTCATGGTAATGAATTTTAATTGCTACGGATTTCTAAGCTGATGTTCATAGCTTTTTTATTAAATAAAATGCGTTCTTTTATTAAATTAAACATGATTTTTTTTATATAAAATAAAGATTGCATTTCATTTTTTAATGAATACAAAGTTGTTAAAAACCCTAAAAATTCGAAGTTCCAATTTTAAGGACTTAATAATTTGAAAAGTACAAAATAAGAACAAAATCCACGCACACAATAAACAACAAAATTATCAATTTAAGTATTTACTATACAAATTAAATTTTATATACGAACATAAAAAAAAGCAATTTTTATGTTACCATTCTTATAAAAGAATTCGAACAGTGTATAAATATAAAATTTAAATGTATTAAATGAGTTAATGCAAACATTTACTTACCTCCTTATAAATAAATTCACATTTGGTTTTCTTGTTTTCCGAAGAAAAGTTTTATTAAGAATGGGAATTATCGATATCACGATTTATGTTTGAAAAAAAGGAAGTTGCAAATAATTTCAATAACTCTTAATTAAAGCTTTTATTTTGTTCAATTTTTGAAATTAAAATTTAACAGAAAATTTATATCTGAATTAAAAATGGTTAATTTAAATGACGCAAGTAAATGAGCTAAAAACTGGAATTTAACTGGAACGTTTTACGTTTGTCTGAGAAAAAATCTCTTGACAAAATGACCTAAGTAAATGTCAACAAGAGTCATCCCCTTGGATCCCTTAAAAGCTTACATCTATTTTCCTAGAACATCTAGATAATTGCTAGTTTAAGGTAACTTAAGGGACATATAGATGGTACTGTAAATATATGACATTTTATAGAAGCACAAAAGAGCCCAGGGTCATAAATATGATTAAAGCAATTTAAAGAAGCAAAAGGTCATTTTCCCATGGTGTAAAAGGAGATGGCTATTTTTTGAGGGGTCAGATAACTGGGGGTCAACTCTGTGGGTGGTATGAAAGTTTTAACACCTTCATACCACCCACAGTCAAAAGATGCTTTAAAATATATCTGTAGGATGCATTTTTCAGGATGCAAAACAGTGGTACTTATTTAGTCTTCTAAACACTTGTTATGTTTTTTTATGATGTGCTCCTCTTCTTTTTTCGTGTTTTAGTTTTAAATTTTTTTAATAAATTAAATGTTGTAACATGTAGAAAAAAATTGAAACAAAAACGAAGTATTTTTCTTGTGAATTTCTATTTCAATTTAGAAAATAGCTAGTGAATTGGAAAAAAAGTAGTTTCTTTTTCTAAAATTCTCAATTCTATTTTACTTTATTGTAGCGAATGTCAAATTTCAGAAGGGGTGGCGCACATTATCTTCCATCTCAATTAAATTTCAAAGGAAAATAAAGTTTTCGATTTGGAAAATAGCTTTAAAGTCGAAAATAAGAGTTAAATATAAATTTTACTTGACTTTATTCCTGCGAATGTCTGAATTTCAGAAGGGGTGAAGTATATTCTTCGCCCCTTCACTTTAATTTAAGAGGAAAATAAAATTTTTTCTTTGGAAAATAGCTTCAAAGAAGTTTTTTTTTTTTTTTTTTTTTTTTTAAACAATTTTATTAGACTATTATTTCAAATGTTTAAATTTCAGAAGATACAAAACACATTTTAACCCCCCTTACTTTATATCAGAAGAAAATAAAGTTTTCTATCCCCTTACTATAATTTAATACGAAAATGAAGTTCTCTATTTGGAAAATATCGTCGAAGTTACGAAGCAAAACAATTTTTTTCTTCTAAAATTTCCAACTTTACTTGATTTTATTCTATTAATGTCTAAATTTTAGAAGATGAGAAACAAATCCCCCCCCTCACTCTTATTTCAGAAGAAAATAAAGTTTTCTATTTGGAAAATAGATTCAAAGATGATTTTTTTAGTTACCAATTTTTATTATTTTTGAGCACTTTGAAATTTCAGAAGGGGCGAAACATTATGTCCGCCCTCTCATTTCTATTTCGGAAGAAAATAGAGAGAAAATTGGAAATAAAATATTTTTTCCATTTTTACGTGACTTTTCCAAAAGTGAAAAAACACATTAATCGCCCATAACAAAATAAAGTTTCCTACTTGATGTATATCTTCAAACTGAGAAAGAATAGCTTTTTTTTTCTTCTCTAAAATTACTTATTTTACTAGACTTTGACTTGGCGAATAATTAAATATAAGAAGAGGCAAAGCACATAAATGTTAGAGGAATATAAAGTTTTCTATTTACAAAAATAGCTTCATAATTGAAATTTTTTTTTTCAAATTTCCGATTTTACTTTATTTTTGTGAGTGTCTAAATTTCAGGAGGGGCGAAACGCATCGTTTGCCCCATCACTTAAGTTTCAGAGGGGCCCTCTGCCTCCCCCTGGTTGGCATGCTACTGCGTCTGACGCTGGATAGTAAAGGAAACAACTAAGTAAACCAGAAGTGCAATGTACAGAAAGTGTTAACAATCAACTTCATGCAGCTGTGGCCCTTCCCCTTCTCTGCAAAGCGTGTTTGTTCTTTTGAGAAAGGGAAATAATTCGCGAAAAGGTGTTTTACCCTTCCCTTTATGTTATAGTAAGTACGCAATTACAAAAAAGAAAACTTTCATCAACTCTATCTTAACACAATTTCTTTCCTACATATATATAATTAGAGTACTTTATTTTAAAAAAAAACATGATGTGGTCTCTTCATATGGAGCCCCCTTGACCATCGGGGCCCCGGCTGCCCCGGCGTAGTTACGGCCCTGCAGTGGCGTGCCAGCCGGGGGGGGGGGGGGGGCAGAGGGGGCAGTCGCCCCCTCTGAAATTTTAGTGAGGGGGCAAACAATATGTTTCGCCCCTCCTGAAATTTAATCATTCGAGAAAATAAAATCAAGTAATTCCAATCAATAAATAGTAAAAAAGTAAAATTTTAGAAAAAAAAAACATTTTTAATTGAACTTTGAAGATATTTTCCTCTGAAATTAAAATAAGAGGTAGGCTCTTTTTTTCAACTTTGAAGCTATTTTTCAAAAGGAAAACTTTATTTTTCTCTAATATTTAATAAAAGGGCGAATAAATGCGTTTCGCCCCTTCTGAAATTTAGACATTCGCAAAAAGGAAGTCAATTTAAATTAGTAAACTTAGAGGAAAAAAAGCCTTTTTTTTTCGAACTAAATTGAGGGGGCGAATTAATGAATTAATTTAATTTAATTGAGGGGGCGAATAATGCGTTTCGCCCCTTCTTAAAATTAGATTTTCACAAAAATGAAGTCAAATTAAATTAGTGAACTTGGAGGAAAAAAAATTTTTTTTTCATCTGAATTGAAGGGGCGAAGAAATGAATTTAATTTAATTGGGGGGTGAATAATATGCCATTCGTGAAAATAAAGTTAAGTTAAATGGGTAATTTTAGAAAAAATATAAAACTTTAAAATTGTAATTTAAAAAGTAATTTTATTCTTCAACTTTAAAATTGTCGCTTTTTTGAAAAAAGAAAACACTATTTATTCTGAAATTTAACTGAAGGGGCCAATAGTGTGCTTAGCCCCTTATGAAATTTAGACATTCATGAGAAAGAAGCCAAATTAAATTGGTAATTTTTTAAAAAGTCTTATTTTTTCTTACTTTGAAGCTATTTTCAAAATATAAAACTTCATTTTTCTCTGAATTTTAATTGAAGGACGTCGAATAATATGCTTCGCTCCTTCTGAAATTTAACCATTTGTGAAAATAATGTCAAGTTGAATTGATAACTTTAGAAAAAAAGAACCATTTTTTCTACTTTTAAGTTATTTTCGAAATAAAAAACTTTATTTAATAGTGAATTTAAATTGAGGGGACGAATAATGTGCTTCGCCCCTTCTGAAATTTAGCCATTCGTGAAAATAAAGTTAAGTTAAATTGGTAATTTTAGAAACAAATACCATTTATTTCTACTTTAAAGCAATTTTTGAAATCAAAAATTTTATTTTCCTCTGAAATTTTATTAAAGGGTGAATAATGTCTTTTTCTTCTTCTAAAATTGGTAATTTTAGAAAAAAAAATGTTATTTTTTTCTTCTTAAGCCAAAGACATTTTTTTACAAATGATAACTTTCTATATGCGTAATTTAACGAAATAAAAACAATTTTAAAAACAAAATACTTCTCAAAAAACGCATTGCATATAAAATATATAGAAATGTTTAGAAAACTAAAATAATTTCATCTCTTTTACCCTTCCCTGGAAAGAGTAATAAAAGGCATCCTCCACTGATGAAAATTGGTTTAAAAGAATCCCTCGATATTCAACAATTTCCTTTATTAATGTATTATTAATGTTTTTATTATAATCGTAAAACAAATTCATTTATATAGCGGATTAGGTCATGATTATACCGTTTACTGTTTATTGTGTATGGATTTTGCTATTAATTTATATTATGAATTTGTTTATATTTTAATTGTAAAATAATATTTTGAATTCTTTTTGCTTTTAAACAAGTTTATTTTGATTCATAAATAAAAATCAACCTTTAACTTTTTTTTAAAAAATCACAGTCAATAAAAAATAATAAATAAAGTACGTTGAAATAAAAAATTTGATTTTGTATTTTCGATCATTCTTTTGACTTTTAAGAGATACATTTTAATATCGGTTCTTTAAGATCATCTTTGTCCTTATTTTATTGAAATTAATTTCGAATCTTTTGCTTTTATTACACAAAAGTAATATATATTGTAGTTTAATATATTTAATATAAATAAATAAAAATGACCGAAAAACTGTTTATTCCTAAAACAGGAAAATAACATGATAGAGAATGCATTATATCAGCTCTGGAGGGTGTTTTTTTTCCTTTTTCTAATTTTTAAATTTACCATTTTATTTTTTCTTATATGATAACCATTATATATATGATTATTAATTTTTGAAAATTTTAATGTTGAAATTATAAATGCTGTTGATAGAGGATAAAAAATTAATCCAATCAACACTATTGTAACTTAAAATTTCTTATGTGAATATTTCTCTTTACCAATTGAATATTTTTATTTTCCGTTTCCAATTTTGATTTAAATCCAGATAAATGAAACTGGAACAAGATGAGAAAAACCCTACACATAAAACTGCCTAAATTTTATTTTTCCACATTTTTTTAAAAAATTTTATTCTTCTCTTTAAAAATCCGAAAGCAAATAATATTCATTGTCAAAATAATAAGTCATTAAAAAAAGTTTTTTGTTTTTTTACTTAGGAAAGAAGTTGTATGACGTTTTTCTTTATATACTAATTTGCTTTGGAATTTCAAATGAATAAATAGTCCTGTGTCATGATTGTTTGTCATATATAGTTGCATGACGACGTGAATATATTATATAATATATATATATATAATAGGCAAAATATTCTGAAATGATTCTTTTTTAAAATATAGCCATATTTTTAGGACCCCGTACACACTGGAGTAACGCAACTTTATTTTTACCTCGATGTCCAAGATATAACTGCGAAATATTCAAGAATTGTTATAAAACTGAAACTTCATGACTTGCATTATAATTACCTTATTAACTAGTGATAATTTATTAAAGACTTTATGATTATTTATTTAATTTTAAGTTTGAAGCTTTCGTAGCAAGGGATGTATGCGCCACTTATAAAACTTTAAAATCAATATAACAATACAGATACTTACTAAAATTGTCTGAAAAATTAAGTTAAAAAATAATATTAAGTAATGACTTCATGAATTAAATCAGCTCCAAATGTTATTATTCTTTTATAATTTTGCTATATCATTTTATCTCATACGTCATATGGTAACCATATTATATATCGACCGAGATATACTTTTATCAAAGTGTTAGTTTTATATAAAATCCTTTTTTTTAATATGTTATAAAACCTTCGAAATACAATTTTCAGTTTCTGACTTATTAATTCCTTCATATCTGGCTTTCTGTATGCCGTATAATAATAATTATCTGAATCAAAATATATTTGTTTTATTTGATGGACTATATCCTTAATAGCTTCTTTTAAATTTTTTTTTCTTTGATAGACAATATCAATAGAACTCTTTTGGTGTTAAGATTATTGTTTATGTGTTTGTTGTTTTTATCATCAATTAAAATAAATAACATACGTCTCATGTTGTTTTTATCACCAGTTTTCAAATTCATCATATCCAATTTTATAAGTTCTATAACTTATTTGTTTTTCATTTAGTTTACGTAAAATAATAAAACTATAATATTTAGTCCAGTTAAAAGTTAATTTCAGTAAGTTTTTTAGAATTTTAAAATTTATGTACAAAAAAAAGTTATTTCTAAAAAATAATTTCGGAAAGCTAAAATATACAAAAATGAAGAAGTATGCATCAAAGATCATGCATCAGTAAGATAGAAATATGCATCAAAGAAAAAAATTTGATAATTTCTTTAAGATTTCGACTGAAAGAGAAAAGAGAAGTCCCTAGGCAAACTAGAAATCAGGAGCCATCCTCGATTTTATAACAAATACATTTAGTATAAATTTTTGTTCTAGTAATTACTTTCCTGGAACGCTCAAAATGAAAATCCGCGCCTTAAGTTCCAATTGTTCATGGGATTTCCTGACAATTTTGAGGAATCTTAACTAAAATTAATAATTGTAACAATAGTTCATTTTGAAGAAGCAAACAAAAATTCATAGCCGATATTGACACCCAATTCTTAAAAAAAAGTTTAAAACATTGTTCAATTATATAAAATGTTATTGAAATAATTGAATATCCATTTAGTAGTAATTTATAGTTAGTTTTTCTTTTGCATCACATTTTTTTACAAAAAGTGATAAAAACAAAGATAAAAGAATTTTCACATTCTAATTGAAAGAATTTTCACATTCTAATTGGTCAGTTAAATGTGAAAATTTACGGAACATGTACAGAAGCGGTTAAACCGTGCCAAACACAAATTATTATTTCGTTCAAGCATAAACGTTAGTAGAGAGGTTTAGCTCTTCCGCGTAATATCTCGCTCGCTCACGCACTTTTAATTTGTGATTCTGTGCAGTGCCGGTACTTCAAATAATCACGATTCGCCTTATTTATGTACGTGAACGAGCAAGAGGTTAAAGCTTTCTATTTTATAGCAAAATCAAACAATGTATTGAGCGCAAATAAATAAACAAAGCGAACATTCTTAGATCAAACAATCGGATTTTCACCGGACTCAACTTGAATGGTTCGAGAGCCTAACTTTCAGTATGCGAAATAATTAGAGCAGTGTAAGAGTAGACAATATTAAGAGTCAAGAGCCGCAATCTGGAAGGAAAAAAAATTGTCCCAACAATTTAGTCAGAGCCTTTTCATGTTTGCGATTTATAATTTTCAGTTATTAACAGGGCTGACGATTCTAAGGTTGCTCAGTAATCTTTTAATTCATTCCTTTTTTTGTGCGTCAGACATAGTTTAATGCATTTTTTGTCAGTATACTTGTCGTAGTAAATACGATTTTTGTCTCACTTTATTTATTTTTTATATTTAGTCAGGTATACATGAAATGCATTTTCCTCACATTTTAATTTTCAAATTTCGTAGTTTACTTTGATTTTTTGTTAGTTATTTTTAATAACATTTTTTTCTTCGGATTTTCAATTTTTCTTATAATAATTTTTATTCCTTAGTCCTTGTTATTTTTCAAATATTTTTAAGCTAAATGGGACTTTTTGTTCATTTTTGTGATTAATTTTATAACCCGTAACTCTTAATTCTAATTAATGAAATAATAAGTCTTCATAAAAACTATGTACTAAATTTTAAAAGTACAACAAATTTTAAAGATTTTTTTTTTTAATTGTAAATATTTTTTTAGATTTCATTTTTATCGGATTTTAGCTTTTACGTTGTTTATATTAATGATATTTTTTTCAATTGTTTTCTCTATATTTTGTTAGAATAATTTAAATTCTTTAAATATATTTCATTAAATTTATACTTGAATTTTTTTTAAATATTTTAAAAATATATAACATAATTTCCCAATATTATTAGGTTTTTCAAAAGATTTTTAAAATTTTAATTAGTCTTTTTCGCTATCCAATTTTGTTTCGAATAGCTATAATTCGAAAAATAATATTACATTGTTCAGATTAAAAAAAAATAACAGCCATATAACCTCAAATATGCAATAAAATTTTGGTTACAATTTTATAATTAATTAATGAAAATTTCTTCATTTGTTATAATTTTTTCAGCCCTTTTCCTTTACCATGAAGATTTAATTAATATGATAAAGTTTATTCTACTTCATTGAATTACTGCATATTTATATGTTTTAAATTGTATATTTTCTTTTTCTTTTAATATATTTACAATTTTTACCTTGGAATAAACCTGAAAAATTAGAAGATTTGTTAAAATTCAAAGTAATTTTAAAATAAGATTCAATTTGAGAAATCAATCTCTTTGACGTCCTTCATTTGCTGTAATTTTTTTATACCTTGTGCTTTATCATTAAAATTAAATTAATATGATAAAGTTCATTCTCCTTTTTTGTTTACTACAATATGTTTTTGAGAAGCGAAAAAGCATTTTATGTCATTATGATTAACCCTTACGTTAGCCCTTATATACGTTTAAGAAAACGTATATAAATTATAAAATACATAATTCCTTCTGAAGTTTGTAGTTTTTATAAAATTTATTTTATAAACAACTAAAAGTAAAACTCATTAAGTTTCTAATAGGTCGTGATAAATATACATACCACCAAAAATAGTAATAATAACATTAAAATTTAGATTAATTTTTATAATCTAAATGGGTCATTTTTTCTTATATCAATTACTATTCTTATATCACTTTCAATTCCAAAAATACTTTACTTTACCTTTACTAGAAATAAATGACCCATTAAAGGGTTAATATGTATCTATAAAATGTCTTGCTCAGCATTAATAAATTTAAAGGAGTAAAATTTCAAAATTAATTAATTACATTTTTTAAATTTTAGTGCACTTTTTTAAAATTTATTTCCGATCGATAAATCATTTTTTGTTAACTAATTTGTTGGTGTGAATGTAATAGTCGTCATAAACAACGGAAATAATTATAAATATTTACAATTAGATAAATTACAATATTAAAATAATACAACTTATTTTAAAATACTAGATCGGACAAAGTTTCTGACTTAGCATTGGCTCGCCCCCCCAGTCAAAAAGAAGTTGGCACGCCACTGCGGCCCTGGGTACAAGCACCAATGAAACGAGAGTGGGATTTGATCAAATGATAGGGTTCGAGAACCAAGGAAATTATAGTGGGTACGAATACCGATGTAAAGATTGTGGGTTCAAATTTGAAACAGAAGAGAGTGGATTATATATTGGTTTATTGGAATTACATACATTTGCAGGCTTTTGTGCTCAATTTAGGCTTATAAGCTTTTGTCAAATAGAAGGACAGGTAACACAATACAGAGAAGGACAGCATGAACATACATTCATTTATGCACCGCGCAGGGCCGGCCCTAGACATTTTGGCGCTCCGGGCAAAACCTTAATTTTGCGCCCCCCCCCCCCCCCCTCGTTTTCTTTTAAGTAAATCTCACGCGACTATATCAGAAAATCAAGAAAACATTGAAAAAAAGCTTTATTAAAAACTCAATCATCAGATAACAAGATAAGCAATTTACCACTTAAGGCAAAATAACAAAAATTAAAGTGTAGTAATGCTAACTAAACTAATATCCCATATTATTAATAAATTCTAACTAACCAAAGTAATTAAAATGCCCTTTTTCTAACTTTTCTTTCGGCAAACTCACGAACCAGTGATTTCAGGTCTAATTTGTCACTAATTTGGTGTTCAATAGCTATCATTGCCAATCCATTGAGACGATTTTGCGTCTGCATCGTTCTGAGATAATTCTTTATTATTTTTTGTTTTGAAAAGCTTCTTTCTCCTGAAGCCACAGTGACTGGCAATGTAAGTAGGATTCTTAATGCTATGCTGAGGTTTGGTGCGAATTTAAGTGTAGCGATAAACTTGAGAACTTCAGCAGGGGTTTCCTTTTTTGTTAATAAGGACGAAACAATGCTTATTTCATCGGCTAGTTCCAGGGCGTTAAGATCGCTTGAATTTCCATCAGTTAAAACTATTTCCAAATCCTTGCAATAAGCCAGTAGCTCATTTCTGGGCATGTCTTTTAGACCAAAAATATTATACAAAAAGCTGAAATAATTACTGTGAGTATTTAGCAAATTATATCTGGTTTCCAAGGCATTTATTGCTTGATCTATAGTGTGGAAAAAAAAATCTATTTTATATTTTTGTTTGAGATCTTGAACGGGTTCATCCGGGCCCTCATACAAAAACTTTCTTGTTTTGCTTCTGACACGATGACGTGGTGTGGTGGTTTCGAAATTAGCTTCCACGTCAATCTCTGAAGCAAGCTCGGTTGCTTCTAAAATGATGCTTTCAAAAGTTTCATCTGATCTCAGGTTTTCAAAGAAGAGTTTGCAGTTGCTAAGCATATCAATAGCTTGTGACATATCAAAATTTACAGTTTGCAAAAGTTTGCTGATGGGGTTAATGTGACTCAAAATTTTGTACCAGATCACAACAGAGCATATAAATTTGAACTGCTTCAAATTATTTAATAATCCGCTAGCCTCGTCTCTGATCATATTATCGATTTCTGAATCTTCATATATGCTGTACAAAGCATCGTGAATTGGACCAATTTGAAACCGCAGAGCTTTTAATGAGTTGACTCGACTTTCCCATCGCGTATCACTCAATGGTTTTAGAGTGTAAGTATCAATATATTTCCGTAATATTGCCCAACGAAAAGAAGAGGAAGAAAAAAATGTATATAACTTTTGAACAATATTGAAGAAGTTGGCTGCCTCAAAAGAGGATTTTGCCATATCGTTTACAACCAAATTTAGCGAATGGCTGCTGCATGGAACATAAAATGCTCTGGGGTTTATATTTCTGATTCTTGTTTGTACTCCCGATTTTTCTCCTCTCATATTAGAACCATTGTCATACCCTTGACCGCGCATGTTTTCTACTTTAAGCTTATTTTTCTCTAGTTCTTCTAGTAAAACCTCTGACAATTCCTTAGCTTTTGATCTCTCAATGGGTAGAAAACCCAAAAAATGTTCGTTGATATTAACTTGAACTTCAGACTCTGATTCCTCTATGGAGACAAATCTTACCACAAATGTCATCTGTTCTACTTTACTTGCATCGGGAGTACAGTCAAGAATCACGGAATAATACTTGGCCTTTTGAACTTGCTCATTGATGTGTTGCTTTATGTTGTCATGCAATAATTCAATTATTTCATTTTGTATAGTTTTCCCTAGATATGTAGCTTTGATTTCTTCTTTATTGAGGACTCTGCGAACGTGTTCCTCCATTTTTGGATCAAACTCAGCCAATAACTGAATTAACTTCAAAAAGTTTCCATTATTGTGTTCATACAGTTTATCACTTGTTCCTCGAAAAGCTAGAGAGCTCTCGCCTAGCATTTTAACGACTGATATAATGCGTAAAAGAACTTCAGACCAATGATTTATCTCAGAATCAATGAGTCTCTGAGAAACTGCATCTATTGTTTCACCTATTTTCAATCTTTGCTTCAATTCAAGCCATGATTTCAAACAATCTATATGAGTTTTAGCATTTTCATGATGTGCTAAAGAGTCCCCTAAATGCTTCCAGTCTTTAAATCCCCGATTGCCAAGAGCGCTCAAGCTAGATGGTGCAGCAAAAAGTCGACATGGAAAACAGTACAAAGCGTTTTGAAATACGGAATATACCATCCATTCTCTTAAAACCTCTTCTCCATTTCTAAGCCTTTTCCTGTAATGTTTTGGTGAGAATCTTCTATGTTGATCATTAAAAGGAAAATCAAAATTATACAAAGGTGCAGCTGGACCACGTTTAACCAAAAGAACTTTATCTGCTGCATGCATGATTTCGGGCCATAATCCTGGGTCAGAAGAGATATTTTGGACGGTAGCCTTTTCTAAATGTTTCTCTGAGGTCTGCACAACTTGCGAATTTTGATTTTTGGAACTGCACGTAACTGCATCACTACTCGCCAAACTCGTTTGAGATGACTTACCCAGCTCAGTAATGCTGACGGTTGCTTCCAAAGGGGGATCCATATCCGGAAAGTCAGTATCTAGGTGTTGGGCGTTGTTCAAATGTTGTTCGGTTGTGGGAGCGTTGAAACTACCTCCTTTCAAGAAGTTCTGCATCGCATCTGACTGTTTTCGAAGCTGTGTTTGCTTGTTCAATCTCCGCTTTTTAAATTCGCTCCCAGAGGGTTTTCTCTTAGCATCGGACATTCTGGTTTCTGGAACAAATTAATTAAAATAAAAAATAATACGTAATTTACGTCGCACTAGAGCTGCACAATGAACTATTGGCGACGGTCTGGGAAATATCCCATAGAATGATCCGAAGACATGCCATCACAATTTTGATCCTCTGCAGAGGGGATGGCACCCCCGCTTCGGTAGCCCGACGACCTGCACGCGAAGTTGAGCACTTTACGGTAGAACAGTTTAACGAGTTCCAATACCGCACACCCTCGGTCCCTACGCAGACTGATCCAAGTGGTCACCCACCCGCACACTGACTTCAGCCAGTGATGCTTGACTTCGGTGATCTGCTGGGAACCGTGTCTTAACGATCAGTCCACTGCGGGACATATCTAGGGAGAATAAATGCATAATTTTGTTTTATATTTTTTTACTACAGTTCAGGAGCAAGCTATTAACCCTTCTTAAAAATCAAATAAATTAAATTTATTTCATTTTTAAGAAGGTAGAACAGTACAGTAGAACAGTTTAACGAGGTTCCAGACTCAACTACCTTTCATTTGATACCACACAAACCATGTTTTGATCTAAACTCTAATTTCTGAAATCTACCCCTACCCTTTTTTTTGGCTTATGTCTGATGGATTTTATTCGTTTTTAAAATTGAAAACAAAAATTAAAACACCTACCTTCACAGAAGCCAAACGCACTGGACAATTTGCACAAGCACTTTTTTAAAGCTTTTTTGCACTAACAATTTAATCAAACTATTTTATTTCGTACCAGTCGAAGTCTACTGGCAAATAATGCATTGTTTTAGGTCTACTTCCTTTTTATATGCAGTTAAAAGGTGCTGTTGGATCTTGTTTCGCTTAGTTTCAAAATTGACGAGCGATTAATCCTCAAATGATTTAATCCTCAAATGATTCCCTCTTGATTTAAATTATTTCCGTAATAAAATTGTCAGATTGCACAATATGAAAACAGAAGAGCAAATTGTGGTAAAAGCGTAAAAAGAGGGATTTGTTTTAAAGCGCGTTCTTACTGAAGTACTGAAGCGCGCTTGATTTGTTAGTTACCAAGGATTGTCTCGAAAATGGATGTGCGCAAGGTGATATTATACGGGCTAATTTAAAGATTATTGTAGTTCATTTACGTCACACTAGAGCTGCACAATGGGATTTAGAGAAGTTTATAATAATTAAAGTTGATATTTAAACATACAATTTTAATGATTTTAGAAAAATAACATTTATTTAAGAGGGAAAGGAACATGAATTGCCGTTTTGCACATATTTTTAGTTATGCAATTGCCCGAAATGGATTTGCACAAGAAGTTTTTAATAAGCTTATTTATAATGACATACAATTAACTCAAGGATTTCACATAGAATATTATTACTTTAGTTGGGTATCCATTGTTTTTTATCAAATTTTTAAAGAGTTCGCCGATTTTTTTTTTTTTTTTTTTGAAGAAATAAACATTACTACATGTTCTTTTAATTCTATTCATTTGATTAAAAATGGTATTTAAATAGATATTTTTAGGAACATTAGAATTCTAAGCAATTAGTTTATTTATATTAAAATTGAAATCATTTCTGTTATCGTTCAAATCAACTAAGCAGATATTTTCTTCTTTTATAATACCCAAATCGAAAAAATTAAAATTATTATTATCATCATGATTACGAAGCAAGATTAATTCCTCGGGGTAAATATTATTTAATAAAATTGTACAACCTTGAAAATTAAAGATAATTAAATCATCAATAAATCTAAAAATAAATTTAATATTAAGACCATGATTTTTTTTTCTTCATAATAGTGCAAAAACAAGTTAGCTAAGAGAGATAGGAAATTAAATCCTTTTGGTATTCCATCGATTTGAATAAAAATTCTTTACCATTAAAGAATTAGGTAGTCATTAAAGAGACAAAATTAATTAGAATTTCTCAATGATCAAAATCGCAATTAAGGATATTTTTAAAATCATAGTAATAATTCAAAAAGACATCCTTTAGTTTAGAAAGGGGAATGCTATTGAAAAGATCCTGGAAATCAAAAGTTGCAATAGAATTAATTTCATTATCTTTAATATATTCTAAACTCGGGTGATTATTAGTGATAATTCAAGAAAAACCTTCTTTAATAATATTGTTAATAATTAATATTAAAGTAGTTAGAGAAAATGGAAACCACTATGTACATATTTTTCCGGCATTGTGCTTGAAATTTTTAAAAGGAAAATAAAGGCAGTTAAAATCTAGAGATTTTAGTTTCGTTTCGCATTTTTCTTCTTTTTTAGGATATTGAAACTTTTTTTTAAAATCGAATTGTAGACTTAGAACTATCCAAAAGAATTATATATTTAATTAAAAGTTTGTATATTCAAATTAAAAATTCTTATCTTTAATTCTTGTTTGTTCATTTTATGCACATAAGTCCGAAGGTGGTTGGAGGAACCCATCAAGTAAATCAGAAAAAGAATTACCTTTATAATCCTTATTATTAGTATCAGATAATCATGCATTATTACAATTTTAATGGTTCGATAGGGAAACGTTAAATCTTTCATTTTAAATTTCAAAATATATTACGATAAAATTGTAAGTTACTTTATTTTTCTTTAAACCCATAGAAATAAGCTAAAAAATTAGTATATACAATAAAAATCAAATATAAAAACGTACTTCCCCTTAATAAACACGTTTTTCATCAAATTTAGGTTTTTGATCTTCAAAGTATTTCCCAGAAGTTTAGAATAGAAAAGAGGTCGAAATTCTGTGCATCGTAATGATGCTCCCCCTCCCCCTTACATATTTCCTTTATTTGAACTAAATGGAATATTATTTTTATGTAAAGAAACAAAAAAGTTACAAAAGTGCAATAGTAACTAAAAACACATTTAGAAAATCTGCACTAATATTAAAAACACAGATTAATTTCTTTTGTTCATATTTGTCACACAATTTTCGCATTTTTCGCAAAATAAATAAATAAATAAAATGGAGGATAAAAACTTAATTTCTGAGAAGAAATATTCTGAATTAATATAATAAATAAAAACTGTTTTACACTAATCTTATTTTTCCAAATATGGCCATGGCTACTGTACCAAGAGTATTGTTAAAAAAAACATAAAAGATATGATAAAAAATTTCTAAAAGAATTACCTGAAAAAAAACATTATTTGAGCGGGCATAAAATGTTTTTTATAGGAAGGTATTGTAATATTATTATTAAATATTTTAAATAGTTCTAAGAATTTTCTATAATTACGGTTTATTGAAACCAAAATAGGCTGTTATGTAACCAAAATACTACGTTAAACCTCAGTTAATTAAAAAGTTGTTTCTTAAATTTTTGCACTCAAGCGGCAATTAGTTGAAAATATATATATATTAAAAAAAAGATAGAGATTAAATGCACGTTTACAGAAAAAATTATTTAAAATTCATATGATCAAATATAATCCAAACATATAGATCGACAAATACATAATTATTAATAAAGCAAATTTTTGCCTTAGCGGTTATTCGTTTACACATTTGATGATGCACACACATTTTTTTAAATTTAAATATTGTCTGGGGTCATAAGTATGTTTAAAATTTTAAGCGGTTAAAAATTTATCGAATCGAGAACCTTTACATTAAATTTACAAGCAATTCCATTTACAAGCAACAAATAATTAATAAAGGATTTAACCATCGATATTTTTTTGAATCCAAATAAATCTTTCCAAAATGAATTGAATTTAATTCATTTTAAAATTTTCTTTTAAAAAAAGGAGAAATATAAATCTTTTGAATATTTTGAGGAGAGAAGGCTTTTTGAATTTTTGTAAAAAATGTATATGTTTCATAAATAAACAAGATCGAATTTTTCTATAAGATGTTTATTATTATTTTTTACTTATTTTCTTAAAATAAAGGGAATTAATTAATGAAAAAATTATTGTTGTTATTGTGCTGCTTTAATAGATAGTTATAAAATACATATTATAGCTTCAATGATATTTTGTTTATATTTTATTTTAATTGTAATGGACAAATATATAAATAAAGGTCACTTTATATGAACCCTTTTAAAAACAGTTTTTTCAAGTATAATTTATAACTACCAAAATAGGTCTATAGCAAGTAAAAGATTAAAAAAATTTGTGTACGAGATGCTTTGAAATTAAAAAAATACTAAGTAAGGTTTTGACAAATTTCACAACTCTTTTCTTTTTCTCAATTTGTAAACAAAAGGATTATTTAAACTTGAGCTTAAGTTATTAATTTAAAATTAAAATTGTGTGTGAATAATATTTCTGTGACTTAAAAGAAAAAAAAAAAAATCAGTTTGAACAATTAACCGGTACGTTCCTTAATCTATTCATTCAATAAATAAATACATTAAAAAATAAATTAATTAATAAAAAATGAATAAATTGAACTTTTATGAGTGTTTAAACCTAAAATCTATCTTTTAATGAATGAAAAGAAATCTATTTCTCGGTAGTTGGCACTCTTAACTGAACCAATGCTACGTAATTTACAGAAAAATATTTACTTATTGCAGTAATTTTTCAGGAAACTTATAAAATTATGTTTCCAACATTTCAAATTTTAACATTCGTTTTTTTTTCCCATTAAGGCATTGTTTTTAATAATAATAATACAATAACCAGTATTTAATTACACAAAATTCACTTTTTGTTATCAAAATATCATTGTTTCATATTAAATGTTTTTTTTATAAAAAAAATTATATACAAAAACAAAATATTATAATGTAGTAAACGCCCCTCTCAATCTACATATACAGAGATGCAAACTTGCTCTGCTCCGTGTAGAAAAATATTTTTTATGGAGTGCAAAAGTTATATTTATTGTATGATTCTTTGTTTATTTAATTTAAATCCATTTTCTCCCTTTACGTATAAATAATAAATAGCTGAAAAAAATCATGTGAAACATAATTTTGTTCCAGGTGAGAATTATAAATTTTACCAGAATTATCTTAAATCCTGCAAGGTTTCGTTTTTAACTATCAATTAATAAAATATTTTAAAGAAAGTGGAGCAGTTGGCATTGCTAGGAAATCTATCGATCGCTACAAAATATAACGCGAACTAATAAAGTAAAGTAAGTATGATGCAATACAATGATTTGAATAAATAAGAAATGATTACTTACAATTTAATCCTTGGTTATAAGAAAATCCTTGTAATACTTTTTTTAAATTACACTTATGACTGTCTTTTTTTTTTCATAAAAAAGGAATAGATGAGATGGGTGTATTCATTGTTAAGTCTTACCATTGGTTTAAACAAGGCAGAGGCACCTCCTATTTTTAGTACTTAAATGTTGTGTGACAGTGATTCCCACCATGTGTGGCAAAACCTCCTTTTTTGAAAGGATTTACGCCAATTTACAGCAAGGGTTCTATTTGTATAATCAATAAATTCGAAAGCCGCTTTTCAAAGTGATTTTCACCCCTGATAAAATTTTAGACCTACAAGCATTTTAGGGTATGATAATTAGGCTAAACTGGACAGGGACACCCCGTGGTTTTCACATTTCTCTGCCCTCTGTCACCACCAAAGGGCTATTCTCTGCCTGCAGGTGTTCTATTCATCCCCGGATAATTGCCCTTTTACATCCTGGTAATGTGATATCAAGAGATGTTTATCTTGTCTTTTTGCTTGTGGCACTGGAAAAAGGATCATTGGAAGTTTTTATTCTGCATTCTGGAGAGTTTTCTAAATGATTCTTTTCAATGTTTTATTTTTTTTTTAAATTTTATTTTTACTTAAAGCGAACAAAATATCAAAATATTTTGAAAAATTATAAAAAAAAATAAAAGAAACGTTGGTGTTGATTGATTTTGCGCCTTTTTCAAATAATGCGCCCGTGGCTCTTGCCACTGCCTGCCGCCTCTCAATCTTGTCAACTTTCATTTTGGCGCCCCTAGATCATTGCGCTCCGGGCGGCCGCCCGGATCGCCCTGCCCTGGGGCCGGCCCTGCACCGCGTTTGGCGGGCGATACCACTCGGCCAGGAAGGCCCCAGTGGATTATAAGAATTATCAAATGATAGTTGGTTCAAGCACCGATGAAAGGAGAGTGGCTTCGAGTACCTATGTAAAGATAGAGAGTTCAAGTTTTATGCAAAAGAGAGTGGATTTTTAAAATTTATCACATGATAATGGGTTCAAGCACTAATGAAAAGAGAGTGAGTTCGAGTACCTAGTTTTAAACAAAAACGGGTCGATCATAAAAATTTATCAAATGATTGTCTGTTCAAGCACCGGTTAGAAGAGAGTAGGTATCGATGTAAAGATAGTGAATTCAAATTTTAAACAAATGAGTGTGGATTATAAAATTTGATCATATGAGAGGGGCTTCAAGCGCCGAATGATGGAGAATGTAGGTACGAGTACCGATGTAAAGATAATGGGTTCAAGTTTCAAACAAAATAAAGTGGATTATAAAAATTGGTCAAATGATAGAGAGTTCGAGATCCAATGAAAGTATAGTGGGTTCAAATTTTAAACAGAAGAGAGTGGATTATAAAATTCATCAAATGACAGTCGGTTCAAGCACCGATTAAATGAGAGTGGGTTCGTGTACCTATGCAGAGATAGTGGGTTTAAGTTTACACGGCAGGGAGTGGATTGTGAAAATTGATCAAATGATAGTGGGTTCAGGGACGGATTCAAGCTTCGCGCGGGTCCCTAAGCTACTGAAAATGATGGGGCCCTTATAAGTTTAATTCTATTTCTGAACATCTAAAGTAAATTGTCATTATTTTTTATTGTTGATTATTAACATTAAATTATTAAAAAAAATTATAATATTACTTGAGTGTTAAATGTATTGATTGTGATGACACTCTAACCAGTACCGTCTTTACGCATGGGCACACCCGGGCAGCGCCTGGGGGCCCCAGACACTCAGGGGGCCCTTGAGAATCTTAATTTTTATAAATTGTGTTAAAAAAAACTAAGACTAAACAAAATTACCTTATATACTTTTTTAAAATAATTGTATAAAGTGTGTATTTTGTTTTTCTTTCTACAAATAGTGATTGATTATCTTGCAAACGACAATAATTTGAAAAGTTTACCACCAGAGAAAATTTAAAAGGCAACCGAAATCTATTTTCTACGTAATTTTTATGTGAATTCAGTTATTTTGGGTTTACTAAAAACAAATTAAATACATTTAAATCAAAATGTATATAAATTTATTCAAATTATTGCATATGTAAATAATGCTTTATTTTATGCATGTGAAGTTTTCTAGTTCGATTTTAAGCAGTATGACATGTTATAAGAGCCCAAAACTTCTTTGCCCGAGGGCTCTGCGTGCTATTAGGACGGCCCTGACTCTAATGTAGATTCTTTCTATTATTACAATATTTTTCGAACGAAGGAAAAAAAAGTTAGAACAGAAACACTTTTTTTGCACAAAGTAAAAATGTATCTTTCTGGAAGATCCACTGTATATTCAACAGATATATTGTAAAAATATATTGAGTGTGATGACACTATAATGTAGAACCTTTCTATTATTACACATATTTTTCTAACGAAGGAAAAAAGGTGAGAACTGAAACACTTTTTAAGATCATCATAAGCCCATATTACGCACAGAGTAAAAATTTATCATTCTGGAAGATCCATTGTATATTCAACAGAAATTGTTGCCCACCGGTACGAGATTAAGTAAAAGAAATTAGTTGTCTCTGCATGGCAACACTTTTTGTGTAGTAGTCGTTTGTAAATAAAGGTAGATGGTGTTCCTTCAAAATATACTGAAGTTGTGATTTAATTACTTTTACGCGAATTAGCAGATATATTGATTGTGATGACAATGTAGAACCTTTCTATTATTACACATATTTTTCGAACGAAGGAAAAAAAAGTTAGAACAGAAACACTTTTTTTGCACAAAGTAAAAATGTATCTTTCTGGAAGATCCACTGTATATTCAACAGATATATTGTAAAAATATATTGAGTGTGATGACACTATAATGTAGAACCTTTCTATTATTACACATATTTTTCTAACGAAGGAAAAAAGGTGAGAACTGAAACACTTTTTAAGATCATCATAAGCCCATATTACGCACAGAGTAAAAATTTATCATTCTGGAAGATCCATTGTATATTCAACAGAAATTGTTGCCCACCGGTACGAGATTAAGTAAAAGAAATTAGTTGTCTCTGCATGGCAACACTTTTTGTGTAGTAGTCGTTTGTAAATAAAGGTAGATGGTGTTCCTTCAAAATATACTGAAGTTGTGATTTAATTACTTTTACGCGAATTAGCAGATATATTGATTGTGATGACAATGTAGAACCTTTCTATTATTACACATATTTTTCGAACGAAGAAAAAAAGGTTAGAACAGAAACACTTTTTAAGATCATCATAAGCCCATTTTACGCACAGAGTAAAAATTCATCATTCTGGAAGATCCATTGTATATTCAACAGATATATTGTATAAATATATTGATTGTGATGACACTATAATGTAGAATATTACTATTGTTACACATATTTTTCGAACGAAGAAAAAAAGGTTAGAACAGAAACACTTTTTAAGATCATCATAAGCCCATTTTACGCACAGAGTAAAAATTCATCATTCTGGAAGATCCATTGTATATTCAATAGATATATTGTATAAATATATTGATTGTGATGACACTATAATGTAGAACCTTTCTATTATTACACATATTTTTCGAACGAAGAAAAAAAGGTTAGAACAGAAACACTTTTTAAGATCATCATAAGCCCATTTTACGCACAGAGTAAAAATTCATCATTCTGGAAGATCCATTGTATATTCAACAGATATATTGTATAAATATATTGTATAAATATATTGATTGTGATGACACTATAATGTAGAATATTACTATTGTTACACATATTTTTCGAACGAAGAAAAAAAGGTTAGAACAGAAACACTTTTTAAGATCATCATAAGCCCATTTTACGCACAGAGTAAAAATTCATCATTCTGGAAGATCCATTGTATATTCAACAGATATATTGTATAAATATATTGATTGTGATGACACTATAATGTAGAATATTACTATTGTTACACATATTTTTCGAACGAAGAAAAAAAGGTTAGAACAGAAACACTTTTTAAGATCATCATAAGCCCATTTTACGCACAGAGTAAAAATTCATCATTCTGGAAGATCCATTGTATATTCAACAGATATATTGTATAAATATATTGATTGTGATGACACTATAATGTAGAACCTTTCTATTATTACACATATTTTTCGAACGAAGAAAAAAAGGTTAGAACAGAAACACTTTTTAAGATCATCATAAGCCCATTTTACGCACAGAGTAAAAATTCATCATTCTGGAAGATCCATTGTATATTCAACAGATATATTGTATAAATATATTGATTGTGATGACACTATAATGTAGAATATTACTATTGTTACACATATTTTTCGAACGAAGAAAAAAAGGTTAGAACAGAAACACTTTTTAAGATCATCATAAGCCCATTTTACGCACAGAGTAAAAATTCATCATTCTGGAAGATCCATTGTATATTCAACAGATATATTGTATAAATATATTGATTGTGATGACACTATAATGTAGAATATTACTATTGTTACACATATTTTTCGAACGAAGAAAAAAAGGTTAGAACAGAAACACTTTTTAAGATCATCATACGCCCATTTTACGCACAGAGTAAAAATTCATCATTCTGGAAGATCCATTGTATATTCAACAGATATATTTTATAAATATATTGATTGTGATGACACTATAATGTAGAACCTTTCTATTATTACACATATTTTTCGAACGAAGAAAAAAAGGTTAGAACAGAAACACTTTTTAAGATCATCATAAGCCCATTTTACGCACAGAGTAAAAATTCATCATTCTGGAAGATCCATTGTATATTCAACAGATATATTGTATAAATATATTGATTGTGATGACACTATAATGTAGAATATTACTATTGTTACACATATTTTTCGAACGAAGAAAAAAAGGTTAGAACAGAAACACTTTTTAAGATCATCATAGGCCCATTTTACGCACAGAGTAAAAATTCATCATTCTGGAAGATCCATTGTATATTCAACAGATATATTGTATAAATATATTGATTGTGATGACACTATAATGTAGAATATTACTATTGTTACACATATTTTTCGAACGAAGAAAAAAAGGTTAGAACAGAAACACTTTTTAAGATCATCATAAGCCCATTTTACGCACAGAGTAAAAATTCATCATTCTGGAAGATCCATTGTATATTCAACAGATATATTGTATAAATATATTGATTGTGATGACACTATAATGTAGAATATTACTATTGTTACACATATTTTTCGAACGAAGAAAAAAAGGTTAGAACAGAAACACTTTTTAAGATCATCATAGGCCCATTTTACGCACAGAGTAAAAATTCATCATTCTGGAAGATCCATTGTATATTCAACAGATATATTGTATAAATATATTGATTGTGATGACACTATAATGTAGAATATTACTATTGTTACACATATTTTTCGAACGAAGAAAAAAAGGTTAGAACAGAAACACTTTTTAAGATCATCATAAGCCCATTTTACGCACAGAGTAAAAATTCATCATTCTGGAAGATCCATTGTATATTCAACAGATATATTGTATAAATATATTGATTGTGATGACACTATAATGTAGAACCTTTCTATTATTACACATATTTTTCGAACGAAGAAAAAAAGGTTAGAACAGAAACACTTTTTAAGATCATCATAAGCCCATTTTACGCACAGAGTAAAAATTCATCATTCTGGAAGATCCATTGTATATTCAACAGATATATTGTATAAATATATTGATTGTGATGACACTATAATGTAGAATATTACTATTGTTACACATATTTTTCGAACGAAGAAAAAAAGGTTAGAACAGAAACACTTTTTAAGATCATCATAAGCCCATTTTACGCACAGAGTAAAAATTCATCATTCTGGAAGATCCATTGTATATTCAACAGATATATTGTATAAATATATTGATTGTGATGACACTATAATGTAGAATATTACTATTGTTACACATATTTTTCGAACGAAGAAAAAAAGGTTAGAACAGAAACACTTTTTAAGATCATCATAAGCCCATTTTAAGCACAGTGTAAAAATTTATCATTCTGGAAGATCCATTGTATATTCAACAGATATATTGTATAGATATATTGATTGTGATGGCACTATAGTGAGAAACCTTTCTATTATTACACATATTTTTCGAACGAAGGAAAAAAGGTTAGAACAGAAACACTTTTTAAGATCATCATAAGCCCATTTTACGCACAGAGTAAAAATTCATCATTCTGGAAGATCCATTGTATATTCAACAGATATATTGTATAAATATATTGATTGTGATGACACTATAATGTAGAATATTACTATTGTTACACATATTTTTCGAACGAAGAAAAAAAGGTTAGAACAGAAACACTTTTTAAGATCATCATAGGCCCATTTTACGCACAGAGTAAAAATTCATCTTTCTGGAAGATCCATTGTATATTCAACAGATATATTGTATAAATATATTGATTGTGATGACACTATAATGTAGAATATTACTATTGTTACACATATTTTTCGAACGAAGAAAAAAAGGTTAGAACAGAAACACTTTTTAAGATCATCATAAGCCCATTTTACGCACAGAGTAAAAATTCATCATTCTGGAAGATCCATTGTATATTCAACAGATATATTGTATAAATATATTGATTGTGATGACACTATAATGTAGAACCTTTCTATTATTACACATATTTTTCGAACGAAGAAAAAAAGGTTAGAACAGAAACACTTTTTAAGATCATCATAAGCCCATTTTACGCACAGAGTAAAAATTCATCATTCTGGAAGATCCATTGTATATTCAACAGATATATTGTATAAATATATTGATTGTGATGACACTATAATGTAGAATATTACTATTGTTACACATATTTTTCGAACGAAGAAAAAAAGGTTAGAACAGAAACACTTTTTAAGATCATCATAAGCCCATTTTACGCACAGAGTAAAAATTCATCATTCTGGAAGATCCATTGTATATTCAACAGATATATTGTATAAATATATTGATTGTGATGACACTATAATGTAGAATATTACTATTGTTACACATATTTTTCGAACGAAGAAAAAAAGGTTAGAACAGAAACACTTTTTAAGATCATCATAAGCCCATTTTAAGCACAGTGTAAAAATTTATCATTCTGGAAGATCCATTGTATATTCAACAGATATATTGTATAGATATATTGATTGTGATGGCACTATAGTGAGAAACCTTTCTATTATTACACATATTTTTCGAACGAAGGAAAAAAGGTTAGAACAGAAACACTTTTTAAGATCATCATAAGCCCATTTTACGCACAGTGTAAAAAATTATCATTATGGAAGATCCATTGTATATTCAACAGATACATTCTGGAAGATCCATTGTATATTCAACACAGGGCTCGAAAAACCGCCCGTCCTCAGCACTCAAAAATTCCCCGCGGACAACAAATTTCTCGAATCCGATGTCCGCGCGGAGGGCCATTTTCCCGTTAAAGTTCGTGATACATTTTCAATTTTTGTTATCTTACAAGAGTCTATCCCCTCACTTCTATAATGACCCTCTAATCTAGAAATACAGCAACATACTGCGCTTGGTAAAATTGATGTTTTCTCTGTCTGGGAGTACTGCAACGGTTGAAAGGAGCTTCTCAGTAATGAACTTATAAAAAAAAAAATTTAAAAAAACACATTACGTACTGGTCTTAACAAGAAGCGTTAAACGCAATTATGAACATCTACCTAAATGGAAAACCCCTTTCAGATTTCTGAGCACAAACCTCTGTAAATCATTAGATTGATTGTGGAACTGGCAAACGTCACATTTGATTCATTTAAAAAACGCAGTACCCTCGGATAAATTGACATTCCAGATAACTTGACCTTTGTCATTTAAATTATTTCACATAAGAAATAAATTATTTCATAAAATAAATACTAGGTTACTATTAGTAACCTAGTATTTCTTTTATAACTGTATAATGTTATCCTAGTATTTGTAATCCTAATAACTACTAATTCATTGTGCAATTTATATGATAAATGTTTGCAATAAATAAGAAAAAATTATATTTTTATTTATTTAGAAGTGATGGGTTAGTTTAAAAGGAGGACGGGTACATTATTGGACAAGCCGTCCTCGGGGACGGATAAAATTTCCGAGTTTTTTTCGAGCCCTGATTCAACAGTCAACATATTGTATAAATATATTGATTGAGATGACACTATAATGTGAAACCTTTCTATTATTACACATATTTTTCGAACGAAGGAGAAAAGGTTAGAACAGAAACACTTTTTAAGATCATCATAAGCCCATTTTACGCAGAGAGTAAAAATTTATCATTCTGGAAGATCCATTGTATATTCAACAGATATATTGTATAGATATATTGATTGTGATGGCACTATAGTGTGAAACCTTTCTATTATTACACATATTTTTCGAACGAAGGAGAAAAGGTTAGAACAGAAACACTTTTTAAGATCATCATAAGCCCATTTTACGCACAGAGTAAAAATTTATCATTCTGGAAGATCCATTGTATATTCAACAGATATATTGTATAGATATATTGATTGTGATGGCACTATAGTGAGAAACCTTTCTATTATTACACATATTTTTCGAACGAAGGAAAAAAGGTTAGAACAGAAACACTTTTTAAGATCATCATAAGCCCATTTTACGCACAGTGTAAAAATTTATCATTCTGGAGGATCCATTGAATATTTAACTGATATATTGTATAAATATATTGATGTGAAATATATCGATGACACTATAATGTAGATTCGCTCTATTATTACACATATTTTTCGAACGAAGGAAAAAAGATTACAACAGAAACAATTTTTATGATCATCATAAGCCCATTTTATGCACAGAGTGAAATTTATCATTCTGGAAGATCCATTGAATATTCAACAGATATATTGTATAGATATATTGATTGTGATGGCACTACAGTGTGAAACCTTTCTATTATCACACATATTTTTCGAACGAAGGAAAAAAGGTTAGAACAGAAACAATTTTTAAGATCATCATAAGCCCATTTTACGCACAGTGTAAAAATTTATCATTCTGGAGGATCTATTGAATATTTAACTGATATATTGTATAAATATATTGATGTGAAATATATCGATGACACTATAATGTAGAATCGCTCTATTATTACACATATTTTTCGAACGAAGGAAAAAAGATTACAACAGAAACACTTTTTATGATCATCATAAGCCCATTTTACGCACAGAGTAAAAATTTATCATTCTGGAAGATCCATTGTATATTCAACAGATATATTGTATAGATATATTGATTGTGATGGCACTATAGTGTGAAACCTTTCTATTATCACACATATTTTTCGAACGAAGGAAAAAAGGTTAGAACAGAAACACTTTTTAAGATCATCATAAGCCCATTTTACGCACAGAGTAAAAATTTATCATTCTGGAAGATCCATTGTATATTCAACAGATATATTGTATAGATATATTGATTGTGATGGCACTATAGTGTGAAACCTTTCTATTATCACACATATTTTTCGAACGAAGGAAAAAAGGTTAGAACAGAAACAATTTTTAAGATCATCATAAGCCCATTTTACGCACAGTGTAAAAATTTATCATTCTGGAGGATCCATTGAATATTTAACTGATATATTGTATAAATATATTGATGTGAAATATATCGATGACACTATAATGTAGAATCGCTCTATTATTACACATATTTTTCGAACGAAGGAAAAAAGATTACAACAGAAACACTTTTTATGATCATCATAAGCCCATTTTACGCACAGAGTGAAATTTATCATTCTGGAAGATCCATTGAATATTCAACAGATATATTGTATAGATATATTGATTGTAATGGCACTATAGTGTGAAACCTTTCTATTATCACACATATTTTTCGAACGAAGGAGAAAAGGTTAGAACAGAAACACTTTTTAAGATCATCATAAGCCCATTTTACGCACAGAGTAAAAATTTATCATTCTGGAGGATCCATTGAATATTTAACTGATATATTGTATAAATATATTGATGTGAAATATATCGATGACACTATAATGTAGAATCGCTCTATTATTACACATATTTTTCGAACGAAGGAAAAAAGATTACAACAGAAACACTTTTTATGATCATCATAAGCCCATTTTACGCACAGAGTAAAAATTTATCATTCTGGAAGATCCATTGTATATTCAACAGATATATTTTATAAATATATTGATTGTGATGACACTATAATGTAGAACCTTTCTATTATTACACATATTTTTCGAACGAAGAAAAAAAGGTTAGAACAGAAACACTTTTTAAGATCATCATAAGCCCATTTTACGCACAGAGTAAAAATTCATCATTCTGGAAGATCCATTGTATATTCAACAGATATATTGTATAAATATATTGATTGTGATGACACTATAATGTAGAATATTACTATTGTTACACATATTTTTCGAACGAAGAAAAAAAGGTTAGAACAGAAACACTTTTTAAGATCATCATAGGCCCATTTTACGCACAGAGTAAAAATTCATCATTCTGGAAGATCCATTGTATATTCAACAGATATATTGTATAAATATATTGATTGTGATGACACTATAATGTAGAATATTACTATTGTTACACATATTTTTCGAACGAAGAAAAAAAGGTTAGAACAGAAACACTTTTTAAGATCATCATAAGCCCATTTTACGCACAGAGTAAAAATTCATCATTCTGGAAGATCCATTGTATATTCAACAGATATATTGTATAAATATATTGATTGTGATGACACTATAATGTAGAATATTACTATTGTTACACATATTTTTCGAACGAAGAAAAAAAGGTTAGAACAGAAACACTTTTTAAGATCATCATAGGCCCATTTTACGCACAGAGTAAAAATTCATCATTCTGGAAGATCCATTGTATATTCAACAGATATATTGTATAAATATATTGATTGTGATGACACTATAATGTAGAATATTACTATTGTTACACATATTTTTCGAACGAAGAAAAAAAGGTTAGAACAGAAACACTTTTTAAGATCATCATAAGCCCATTTTACGCACAGAGTAAAAATTCATCATTCTGGAAGATCCATTGTATATTCAACAGATATATTGTATAAATATATTGATTGTGATGACACTATAATGTAGAACCTTTCTATTATTACACATATTTTTCGAACGAAGAAAAAAAGGTTAGAACAGAAACACTTTTTAAGATCATCATAAGCCCATTTTACGCACAGAGTAAAAATTCATCATTCTGGAAGATCCATTGTATATTCAACAGATATATTGTATAAATATATTGATTGTGATGACACTATAATGTAGAATATTACTATTGTTACACATATTTTTCGAACGAAGAAAAAAAGGTTAGAACAGAAACACTTTTTAAGATCATCATAAGCCCATTTTACGCACAGAGTAAAAATTCATCATTCTGGAAGATCCATTGTATATTCAACAGATATATTGTATAAATATATTGATTGTGATGACACTATAATGTAGAATATTACTATTGTTACACATATTTTTCGAACGAAGAAAAAAAGGTTAGAACAGAAACACTTTTTAAGATCATCATAAGCCCATTTTAAGCACAGTGTAAAAATTTATCATTCTGGAAGATCCATTGTATATTCAACAGATATATTGTATAGATATATTGATTGTGATGGCACTATAGTGAGAAACCTTTCTATTATTACACATATTTTTCGAACGAAGGAAAAAAGGTTAGAACAGAAACACTTTTTAAGATCATCATAAGCCCATTTTACGCACAGAGTAAAAATTCATCATTCTGGAAGATCCATTGTATATTCAACAGATATATTGTATAAATATATTGATTGTGATGACACTATAATGTAGAATATTACTATTGTTACACATATTTTACGAACGAAGAAAAAAAGGTTAGAACAGAAACACTTTTTAAGATCATCATAGGCCCATTTTACGCACAGAGTAAAAATTCATCTTTCTGAAAGATCCATTGTATATTCAACAGATATATTGTATAAATATATTGATTGTGATGACACTATAATGTAGAATATTACTATTGTTACACATATTTTTCGAACGAAGAAAAAAAGGTTAGAACAGAAACACTTTTTAAGATCATCATAAGCCCATTTTACGCACAGAGTAAAAATTCATCATTCTGGAAGATCCATTGTATATTCAACAGATATATTGTATAAATATATTGATTGTGATGACACTATAATGTAGAACCTTTCTATTATTACACATATTTTTCGAACGAAGAAAAAAAGGTTAGAACAGAAACACTTTTTAAGATCATCATAAGCCCATTTTACGCACAGAGTAAAAATTCATCATTCTGGAAGATCCATTGTATATTCAACAGATATATTGTATAAATATATTGATTGTGATGACACTATAATGTAGAATATTACTATTGTTACACATATTTTTCGAACGAAGAAAAAAAGGTTAGAACAGAAACACTTTTTAAGATCATCATAAGCCCATTTTACGCACAGAGTAAAAATTCATCATTCTGGAAGATCCATTGTATATTCAACAGATATATTGTATAAATATATTGATTGTGATGACACTATAATGTAGAATATTACTATTGTTACACATATTTTTCGAACGAAGAAAAAAAGGTTAGAACAGAAACACTTTTTAAGATCATCATAAGCCCATTTTAAGCACAGTGTAAAAATTTATCATTCTGGAAGATCCATTGTATATTCAACAGATATATTGTATAGATATATTGATTGTGATGGCACTATAGTGAGAAACCTTTCTATTATTACACATATTTTTCGAACGAAGGAAAAAAGGTTAGAACAGAAACACTTTTTAAGATCATCATAAGCCCATTTTACGCACAGTGTAAAAAATTATCATTATGGAAGATCCATTGTATATTCAACAGATACATTCTGGAAGATCCATTGTATATTCAACACAGGGCTCGAAAAACCGCCCGTCCTCAGCACTCAAAAATTCCCCGCGGACAACAAATTTCTCGAATCCGATGTCCGCGCGGAGGGCCATTTTCCCGTTAAAGTTCGTGATACATTTTCAATTTTTGTTATCTTACAAGAGTCTATCCCCTCACTTCTATAATGACCCTCTAATCTAGAAATACAGCAACATACTGCGCTTGGTAAAATTGATGTTTTCTCTGTCTGGGAGTACTGCAACGGTTGAAAGGAGCTTCTCAGTAATGAACTTATAAAAAAAAAAATTTAAAAAAACACATTACGTACTGGTCTTAACAAGAAGCGTTAAACGCAATTATGAACATCTACCTAAATGGAAAACCCCTTTCAGATTTCTGAGCACAAACCTCTGTAAATCATTAGATTGATTGTGGAACTGGCAAACGTCACATTTGATTCATTTAAAAAACGCAGTACCCTCGGATAAATTGACATTCCAGATAACTTGACCTTTGTCATTTAAATTATTTCACATAAGAAATAAATTATTTCATAAAATAAATACTAGGTTACTATTAGTAACCTAGTATTTCTTTTATAACTGTATAATGTTATCCTAGTATTTGTAATCCTAATAACTACTAATTCATTGTGCAATTTATATGATAAATGTTTGCAATAAATAAGAAAAAATTATATTTTTATTTATTTAGAAGTGATGGGTTAGTTTAAAAGGAGGACGGGTACATTATTGGACAAGCCGTCCTCGGGGACGGATAAAATTTCCGAGTTTTTTTCGAGCCCTGATTCAACAGTCAACATATTGTATAAATATATTGATTGAGATGACACTATAATGTGAAACCTTTCTATTATTACACATATTTTTCGAACGAAGGAGAAAAGGTTAGAACAGAAACACTTTTTAAGATCATCATAAGCCCATTTTACGCAGAGAGTAAAAATTTATCATTCTGGAAGATCCATTGTATATTCAACAGATATATTGTATAGATATATTGATTGTGATGGCACTATAGTGTGAAACCTTTCTATTATTACACATATTTTTCGAACGAAGGAGAAAAGGTTAGAACAGAAACACTTTTTAAGATCATCATAAGCCCATTTTACGCACAGAGTAAAAATTTATCATTCTGGAAGATCCATTGTATATTCAACAGATATATTGTATAGATATATTGATTGTGATGGCACTATAGTGAGAAACCTTTCTATTATTACACATATTTTTCGAACGAAGGAAAAAAGGTTAGAACAGAAACACTTTTTAAGATCATCATAAGCCCATTTTACGCACAGTGTAAAAATTTATCATTCTGGAGGATCCATTGAATATTTAACTGATATATTGTATAAATATATTGATGTGAAATATATCGATGACACTATAATGTAGATTCGCTCTATTATTACACATATTTTTCGAACGAAGGAAAAAAGATTACAACAGAAACAATTTTTATGATCATCATAAGCCCATTTTATGCACAGAGTGAAATTTATCATTCTGGAAGATCCATTGAATATTCAACAGATATATTGTATAGATATATTGATTGTGATGGCACTATAGTGTGAAACCTTTCTATTATCACACATATTTTTCGAACGAAGGAAAAAAGGTTAGAACAGAAACAATTTTTAAGATCATCATAAGCCCATTTTACGCACAGTGTAAAAATTTATCATTCTGGAGGATCCATTGAATATTTAACTGATATATTGTATAAATATATTGATGTGAAATATATCGATGACACTATAATGTAGAATCGCTCTATTATTACACATATTTTTCGAACGAAGGAAAAAAGATTACAACAGAAACACTTTTTATGATCATCATAAGCCCATTTTACGCACAGAGTGAAATTTATCATTCTGGAAGATCCATTGAATATTCAACAGATATATTGTATAGATATATTGATTGTAATGGCACTATAGTGTGAAACCTTTCTATTATCACACATATTTTTCGAACGAAGGAGAAAAGGTTAGAACAGAAACACTTTTTAAGATCATCATAAGCCCATTTTACGCACAGAGTAAAAATTTATCATTCTGGAGGATCTATTGAATATTTAACTGATATATTGTATAAATATATTGATGTGAAATATATCGATGACACTATAATGTAGAATCGCTCTATTATTACACATATTTTTCGAACGAAGGAAAAAAGAGTACAACAGAAACACTTTTTATGATCATCATAAGCCCATTTTACGCACAGAGTAAAAATTTATCATTCTGGAAGATCCATTGTATATTCAACAGATATATTGTATAGATATATTGATTGTGATGGCACTATAGTGCGAAACCTTTCTATTATCACACATATTTTTCGAACGAAGGAGAAAAGGTTAGAACAGAAACACTTTTTAAGATCATCATAAGCCCATTTTACGCACAGTGTAAAAATTTATCATTCTGGAGGATCCATTGAATATTTAACTGATATATTGTATAAATATATTGATGTGAAATATATCGATGACACTATAATGTAGAATCGCTCTATTATTACACATATTTTTCGAACGAAGGAAAAAAGATTACAACAGAAACACTTTTTATGATCATCATAAGCCCATTTTACGCACAGAGTAAAAATTTATCATTCTGGAAGATCCATTGTATATTCAACAGATATATTGTATAGATATATTGATTGTGATGGCACTATAGTGTGAAACCTTTCTATTATCACACATATTTTTCGAACGAAGGAAAAAAGGTTAGAACAGAAACACTTTTTAAGATCATCATAAGCCCATTTTACGCACAGAGTAAAAATTTATCATTCTGGAAGATCCATTGTATATTCAACAGATATATTGTATAGATATATTGATTGTGATGGCACTATAGTGTGAAACCTTTCTATTATCACACATATTTTTCGAACGAAGGAAAAAAGGTTAGAACAGAAACAATTTTTAAGATCATCATAAGCCCATTTTACGCACAGTGTAAAAATTTATCATTCTGGAGGATCCATTGAATATTTAACTGATATATTGTATAAATATATTGATGTGAAATATATCGATGACACTATAATGTAGAATCGCTCTATTATTACACATATTTTTCGAACGAAGGAAAAAAGATTACAACAGAAACACTTTTTATGATCATCATAAGCCCATTTTACGCACAGAGTGAAATTTATCATTCTGGAAGATCCATTGAATATTCAACAGATATATTGTATAGATATATTGATTGTAATGGCACTATAGTGTGAAACCTTTCTATTATCACACATATTTTTCGAACGAAGGAGAAAAGGTTAGAACAGAAACACTTTTTAAGATCATCATAAGCCCATTTTACGCACAGAGTAAAAATTTATCATTCTGGAGGATCCATTGAATATTTAACTGATATATTGCATAAATATATTGATGTGAAATATATCGATGACACTATAATGTAGAATCGCTCTATTATTACACATATTTTTCGAACGAAGGAAAAAAGATTACAACAGAAACACTTTTTATGATCATCATAAGCCCATTTTACGCACAGAGTAAAAATTTATCATTCTGGAAGATCCATTGTATATTCAACAGATATATTGTATAGATATATTGATTGCGATGGCACTATAGTGTGAAACCTTTCTATTATCACACACATTTTTCGAACGAAGGAAAAAAGGTTAGAACAGAAACACTTTTTAAGATCATCATAAGCCCATTTTACGCACAGAGTAAAAATTTATCATTCTGGAAGATCCATTGTATATTCAACAGATATATTGTATAGATATATTGATTGTGATGGCACTATAGTGTGAAACCTTTCTATTATCACACATATTTTTCGAACGAAGGAAAAAAGGTTAGAACAGAAACACTTTTTAAGATCATCATAAGCCCATTTTACGCACAGAGTAAAAATTTATCATTCTGGAAGATCCATTGTATATTCAACAGATATATTGTATAGATATATTGATTGTGATGGCACTATAGTGTGAAACCTTTCTATTATCACACATATTTTTCGAACGAAGGAAAAAAGGTTAGAACAGAAACACTTTTTAAGATCATCATAAGCCCATTTTACGCACAGTGTAAAAATTTATCATTCTGGAGGATCCATTGAATATTTAACTGATATATTGTATAAATATATTGATGTGAAATATATCGATGACACTATAATGTAGAATCGCTCTATTATTACACATATTTTTCGAACGAAGGAAAAAAGAGTACAACAGAAACACTTTTTATGATCATCATAAGCCCATTTTACGCACAGAGTAAAAATTTATCATTCTGGAAGATCCATTGAATATTCAACAGATATATTTTATAAATATATTGATTGTGATGACACTATAATGTAGAATCGCTTTATTATTACACGTATTTTTCGAACGAAGGAAAAAAGGTTAGAACAGAAACACTTTCTAAGATCATCATAAGCCCATTTTACGCACAGTGTAAAAATTTATCATTCTGGAAGATCCATTGAATATTCAACAGATATATTTTATAAATATATTGATTGTGATGACACTATAATGTAGAATCGCTTTATTATTACACGTATTTTTCGAACGAAGGAAAAAAGGTTAGAACAGAAACACTTTCTAAGATCATCATAAGCCCATTTTACGCACAGTGTAAAAATTTATCATTCTGGAAGATCCATTGAATATTCAACAGATATATTTTATAAATATATTGATTGTGATGACACTATAATGTAGAATCGCTTTATTATTACACGTATTTTTCGAACGAAGGAAAAAAGGTTAGAACAGAAACACTTTCTAAGATCATCATAAGCCCATTTTACGCACAGTGTAAAAATTTATCATTCTGGAAGATCCATTGAATATTCAACAGATATATTTTATAAATATATTGATTGTGATGACACTATAATGTAGAATCGCTTTATTATTACACGTATTTTTCGAACGAAGGAAAAAAGGTTAGAACAGAAACACTTTCTAAGATCATCATAAGCCCATTTTACGCACAGAGTAAAAATTTATCATTCTGGAAGATCCATTGAATATTCAACAGATATATTTTATAAATATATTGATTGTGATGACACTATAATGTAGAATCGCTTTATTATTACACGTATTTTTCGAACGAAGGAAAAAAGGTTAGAACAGAAACACTTTTTAAGATCATCATAAGCCCATTTTACGCACAGAGTAAAAATTTATCATTCTGGAGGATCTATTGAATATTTAACTGATATATTGTATAAATATATTGATGTGAAATATATCGATGACACTATAATGTAGAATCGCTCTATTATTACACATATTTTTCGAACGAAGGAAAAAAGAGTACAACAGAAACACTTTTTATGATCATCATAAGCCCATTTTACGCACAGAGTAAAAATTTATCATTCTGGAAGATCCATTGTATATTCAACAGATATATTGTATAGATATATTGATTGTGATGGCACTATAGTGTGAAACCTTTCTATTATCACACATATTTTTCGAACGAAGGAGAAAAGGTTAGAACAGAAACACTTTTTAAGATCATCATAAGCCCATTTTACGCACAGTGTAAAAATTTATCATTCTGGAGGATCCATTGAATATTTAACTGATATATTGTATAAATATATTGATGTGAAATATATCGATGACACTATAATGTAGAATCGCTCTATTATTACACATATTTTTCGAACGAAGGAAAAAAGATTACAACAGAAACACTTTTTATGATCATCATAAGCCCATTTTACGCACAGAGTAAAAATTTATCATTCTGGAAGATCCATTGTATATTCAACAGATATATTGTATAGATATATTGATTGTGATGGCACTATAGTGTGAAACCTTTCTATTATCACACATATTTTTCGAACGAAGGAAAAAAGGTTAGAACAGAAACACTTTTTAAGATCATCATAAGCCCATTTTACGCACAGAGTAAAAATTTATCATTCTGGAAGATCCATTGTATATTCAACAGATATATTGTATAGATATATTGATTGTGATGGCACTATAGTGTGAAACCTTTCTATTATCACACATATTTTTCGAACGAAGGAAAAAAGGTTAGAACAGAAACAATTTTTAAGATCATCATAAGCCCATTTTACGCACAGTGTAAAAATTTATCATTCTGGAGGATCCATTGAATATTTAACTGATATATTGTATAAATATATTGATGTGAAATATATCGATGACACTATAATGTAGAATCGCTCTATTATTACACATATTTTTCGAACGAAGGAAAAAAGATTACAACAGAAACACTTTTTATGATCATCATAAGCCCATTTTACGCACAGAGTGAAATTTATCATTCTGGAAGATCCATTGAATATTCAACAGATATATTGTATAGATATATTGATTGTAATGGCACTATAGTGTGAAACCTTTCTATTATCACACATATTTTTCGAACGAAGGAGAAAAGGTTAGAACAGAAACACTTTTTAAGATCATCATAAGCCCATTTTACGCACAGAGTAAAAATTTATCATTCTGGAGGATCCATTGAATATTTAACTGATATATTGTATAAATATATTGATGTGAAATATATCGATGACACTATAATGTAGAATCGCTCTATTATTACACATATTTTTCGAACGAAGGAAAAAAGATTACAACAGAAACACTTTTTATGATCATCATAAGCCCATTTTACGCACAGAGTAAAAATTTATCATTCTGGAAGATCCATTGTATATTCAACAGATATATTGTATAGATATATTGATTGTGATGGCACTATAGTGTGAAACCTTTCTATTATCACACACATTTTTCGAACGAAGGAAAAAAGGTTAGAACAGAAACACTTTTTAAGATCATCATAAGCCCATTTTACGCACAGAGTAAAAATTTATCATTCTGGAAGATCCATTGTATATTCAACAGATATATTGTATAGATATATTGATTGTGATGGCACTATAGTGTGAAACCTTTCTATTATCACACATATTTTTCGAACGAAGGAAAAAAGGTTAGAACAGAAACACTTTTTAAGATCATCATAAGCCCATTTTACGCACAGAGTAAAAATTTATCATTCTGGAAGATCCATTGTATATTCAACAGATATATTGTATAGATATATTGATTGTGATGGCACTATAGTGTGAAACCTTTCTATTATCACACATATTTTTCGAACGAAGGAAAAAAGGTTAGAACAGAAACACTTTTTAAGATCATCATAAGCCCATTTTACGCACAGTGTAAAAATTTATCATTCTGGAGGATCCATTGAATATTTAACTGATATATTGTATAAATATATTGATGTGAAATATATCGATGACACTATAATGTAGAATCGCTCTATTATTACACATATTTTTCGAACGAAGGAAAAAAGAGTACAACAGAAACACTTTTTATGATCATCATAAGCCCATTTTACGCACAGAGTAAAAATTTATCATTCTGGAAGATCCATTGAATATTCAACAGATATATTTTATAAATATATTGATTGTGATGACACTATAATGTAGAATCGCTTTATTATTACACGTATTTTTCGAACGAAGGAAAAAAGGTTAGAACAGAAACACTTTCTAAGATCATCATAAGCCCATTTTACGCACAGTGTAAAAATTTATCATTCTGGAAGATCCATTGAATATTCAACAGATATATTTTATAAATATATTGATTGTGATGACACTATAATGTAGAATCGCTTTATTATTACACGTATTTTTCGAACGAAGGAAAAAAGGTTAGAACAGAAACACTTTCTAAGATCATCATAAGCCCATTTTACGCACAGTGTAAAAATTTATCATTCTGGAAGATCCATTGAATATTCAACAGATATATTTTATAAATATATTGATTGTGATGACACTATAATGTAGAATCGCTTTATTATTACACGTATTTTTCGAACGAAGGAAAAAAGGTTAGAACAGAAACACTTTCTAAGATCATCATAAGCCCATTTTACGCACAGTGTAAAAATTTATCATTCTGGAAGATCCATTGTATATTCAACAGATATATTGTATAGATATATTGATTGTGATGGCACTATAGTGTGAAACCTTTCTATTATCACACATATTTTTCGAACGAAGGAAAAAAGGTTAGAACAGAAACAATTTTTAAGATCATCATAAGCCCATTTTACGCACAGTGTAAAAATTTATCATTCTGGAGGATCCATTGAATATTTAACTGATATATTGTATAAATATATTGATGTGAAATATATCGATGACACTATAATGTAGAATCGCTCTATTATTACACATATTTTTCGAACGAAGGAAAAAAGATTACAACAGAAACACTTTTTATGATCATCATAAGCCCATTTTACGCACAGAGTGAAATTTATCATTCTGGAAGATCCATTGAATATTCAACAGATATATTGTATAGATATATTGATTGTAATGGCACTATAGTGTGAAACCTTTCTATTATCACACATATTTTTCGAACGAAGGAGAAAAGGTTAGAACAGAAACACTTTTTAAGATCATCATAAGCCCATTTTACGCACAGAGTAAAAATTTATCATTCTGGAGGATCCATTGAATATTTAACTGATATATTGTATAAATATATTGATGTGAAATATATCGATGACACTATAATGTAGAATCGCTCTATTATTACACATATTTTTCGAACGAAGGAAAAAAGATTACAACAGAAACACTTTTTATGATCATCATAAGCCCATTTTACGCACAGAGTAAAAATTTATCATTCTGGAAGATCCATTGTATATTCAACAGATATATTGTATAGATATATTGATTGTGATGGCACTATAGTGTGAAACCTTTCTATTATCACACACATTTTTCGAACGAAGGAAAAAAGGTTAGAACAGAAACACTTTTTAAGATCATCATAAGCCCATTTTACGCACAGAGTAAAAATTTATCATTCTGGAAGATCCATTGTATATTCAACAGATATATTGTATAGATATATTGATTGTGATGGCACTATAGTGTGAAACCTTTCTATTATCACACATATTTTTCGAACGAAGGAAAAAAGGTTAGAACAGAAACACTTTTTAAGATCATCATAAGCCCATTTTACGCACAGAGTAAAAATTTATCATTCTGGAAGATCCATTGTATATTCAACAGATATATTGTATAGATATATTGATTGTGATGGCACTATAGTGTGAAACCTTTCTATTATCACACATATTTTTCGAACGAAGGAAAAAAGGTTAGAACAGAAACACTTTTTAAGATCATCATAAGCCCATTTTACGCACAGTGTAAAAATTTATCATTCTGGAGGATCCATTGAATATTTAACTGATATATTGTATAAATATATTGATGTGAAATATATCGATGACACTATAATGTAGAATCGCTCTATTATTACACATATTTTTCGAACGAAGGAAAAAAGAGTACAACAGAAACACTTTTTATGATCATCATAAGCCCATTTTACGCACAGAGTAAAAATTTATCATTCTGGAAGATCCATTGAATATTCAACAGATATATTTTATAAATATATTGATTGTGATGACACTATAATGTAGAATCGCTTTATTATTACACGTATTTTTCGAACGAAGGAAAAAAGGTTAGAACAGAAACACTTTCTAAGATCATCATAAGCCCATTTTACGCACAGTGTAAAAATTTATCATTCTGGAAGATCCATTGAATATTCAACAGATATATTTTATAAATATATTGATTGTGATGACACTATAATGTAGAATCGCTTTATTATTACACGTATTTTTCGAACGAAGGAAAAAAGGTTAGAACAGAAACACTTTCTAAGATCATCATAAGCCCATTTTACGCACAGTGTAAAAATTTATCATTCTGGAAGATCCATTGAATATTCAACAGATATATTTTATAAATATATTGATTGTGATGACACTATAATGTAGAATCGCTTTATTATTACACGTATTTTTCGAACGAAGGAAAAAAGGTTAGAACAGAAACACTTTCTAAGATCATCATAAGCCCATTTTACGCACAGTGTAAAAATTTATCATTCTGGAAGATCCATTGAATATTCAACAGATATATTTTATAAATATATTGATTGTGATGACACTATAATGTAGAATCGCTTTATTATTACACGTATTTTTCGAACGAAGGAAAAAAGGTTAGAACAGAAACACTTTCTAAGATCATCATAAGCCCATTTTACGCACAGAGTAAAAATTTATCATTCTGGAAGATCCATTGAATATTCAACAGATATATTTTATAAATATATTGATTGTGATGACACTATAATGTAGAATCGCTTTATTATTACACGTATTTTTCGAACGAAGGAAAAAAGGTTAGAACAGAAACACTTTTTAAGATCATCATAAGCCCATTTTACGCACAGTGTAAAAATTTATCATTCTGGAAGATCCATTGAATATTTAACTGATATATTGTATAAATATATTGATGTGAAATATATCGATGACACTATAATGTAGAATCGCTCTATTATTACACATATTTTTCGAACGAAGGAAAAAAGAGTACAACAGAAACACTTTTTATGATCATCATAAGTCCATTTTACGCACAGAGTAAGAATTTATCATGCTGGAAGAGCCATTGTATATTCAATAGAGTTTTTCTTCTTTTTTCGAACCTCTGAATAAATATTTTTTTTTTCTTTCCCCTGGTGCCTGAAATTTTAAATTTTTTTTTTGTCAATTTCTTTTTTAATTGTCTTTTTTTTAACATTACATTTTGTTTTGCGTCTCAAAATCTATAAGATTTACTAACTTGAAATTATGAAGATATGTAGAAAATATGCAAAGAGTTGGAAAGAATACAAGAAATTTCATTTTATAACCATCGCTGAACAGCCTACCTAATTTTGAGTTTAAGACAACCATTATGTAGCTCCATAGTCTAGTAATTTTGAACCCAATCCAGAAGACAAGGGAACTCCAGTATTAAGCATTGACAACGCAAAGCAAGTCGCAGGCTCAAGAGTTTTTCAATTATATATTAAAGATCCCCAATCCGAAATCAAGCCTCAATGGCTGCATTAAGTAAACAGGTGGGTGATCACAGGGACTTAAGCTGCACTGTATCGGTCCAACTGTTCTACCAGAAAGGGCTTGACTTCCCGCGCAGAACATCGGCTAACAAAGTGGAGGAGCCATCCACTCTGGAGAGTATCAAACTTGTAATGGCATGTCTTCGGATCTTCATCTTAAATGTTTCCTAGACCGTCGCCAATAGCCCATCGTACAGCTCTAGTGTGATCTAAATAAACATAAGCAGTTTCGGATATTTTCTCTGAATCTTAATTTTAAGACCTAACTTATTTTAGTTTCTTATTCTCTTGCTGATGTGCCTTTTGGATCACGAATACGTTTCTGCCACACTGCTGAACAATAGGTAAGGTTGTTCAAGTCTTCGTTTGCGAAGTCTTGGGTAGAAGTTCGATTCCTATAGCGGAAAACTAGGTGTTTTTTTACGATTCTGTCTTAATGGTTCGGAAACCACCCTAGTTCGATTTGGACGAGCGGTATCACCCTCCAAACGCTGTGCAAAGCTTGGAGGTAGCGGGTTCGAATCTCTCTGTTACCCTGGATGTACCTTCGTGCTGTCCTTCTCTATATTGTGCTATCCGTCCTTCTATTTGACAAAGGTTTATAAGCCTAAATTGAGCACAAAAGCCTGCAAATGTACCTAATTCCAATAAATCAAATAAACAATTATCACTAGTTCGATGAACCCCTGCAGTTTCAGAGACGAAAAAGTCTATGCACAATTGGACAATAGGGAAGAATGCTAAAGTAGTCGGTAGATTACCACCACTCTATAAATTGTGTCAGTGAAGAGTGTTTTCGAATCATCATTAAAGATCGTCGCCAATGATTCATTCGTGTAGCTCTAATGAAACTTTAATTGCCAAAATCTTGTAAATCTCTTTCACTGCGGTCCGCAATGGACTCATCGTTTCCCAGTAGAACACCGAAGTCAAGCATCACTGGTGACCACTTTGATCAGCAAGTAGGGACTGAGGGTGGACGATATCGTTAAATTGTTCTACCGTAAAGTGCTCGACTTAACATGCGGATCGTCGGGCTACCAATGCAGGGGAGCAATCCTCTCTGCAGAGAATCAAAATTGCGATGACATGTCTTCGGATCATCGTCAGGGATGTTTCCAGACCCTCACCAATAGCCCATTGTGCAGCTCTAATGCCCGTAAATAATGTACTTACCTACCACTGCGAAACAATGGCCACCGAGACGAAAAAGTATTAAAAAAATTAATTTTTTTTTTATCCGTGATGTACGCAAACCTTGTGTGCTCACTACTTTGAAGTTGAAAAAAAAAGGCACTAAGGAAAACATCTAACAGTATGATCGACCCTCACTCCAAGCTTCAAAATTTAGAGTAAAAGGTCTCTAAGGCCTTGAACCACTTCAATTTATTTTATCTACTTATTCACTGGTATGTGCAGGGGTGTGAGTGACAATGACCCACCTGAAATAGAATAACAGTTAGTATAAACCTGAAAGGAACAACACAAAGATATGTTACGGCTGGTTCCGAACTTATTACCGAACTACGTTTCGGATCAATTCGTGGGAGGTTAATACTCCTCGATCACAAAGACTCTAATTTAGCATCTTTATTGAAATTACATACATTTGCAGGCTTCTGTGCTCTATTTAGGCTTATAAACCTTTGTCGGGCAGAAAGACAGATAGAACAATTTAGAGAAAGACATCACGAAGAATACATCCAGGACTAAGGCGGGATTCGAACCCGCCACCTCCACGCTTCGATCGTGGATTCTTTCTTAATAATTCTTTTTTTTGATTTCAAACCAAACGTATAGCGAATTTTTTTAAATTTTTCGTTACGTTCAATTTTAATTTCCTGTTCACTACTGAGGTTAGGTGCCTATACCTTTCATAGGATCTTTTTATTTCTAGTGTTGCTAAAATAATTTTGGGATTAATTTAAAAGAATTAGCATATTACCTAAAATTTGATTATTAGAACAATTCTTGTGATGGAGAGGTGGAATCTTAAATGCATAAAGAATTGGTCTTAAACTTTTGTAGCTGATAAATAAGTTTATGAATTCTTTGCTTAAAACTACAAATAAACTGGATGAGAAATGATAAGATGAAGTAACGCACCAATGAAAATAGTCCTTCTACCGTTGGATCCCCCCTTTTTGACCATACGCTAACCTTTACCGATAACTTCATTTCAGTAAAACACTTCATTGGTATTTTTTCTTTTTTTTTTTGTATCTTCTGTAGGCATCAACAGGTAGTCACACAAATAATAAGTAAAATTAGTTTCCTATAGGCATTTAAAAATGAACGAAGTTGTCAAGGGTTAAATTGGACTAAAAGTAGGATAAATATACGGCAGGGTAGGTTATCACTTCAGCTATATTATACACTAAAAAAATAAGAACTTTTCATTACAAGCAGTTCTCTTGAATTTCAGGAATAAATTAAGGAACCTTACATTTATTTGCTCAGATTCAAGTCTTAATATGTAAAACCCATGCAGTAAGGGAAGTCAGTATGCGATTTTGTATGAGTAAATTGACGACATTAAAGTTATTTACAAGTTAAAAGCATTCCAGTTACTAAATAAATGATACTTATTGATGAGGTAAAAACATCCATTATTACTTTTTATATCCAAATATATTATAGAACAGTGGTTACCAACTAGCGAAGCCTTTTTTGTGGCCCGCGAACTAAAATATATTAGTTGTCATTTTTTTGCGAACAATTTTCCTAAACTATCTATATGGGTCTAAAATGCATTTCTTTCGTTAAAAAAAAAATCCTAATTTCTCCGTTTCCGTGAAATTTAATATACCAACGGCGCAAAAAAATTTATTTCTCAGGTTTTGGCATCCAAGAAAATATTTATTCAAATACAAAAATAATCGTGTTACAAAATAATACTTGTTTTTTGTACAACTTGATAAAACTCTGACAGTAATATGTAATGTTCCTTCAAACATAAGAGTCCTATATAAAATTTTGATGAAGTTGCGGCCCGTCATTTGACCGGTGTTTTTAATTGCGGCCCCCAACCTCATGCAAGTTGGAAACCTCTGTTATAGAACGTCTGGATTGTAATTATAATTGCTGTTTACATTTATATAAATTGAAATTTTGATGCGTATTGCTTCATTGATCTTGCGCGCACCACAGTCTATCTAAGTTACTTATGAAAACAACCAAATGTTATAGAAATGGATCAAAATTAATTTTAACATAAAAATACTTATAAATACATATTCTAATACGAATAGTTTAATACGAATACTTCATTCATCACGATTTAAATAAAACTGCATGATTAAATAAAAATCATAAATGTCTAAATTTTTGCACGAATTTGTTTAACAGAACAAAATTATTTTCATTTGGCAGAGGGAGATTACATTAGAAGGATTAAAAACCTCTGGACCAGGTGGTAGATTCTTACTATAGTGAAACTTGCCAAGTTGACCCCCCTTGTAAGTTGGGCACCTGCATAAGTTGACCTCAATTAACAAGAACGGAATTTTTCCTATATAATATAAAGGAGCAAAACCTTTGTAACTTGACCACCTGTCTATCTTGTATGTTGACCACTGAAATAAGTCAATTTTGTCTAGGACTATTATGAAATTCTATTCTAAAACCCTCATAAGTTGACCAGAAAAAAAAAATCAGAAAATGTTCTGTCATTTTGCAATGTATGTTAAAATTTCACTTGTTCGGTGAAATAGTGTAAAAAGCTAATCTAAACCCTTTTGTGAGTTGACCATCTGGGGAAACTGTAGGGGGGCAGCTTTTGACCATTTCTTTCATTCATTCATTGAAAACAAGTGTGTTAGTTGAAAAGTTGCTCTTCCAGTTGCAATAGTGAGCAGATAGTAAGTGTAGTAATAACAGAATAAATTTTAAAGTGTTCAAATAATTTTGTTTTGTTAAAGTTTTCAAATTACATGTCTTCGTGTTCTAATATTTTAAGAAATTATTTTTATTAAACACTTCACATGCATAACTAACGAAATAATTTTTAAAAAAAGTTAGTTAAATATTAGAATTATGTATATGTAACAAATTGAAGTTCATTCAGGTTTAAACACATTTCTTAAGATATTCATTTGGTTATTTGCTGAATAAAATTTTTAAGTCGAGTAAAAAAAAATTTAAATATATGGCAACATGATATAGGAAATGAAAAAGAAAACAATGACCCGCCCCCTCTATAAGTTGACCACTTGTCTAAGTTGACCACTAAAACAATGCACCACAAGTGGTCAACTTACACAAGTTTTACTGTACTTGGAAATCCGAATTAGCTTAGAGATAATAATCAATATATCTGATTTTGATTCAGCTTCATAATCTTAATTTTTATGAAATACCATTTTTTTTCCTTAACCGCTTCCTTTACCAATTTTTTTGAAAAAAAAAAAAAAAAAAAAAAAAAAAAAAAATCAGCGTTTTTTTTAATATTTATTTCATTAATAAATAAAAGAAACTAAAACAAAACATAATACACACGTTGAAATGTTAATTTTTTATGCGTAAAAAATAATTTACCATTGGTTTACTATCCCAAATTATCTCGGGCAAATGAAAATATTAGTCTCTGTATCTTCATAATCTGAAAAATCATCTGCCATACTTTTACTTTCTCTAGCAAAAGCCATTTTTTTTTTCCTATCTAAATTCAGCAGCCATCGTATATACAAAACACGGTCCCACAAATAGCGAATCTCCCAAACAAATTTTGGCAAACCACAGCAGATTATTATTTTTTGTTTTGTTTCCGGCTGAACGTGATCAAGTAATCTGACTAAAAAATTGCAATTATATATTTTTAAATCCAAATACTGAGAATGAATACAAGAAATGCATCGTTGTTTTTCAGAAACTTTCATTGTAATTTTAGTTGTAGTCGTTATTGCCCTTGAGAAGCCCTTCCACTGAGAGTTCTTTCGGTGATCGAAACAAAGAGAAAAATCGATCACAAAAAAATTGATGAAAGGTTTAACTTCACATAAATAACAATTATCGCCTCTTTTTTATGTTTGTTTCATTGTTCATGGGTTAGAAATATTTCTTTAGTACCGTGTTCAATTTCGCAACGTAAAATCATCAGAATTTGGTTCAGTATGACCAAATCTGGCTATTGTGCCACGAAACTCAACAATACCACACAAAAGGACCTAGAAAATTTTAAAAACAAGTATGCTTGATAATTTCTTTCTAGAAGTAATTAATTTGGGTCTTCACCTAACATTTCCTCAAGAAGAAGGCGAATCAACTTCACCATCTGATTTATTCTATTCCATAACAGCTTTTACAATGCCCCACAAAAATGTTAAATCTCGTCGTTTACGTCATCTTGTTGGGTGGCGTGTTAGAATTAGAAAGAGACTTGATTAAAATTTCTTATCTTCCTTAGATATCGGATCCCGCGGAATTTTCCGGAAGCAAAGCCTGCGCCGGATCCGGAAGCTATTTCACTTTTCCTTTATCTGTTGCCAACCTTTTGCAGAATACCAAACCGCCAGGCGACGAACAGCTTTATTGGAAAACCTCAACAATAGCAAACATTTGGCAGAATGAACGAGATTTCTGTGTGAATTATCGTTTTCTGACTAAACTTCAACACTTTTATTTGCTTTGGAAGGGGAAAAAAAAAATTCTTTTTAATCGTCTGAGTTTTTATTATCTTGTCACCAGTTTGATTTATGGCAATTTTCTGCGTTTTAAACCGATAGCGAAACTTTATTAGTGGTTTTAAACAATTAAACGAGTTCTTTTTTTTTTTTTTTTTTTTTTTTTGATTTTATTCTATGTTAGCTAAAAACAAATAGTTGTATTTTGCGAATTTTGCAGGAAACTTGTTTAAACTTTAAATCCACACGAAAATTATTTACGTAATGAGTAAAAAAAAAAGTTTTTTTTTAAAATGTATTTAATTAAAAAATAATTTAAAATGTTTCGTGAATAACTTTTAATTGTTTTTTTTAAAATATAAATTAAATCTAGCAGCTAGTGTAGTGTTAAATTGAGGAAAGTTTTACTTGCTAAAGGTTAAAGGTGGCGCTACATGGAGAGGTAAAACCACGAAAACATCTCACGGTTAGTTCGACGGCTAGGGGATTCTAACACATAATCCATCTACCATTGAAGATACTTTATATGAGCGCTGTAGTCGATGAGAGCCAGAAGCAGAATTTGTATCGACCCGCTAACTATAAGGTTCGAGCTATGATTCGAGCCTGGGTCACCTCATTGGGATTCCTGGTTTTTTATCCCCTGAGCCACTTCGACTCAATATATTATTCAAAAAAAAAAAAAAAAAAAAGAAAAAAAAAAGGAAGAAATGAATAATTTTGAGACGCCCCCATAATCCAGCTCTCCGAAAGATCGCCCACCTTGCTTGTTCTTTACAACTTTGTTTGTTTAATGTTTATTTTTAATTCTTGGATATAATCAGCTATGGGGATTGGAGGATGCTAGATTTCAATGGAATGAGTGGCTCTTCTCTTCCATACTTACTTCTCTATAAGCAAATAGTAATATGAAAGGTCGAGAGGATTTGTTTTTGCATTCTTTAGTACTTTCTAACGAGGTTTTCCCCGGAACTGATAATTTTAATGACGATCCAAAGTTTCTTGCGTAAGTTTTGATACAAAGTTGGTCACTTGCGATGATTTGGAGTATTCCGGTTCTCATAAAAATCTACAAAAGAGCGGCAGTTAGTGATCGTAAAAGAATTGCTTCAGTTGATCTATTAAACATATTTATGTTCTCTAGCAGAAGGTGGTGGATCAATAGGTCCTACAATTTCCACATTAACTATTTCAAATGATGAGCACAACAGGAATTATCGGAATTTTGTCAGTACATCGTTCTTGGCTCCTTAATTGACATGACATTCGTTGCAAGTTTTACAATATTCTTCCAACATCTTTAGCGAGCTCGCCCCCCCCCCCAAAAAAAAAACAAACGTATAACGTGTTCTTTCTTTTCTTTTCATTTCCAGGTGGTCATGCGAAGATAGAACCACATTTTAATTCTAGGACTTTTTTTTCGTTTTCATTTTGGGAGTACGAGCTGTGTAAGTATAGGCTTTATATATATATATATATATATATATATATATATATATATATATATATATATATATATATATATATATATATATATATATATATATATATATATATGTGTGTATTTTTATAGTGAAGTATCCTGTTAATAAATAAATAACCATTTATTTTCCCAGACATCTTCGAGGGTTGTTTCTTCACTCTCGATAGGACCCGTAAGTTTCTCCTTAAATTCTGACGTCTTCACTGATGTGATCACACACTTCGTCTTCTTCGAATTCTTTTTCTACTTCTCTCCATCTTTTTGTTCTGTCATGAGGGTTGCGACTTCACTGCTTTTTAATTAATTTCAGAATGTTCGGGGGAAGGGGGACAATTCAGAACGAATCTTGGGTGTTAAAACTTCGTTTTCTTCAGATTATCCGCTGTTCGTTTTGAACGTTTTCTTGCGAAATTGTATTCGCCTTAAATATCACAATCTTTAGGAATTCTTGTTGAATTATCTTATTTCGTAAAGATTCTATAAAGTTTTGTTGTCTAGCATATGGGGGAGCATATTTTGATTGTCTGAATTTTCTGTTCTCTTTTTGAATCTTTGGTTCCGTTTTTCTCTTCGTTCGAAATTTGGTTGTTTGCAATTTTCTTTATGGAAATTTTTCAGTATTGTTTTCATATTCGTTCTAACGTTTCGTAGTCATGTAATTGGATATATCATTCGAAATTTTAAAATTAAACCACACATAAATGAAATAATCTTTTAATCCAAAGGTTTCGCTTCCTCGTTTTCATTACTTTAAGCTTCATTTTGTACTACTTCATTAATTTTTAAAATTTTTCTAATTCAAAATTTATTTCTTGTGTTTTCTTTTTCCGGCCTCTTGATTATTTCATCTTCTTCTTTCCTGCTATTTTCTCTCCTAATTCATTTTTACGTTTTTGTTTTTGAATGATTTAACTTATGATTTATTTCTTCTATGAATGAATTCTTTCACAAAATCTTCCCCTTAACTTTCATTTTCTACTATGCATTTTTTAAGATCTAATCTTCTTTCTTGCCTCTCGCAAAGAATGTTATCTTTTAATTATTTAGTTAGAACAATTCAAAATCAAATGTAATTATTATTCAAATCAATCCTGTACGACTGTGGTAGAGTAGTAACTGTGAATATGGACTTATTGTAAAACTCCAAAATAAAACTTTGATTACAAAAATACGAAAAGTCGTGGTGGCTCAGGGGATAGAGTGTTCACTTTCCAATGAAGTGAACCTGGTTCGAATCTCAGCGATGGCTGGTCTATACGAATTCCGCATCCGGCTTGCACAGACCACAGTGCAGACGTAAAATACCTTCAATGGTAGACGGATCATGGGTTAGAATTCCCTTGCCGCCAGTCTAACCGTGGGAGGTTTTCGTGGCTTTACTTTCAAGTAACGCAATAACGGATTAGTTCCATCAAAAAGTAATCCTCAAAGAAATAACTAAAAAAGAAATTGAGCTCTCAAAAAATAGACACACCAAATTTGAATGACGAAAACAAAATATATATTTGAAATAGAAACCGTAAATTTGCCAACGAAAAATGGAAACTAAAGATGAAAAACAAACTGGATTAATCTCTGTAGCTGACAGGTAAATAATAAAAAGTGAAAGAGAAGTGAAAATACATATCTGGAAAAACCACAGTTGCCGAGAGAGATAAATCAGGGCAAATGCATTTCTTCATGATACGGAGCGGTGGTGAGGAACTCATGTCGCTTACAATGGAATCTGAATTTCATAAGAATGAAACAAGATTCTTGGGCAGATGAGCTGATGAAAATGAATTTTTTTTTTTTTTTTTTTTTTAACTTTTATTCATTTTTTTTTTTTTTTTTCAGTGTCGGCTAGCACGGTTTTTCTAGTTTTGTTTTTCACTTTTTTTTCCATTTTTCGTTTCTGTTTCAAATCACTTTTGATCAATTCCATGGAAACAAACATCAGACAACTTTCTTTTTGCTCCCCCCACTTCATAATATTAATTTATCTTCACACAGTTCAGCAACTTTCAATTAAAAAATACTCTCTGCCTTTATTAAACATTTTAATAAATATGCCGTGATAGATATGAGAAAAATGGTACTTAGAATGTTAGGCTCAGAATGTTTAAAAAATATTTAAAGGAAGTATTCTTTTTGTTTAGAAGCGTGAAAAGAAATTTCGACAGAATGTTATGTTGACTTCATAAAAAAAAAAAAAAAAAAAAAAAAAATTAAAAAAATCAATTTTTTCTACGAAATGTAAAACTTCAGTTTTAGTTGAAAAAAATTTATTTTTAAGAGGCATGACGCGTGTCTCATGGTATTAACCTTTTGTTTCTTCATTCTCTTTAGGCAAGTCTTGAGGTGCCTATTTTTGGTCACATATATTTTATATACAAGTCGACTGCCATCTTCATATTATTTTGAAGAAAGTTTTTAAATCATCAAGTATTTTCATCCATTAATACAAAAAGTTAAATTCTTATTACTTTTTTTTATATTTTTTTATTGAACACTTAATACTGATAGCGAAACGAAAGGTGAAAAAGTGTTTCTGTTGTCTTAAAAAGATTAAAAGAACGGCCTTCCCTTTCAAGAATTTACGATTAGTCTTAAGAGAAACGTTTAAGAGTCAGTGTAAAGGAAAAGCAATCAAAAGAGTCCGGCCAAAACTTTCAATGAGAATTTAGTACCTTATTTTGATCTTTTTCTAAACAATGCTTTTTTATATATATATATATATATATAGATAAGGTTCTCTTAAAGGTTGGAATTTAAAACTTGTGTTGAACAACTATTCTGAAAAGAAAACACATCTTTATAATTGGATATTTGCACTTCAGGAAGATCTCTCACACCATTCATCTTTTACAGGCGTATTAAAGTCTCTATGTTCGATAATGTTCGATAATTTAATTAAATACATAATTCTTTCTCGTCCACTACTTTTGCTGAACTTAGATTTGTTATTTGTTTATGTATTTTATTGTAACCGTGACATGTTTTTGCTTTGTGTATCTGACAACTTCGATGCATCATTAGTTTGTTTATGTTCTACATGGCTTCCTGCCTGTCTTTGTGTCAAGTAAGAAATACTGATGAAAGAATCGAAATCTTTGTAAAAGAATATAGAATGTGTTACTTAAGATAATTGGTATTTGAGGAGCTTGACTTTTTCGAAATATAATGGAAAGAATAATTGCTAACGTAAACAAATGCGAGATTTTAACAACCCATCAGGATCCCCGCACTATGTCACTTGCAAACTTCCCATTGAAATTGTATGTTTTTTTTTATATTTCATAGTCAATGCAATTCATCATTTTTATTTTCAGTTTATTTCGGAAAAGGTTTCGACGGAAAACAAAACTAATCAATGTTAGTTTTTAAGCATTCTCTGAGACTAAAAAGTAATGTTTATTTATTTGTGAAAACTAAAATAATCTATTTAATGAATCAGGAAATTAATTCTTAGAAAATTTTCCACAGATATTTTAGATAAAAAAGCACAGAAAGAGTTCTAAAAATAGATAACTTTATTTGATTCTGAAACAAGTAATATAAAAAAGAAAAAATGTAGGTAAATTCCTACTTAGGTCAACAAAGAAAAATTTTATTTTAGTTACTTTTTATTAAATCATTAAAAAAATTTCTCCCATATAAAACCCCCATATATATTAATGAATTAATATTTGAAAATACTGTGCTAACATCAATAGTCATCCACTACAAGTTTTAAAAAAAATTCATTTAAACTTGAGTGGATGAATAAAAAGTATATTATTAACGATTGAAAATTTGAACAAGATATAAGGAGAGTGTGAACCAATAGTAGGAATTGAAATAAATAGTGATTGACAAACTTTTTTTCTTCGAGAAAGGTGATGCAATTAAAGATATTCATTATAATATTTCAAAAAATTTTGAATTCATATTTTTCTGCGATTCTGGAAAACAATAATTTTGCATTTAAATAATTTATCTTATCTCAATAAGCAGTTTTGGATATAACACTCTTTTAATAATATACTTTTTGTTCCTATGAAAAATACAACTTCATTAGTTTGGAGTTAAATTTCTGGTTGTGATTGTATTCAACATGGCGTATCAATCACCACAAAATGTAAAAAAACAGCAGTGGCGGACTAAGACTAAAACGGGCCCTAGAAAACATTGTAATTCCGGGCCTATTTTTCAGTCATGACACATACTTTGCGTTTGGTAGTTTGGTTTTAAAGCATATAGAATGTAGTTCTATTTAATTATCAGATTAAAAGAAAAAAAAGGGAAAAATAATATACATGTACAAAAATTAAATAAACATAATTTATCAAAACAAACATAATTTATTAAAACAAACAATAAAACTTAAACAATTCAGATTGATTAGTTATATTGCCTTTTTTTCTCACTTTTAATTCTGCAAACTCGTCAATTAGTTTGTCATAATTAATAGAGTAATTTATTAACTCTTTTTCTATATAACGTAATGATAAACTTTTTAATTTTTGTTGGCCTAATGTGGATCTTAAATTTTTTTTTAATTCTGGCCATTACTGAGAATGATCTTTCGCCGCTTGCATTGCTTATTGGAAGGGTTAAATAAATTCTCAGAATTATGTTTAAATCAAAGAATGTTGCAATAATATTATTTTCCTGAATAAATGACCAAATGGATACATACGAAATAATATTTTCTTTACTTATAAAAGTCTTAAATTGTAATACTTTATTTTTCAGTTCTACTAGGTTTAAATCTTGTTCATAACATTTTAATTCCTCTATTGAAGAGTCACTAACATCACTATCATGAAAAATTTTTTGAATTTATTGTTAATAGTTTTATATCCCTCAGATCCTTTTCTAATGTTGCTAATTAAAGAATCGCATACAGCAAAAAAAAAAAAAAAAAAAAAAAAAAATCTTAACTTTAAAATGTTCTTTGCTACTGACTCTTATTTCATGTTCTGGAATTTCATCATGAAATAGTTTTCATATTTTCTGCCGTTTTTTATCATTAGTATATGCAACATCTTTAACTCTTCTGCTTTTTCTAAATTGTCAAAATCATCTCTATCAGTTTGTTTGAAATCTATCAATGAATCATATATTAAAACTGCTGTATTTAGGGATTTGTCATTTTGTTGAGGAGTCTTGTTTGAAGCATCTATTCTCTCTAAAATCTTTTCCCATATAGTAAGTAACAGTACATACTCAAATGCCTCTTTCAGCCTCTTTCTTTTTGACAAGTCAAGCAAAAGGCACTATCTTATTGACACTGCGGCTGACGTGTCTGTAATTCCACCGCCAAAACCCAATAAGCTGTTCCCATCTGATTTTAAACTTTATGCTGCAAATTCAAGTTCAATCAAAACTTACGGCAAGCAACTTATCAGTTTAGATTTAGGCATGAGAAGACGTTTCAAATGGAATTTCATCATAGCAGATGTCTCAAAGCCAATAATTGGAGCAGATTTTCTTAAGGCACATGGACTTTTGGTAGACATTAAACAAAAACGTTTGCTTTAACATCATTAACAGTCTCAGCTAAAATAATCAAAGGACCATCTTCATTTTTAACACCCTTCGATAGTAATAATCTAGATCCAGATATAAATTCTCTACTGCAAGAATTCAAAAACCTATCTTCAGATAAAATAGAACTGAATAAAGTTAACGTCAACCATAATGTCACTCATGCTATTGTTACAAAAGGTCTACCCATAACATATAGAGTGCGTAGATTGGCTCCAGAGAAACTAAAAATCGCCAAAGCAGAAATTGACTACATGCTTGAGCGTGGCATACACCGATAATCAAGCAGTCCTTGGTCTAGTCCATTACATCTGGTTAAGAAAAAAATGGCGAATGGAGACCGTGCGGAGACTATCGTGCTTTAAATGCAGCCACATCACCAGATAGATACCCCATACCACACCTGCATGATTTTACACACCAATTAGAAGGTAGTACTGTACATTCCACATTAGATCTTCATCGAGCTTATCATTAAATTCCCATGGAACCAGCAGATATAGAAAAAACAGCTATTAGTACGCCATTCGGACTGTTCGAATTTCCTTTGATGACTTTTGGACTTCGTAACGCAGCGCAGACATTCCAGAGATTCGTGTACGCCGTTCTACGTGGCCTAGAATTCTGTTTCGTCTATCTAGATGACATACTAATTGCATCGTGCTCTAAAGAGGAACATTTACAACATCTCAGAAAAGTTTTTGAGAGATTGCAACAATTTGGATTAACATTAAATCTCAGTAAATGCAACTTTGCTAAGCCTGAGGTGAATTTTGTCGGCCACACTGTTTCCCTAAAAGGAATTCGCCCGACAGAAGAGAAAGTCAAAGTCATTGAAGATTTCAACAAATACAAAACAGTCAAACAACTTAGAAGATTTTTGGGAATTATAAATTTCTACAGAAGATTTATTCCTCAAGCGACTCAACACCAAGCATGCTTAAATGATTATTTAAAAAACATAAAAAAGAATGATAATCGAACTATCGAATGGTCAGACGAAGCTTCAAATGCTTTTACGAAATCCCAAGAATTGTTAAAATCTGCCGTAATTTTGTCCCACCCAGTGCCATCTGCTAAACTTTCCCTTATGGGTAGAAGCTTCCAATATAGCGATAGGTGGAGTGGTGCAACAACTCGTCAATAATGATTGGCAACCGCTAGGTTTCTTTTCTGTTCGGCTAACACCTACACAAAAGAATTATAGTACCTATGATCAGGAACTGCTAGTTGCATATTCGTCTATTAAGCATTTCTGATATTTGTTGGAGGGTCGAGAATTTACGTTATTCACTGATCACAAGCCACTGGTATACGCTTTCCGGCAAAACTTGGAGAAAGCATCACCCCGACAACAAAGACATTTGGAGTAGATTAGCCAATTCACGTTAGAAATTCAACACATTTCAGGAAAAGATAACATGGTTGCAGACGCTCTATCAAGATTGGAAGAAATAAGAATTACTTCTGAATTTGCCTTCGAATCTTTAGCCAAAGCTCAAGAAATTGAGGATGAGTTAAAAGATTTAATGAAATCTCAAAACCCTTCTTTGAAATTTGAGCTAGTTCCTATTTTTGGCTCTAATCATTCATTATATTGCGATATTACCACAAAAATTAAAAGGCGATTTATTCCAATTAACTTTAGAAAACTAGTATTCAAAATTGTTCACAATCTCTCACATCCTGGAATTAAAGCGACTGTTCGATTAGTTACATCAAGATTTATTTAGCCATCAATAAACAAAGACATTCGCGATTGGACCAAAGGTTGTTTGAAATGCCAGAATTACTAAAATTACTAAACATAATTACTAAACATAATAATTCTCCATTACAAGAATATCCTATAGTTGGTCAACGATTTCAAGAAATTAATCTAGATCTGATTGGACCTTTGCCATCAACAGAAGGATTTCGTTATTGCCTTACGATAATTGATCGCTACACGCGATGGGCAGAAGCCAATCCTTTACCTGATATTCGAGCAGAGACAGTTTCTGATGCTTTATTGGAAAATTGGATCGCTCGCTTTGGTATTCCAAGCGTAATTACAACTGATCAGGGTGCGCAATTTGAGTCTCAATTGTTCCAAGAACTTTCAAAATTACTTGGTTTTAAAAGAAATAGAACTACTGCATATCACCCACAAGCTAATGGCTGTGTAGAACGTTGTCATCGTACTTTGAAAGCAAGCTAATGTACCATGAAAATCCAAGCTGGACGAAGTCACTTCCAATTATTCTACTTGGTTTCACGCACAACCTTGCGAGATGATTGTCAAGCCACCCCAGCAGAACTCTTATATGGGGAAAATTTAAAATTACCATATGATTTTTTCGAAATTTCAAACATTGAAGCGCAATCCGAATTCATTCAGAATTTAAAAAGCACCATAGAAAAATTAAAACCCGTCCCATTTCATCATCACTCAAAGCAAAAACCATTTATATTCAAAGATTTAAAAACTTGCTCACACGTATTTGTCCGTACTGACAGTGTTCGACGTAGTTTGTAACAACCATATCATGGACCATGTCATGTATATTATTCTTCAGTGTGGATGCGCCTTGCAGTAGTTCTGCTCAACTCAACGATTGTTGTCCCGCGCTAGTCAGTTATTGTCCAGCCTTCAAAATAACAAGATGTAAACTTCTCTTCTCCCTAATAAAATGTAAATTAAACCTTGATTCCAGTATATAATAATTTGGCGACGAGGATAAAAGAATAATAATGACGGAACTCAATCAATTAATTACAACTCTTCAAGAATTTGTTCAATCAGTAAAATCAACACCAGAATCGAAACGAAGTCAAAAAGATGTCATCGCTACTCAAAATTTATCATTCGAACCGTTTGATGCCGCTGTCGAATCCTTTGATTGTTATTCTCAAAGACTTGAAAATTATTTCAAATTAAAAGGACTGTCAGCAGATGATCCTGAAACAGAAGAATTAAAGGTACTCGTATTAATAAATCTCGGCTCACGACAATACCAGCTGCTTTCGAGTCTTACTGCACCGGATATTCCATCAACAAAAACATTTCAAGAACTGCTATTGCTCTTTAAAAAGCATCTATCACCGAAACCGAATGTTCTTACCGAACAGCATAAATTTTTTTCTAGACATCAACATCAAAGTGAGTCGATTTATACTTTCGTTTCTTCATTAAAAGATTTAACAAGAAATGCTGAATTCAAATCTGAATGTAATTCTAATAACTGTTCTAAATCTATGTTAAACTTATTATTACGATCACAATTTATCAGAGGTTTAGCTGATGCCGATATTCGTGAAAACTTATTGCAACAAGGTGATGCAACATTTGATAAAATTATTGAAATTGCCTTAGCAATTGAAGCTGCTAAAATCGAAAATAAAGAGGTTTATAAGAGTAATTATTCTAATTCCATTAATAAAAAATATCAAGTTGCAATGTAAAGAAAAAATTTAACTGTAATTTTCGAAATTCCGAAAACGAAAGTAAACCTCAAAACAGAAGTAGATCAAAATCACCAATGAAAAAATAAAAGTATTAACTTAAAAGAACTTGGATTAGAGGGATTATGTTTACATTGTGGAAAGACAAATCATAAAACTCAAGATTGTTTTCTTAAAAATAAATTACGATGTAAATCTTGCATGAAACGAGGTCATTTAGCTAACGTGTGTATATCAAAACAGTTCAGAAATAGATCTAGAAATCGAAATATAAATCAAATAACAGATGATTCTAATGAACTGAGTACTGACGAATTCAAAAAATTATGTCTGAATGTTCCGATAAAAAAAACGAATGTATCTTTTAGAAGTTATACGGGACAAATTTTTAAGCCTCTTGGTGTTGCTCAGATTAAAGTATCATATCAAAATAAATCTAGCTTTGAAGATTTGTATGTTGTTTCGATAAAGAAAAATTCTATATTAGGGCGTGATTGGATTAGAAGTTTGAATATTAATTTAAATGATCTTCACATTATTTCTGCACAAAATACAAATATTAAACCCAGCATTTCTTGTACTGATTTTTCTATACAGAAAATTATTGATTCTTTTTCTGATTTGTTTGAACCTAAAATTGGTTGCATTCCTGATTATACTTGTGCACTAAAGCTAATTCCAGATGCAAAACCCATTTTTATTAAACCACGTACTATACCCTATGCTTTAAAATCAAAAGTAGAACAAGAATTAGATAAATTAGAAGCTGAAGGTGTAATAGAAAAAATAGACGTATCAGAATGGGGTACACCCCTAGTAGTTGTCCCAAAGCATGATGGCACACTTCGTATTTGCGCAGATTTTAAAGTTACAATCAACAATCTGCTTCAAAATGCCAGACACCCAATTCCTAGAATTGAGGAGATTTTCAATAAATTACGTGATGGGAAATATTTCTGTACGCTTGATATCCACAAAGCATATTTACATTTGAAAGTCGATGAAGAAAGTGCAAAATATCAGACTCTTTCTACTCATAGAGGTACATACTTAGCAAAAAGATTATTTTTTGGAATAAAAACTGCACCAAATGAATTCTATAAATTTATTGATCAATTTGTCCAAGAATTGGATGGAACTATTGCCTACTTTGATGATATTATCATCCAAGGAAAAGATAAACAAGATTACCAGCAACGTTTAATTAAAGTATTAAAAAAGTTACGGGAACATAATTTGCATCTTAACCTTAACAAAAGTAGATTTTTTGAGGAAAAAGTTCAGTATTTAGGACATGTTATCAGTTCTGCTGGACTACACAAATTACCTGATAAAATTCGAGCTATATCCGAAACACCTCGACCAAACTCCATTGATGATGTTCGTAAATTCATAGGACTTGTCATGTATTATTCTAAATTCATTCCAGATGCTTCCAGTCTACTTCATCCACTAAATAAACTCTTATGCAAAAACGCACGTTTCCGATGGACTGCAGAATGTGAATCTGCGTTCATAAAAGCAAAATTAATTATAACCAGTGACCAGATTCTAGTGCCTTTCAATCCAGACCTTCCAGTAACATTAGCTACTGATGCCAGCCCTTTTGAACTTTCAGGAGTTCTTTCACACACTATGCCAAACGGTATAGAGCGTCCTATCACTTTCTCTTCCAGAAGTCTCACAGTTGCCGAGAAAAATTACAGTCAATTGGATCGTGAAGCTACAGCTGTGGTTTCGGCTTGCAAAAAATTTTACGATTATATTTTTGGCAGAAAATTTACCTTGATTCTCGATAACAGAGCCATTTGCGCTATCTTCCATCCAGAAAAAAGCCTTCCAGTTATGACTGTTTCAAGAATTCTTCGATATGCTCAATTTCTTTCGAGTTTCGATTACACAATTATACATAGAAAATATGAAAAGCATACAACTGCTGATTACCTTTCAAGAAATTCTCTTCCATTACCAGTTAATTACGTCAACTGTATTGATGAGTCACAAGCACTCCAGCAATTTATCATAAATTACATTTCAACTGAAACAATTACAGCAAAACAAATTCAAACAGAAACAGAGCTAGATCCTGATCTTAGAAAAATAAAATACGATATTGTTACTGGAAACAAGTTTGATCCCAGTATAACCATTCAAGATGGAATCCTATTTAGAGGAAATCGAGTTATCATTCCCAAATCTCTTCAACCTGAAATGCTCAAGAAACTACATTCTACACACATAGGAATTGTGAAAATGAAAGCTCTATCTCGAAACTACTGCTATTGGAAAAACATTGACACCGATATTGAAAACATGGTTAAAAGTTGCCGTGAATGCTCTGATGTAAGAAAAAATCCAGCGAAAGCACCTCTTCACATATGGGAAACACCGGAGAAAAAATAACAACGCGTGCATATAGACTATGCCGGACCCTTCATGGAGCATCAATTTTTAATTGTTGTGGATTCTCTTTCAAAATGGCCTGAAATTTTTGCTATGAAGACATCTCCTACATCATCAAACACAATTTATTATCCAGAAGAAATTTTTAGTCGTCATGGATTGCCTGAAATTTTAGTTTCTGATAATGCCGCAATTTTTAAGTCGGCAGAATTCCAACATTTCTGTAAGTCAAATGGTATTAAACAGCGTCTTATTGCTCCAGGCTACCCAGCTACAAATGGCCAAGCAGAGCGCTATGTCCAGATATTAAAAACAAAATTAAAATGCATGAAGTATCATCCAGGCTCCCTCCATAGTAAATTATGCAAGCTACTTTTCCAATACAGAATAACACCACTTAACAATGGAAAAACTCCGTCAGAAATGTTATTTGGTAGAAACTTAAGATGTGAATTCGAGTTAATCAAACCAACTAAAGGACAAAAAAATAATGCCTTGCAGCCAGAATTTAACAAAAATTTCAAGTTAGGAGAAAGAGTACAGTCTCGCAACTATACATCATCTGCAAAATGGAAGTATGGAACTGTCGTTGAAAAACTTGGACGACTTCACTACCTCATTGAACTAGACGACGGTTATGAGATCAAGCGTCACTTTAACCAATTAAGAGCTTGTAAAGTTGAAAAATCAATAACTCCTTCTTTAAAATATTCTACGTCCAGGACAGTACACCTTTCGCTTCCAGTATCCAGCTTTACACCCACCATACCTTCCTCTCTTCCAGTATCCAGCTCTACATCCACCATACCCTCCTCTCTTATAGTATCCAGCTCTACATCCACCATACCCTCCTCTCTTCCAGTATTCAGCTCTACATCCACCATACCCTCCTCTCTTCCAGTGTCTAGTCCTGTAACCCAGAGAAATCCAATGCAGCTAAGGAGATCAACTCGGAAAAAAAGACCAGTCATCAAATTAAATCTCTAATTATTCTTTATAGACTCTTAAATTTTAATAATTCATAATTAATCTTTTATTTAAGCGCCAGAGAATTGTCATGTATATTATTTTTCAGTGTGGATGCGCCTTGCAGTAGTTCTGCTCAACTCAACGATTGTTGTCCCGCGCTAGTCAGTTATTGTCCAGCCTTCAAAATAACAAGATGTAAACTTCTCTTCTCCCTAATAAAATGTAAATTAAACCTTGATTCCTGTATATAATAGACCATATGAAGTTTTAAAGAGAACCGACAAAATTTTCACAATTAAAATGAAACAAAAAGAAGTTAACGTATCTATAGATAGAATAAGCCCTATTTTTCTGACATTTCTACAGAATCTAAAAAGACTTCAGATACACCTTTACTGGTTGAAAAGAATTTCGGGCCTATTTCATCGTCTACAATTTCTAAAGCTGCTACAGAGCAAGGCAACGGAAACGAAAGAGTGAAGCTTGTTATTCCACCCCAAGTGACTAGATCTGGACGTACAGTGCGTATTCCAGCACGTTACACATGAGGTTCTTCATCGTTCGAGTAACTCACTAGGGAGGGAGTGCTGTGGTGCGCAAGAGCAATAACATAACAAGCATTTAAATTTAGTTTTATAAAAAATAAAAACAACGCGTTGCTAAGACAACTCAATAATTTCTTTTTTGACGTTCCAGACATTGGGATGTAATGTAAGTATTAATGGATGTATATATTTTATATTAACTTGTAAATAACTGTGTATATTAAATGTTGTGATGTCTCTAATTTACTTCGTTTTTATTTATCCAAAATCGCACATAGTAGGAAGATAGAAAACCTTCCCTTGCAGCATCATTTGAGCTAATGTACTATTTCATTGAGTTATTTTCATGAAATTATAATTATTAAGTGTCTATCGTTTGTTCGACATGGTTCGTCTATATTCCGTATTTGTCGTCAAATAAAGTGTAATGTAATTAGCTCTTGTATTCTTATTCGATATCTACTTTATTTATGAACATCTGGTTTCTGCGACAGGACTGGTAAATCTGCGATTGATAAAGTCGAAATTTTTTTAAATGATTTATCAGAGTGAAAATTTGTCCCTTATTTAGAATATGTTTTCCGAAAATATTGACGAAAGCTCGAAGATTATTCTTTAAAGACGAAGAAGAGTCTTGAATTTAAACATCGATGAGAACTCAAAAAGCAAACTTATTGCTACTGAAATGAAAATCAGAGACAATCTTAAGTGAAACTGAGGTAGCAACTTGCGAGGCTGAATATGATGAATCGGAAACATATATTGACCTTCTAAAGAGAAACTTTCGAGAAAGATGATTCTGAATTTGCTTTGTCAAGAAATGCCTTTAGTCTAGAATTCAACATCAAGTTTTTAATGGATATATCAAAAATTAATTAGGGTTTTGATAAAATTCCCAATTTGGATAATCACGATCAATTTTCGTATCTATTTATGGTGAAAGGAACCATTGCTGAGGAGTTGACTAAAATTTACCCTCCTGCAGGTGGAGATAGCTATGGAAAAGCTATAGGCCAACTTAAAAAGTCAATGATTATTAGATGATTTGGAAGCTATTGATTCAAGTTTATGTGAGATTTCTTTTATCCTTCGAAAAGATTGTAGTCAAAATGACCGAGATAATTTTTTTGAGACTAAATTAAATGGCCACCATGGGCGTATTGTAGCTGTATTGTAACAACTCTTTTTGCACATAAAGGGTAAACAAGGATGTAAAAAGGTGTCCGTTAGAACAGTGTTTTCTTATAAAGGAATAAAAGTTCACCGAGCTACTAAGTTCTGTCTTTCTCTTGATGTATCAAAATGTTCATAAAATATTTTGTCTTAAGTTCCACAGCCAGCCAGAAATTCAATCCAAATTAAAAGTTTTTTCACTCTAGGTGCAGAATAATTTTTTAAAGTACATAATTTTTAACAGCAAGAGCAGTTTATTAAATTTTATCTGCTATAAAATACAAATTAGAGTTTTCCCAAACTTTATATTTTCTCGGATGGTTAGGCAATTTCGTCATTTCTAAGCCGATTGCAAGCTCAAATCTTGAAGCAATCTGGATGGAAGCAATTAACAATTGCTCAAGCAATTACGATTGATTGGAGGGCAGTAGCGAGCAGGAGGTGAATTTCCTTCCTAAAAAAACTTGTATAGTGTCAATCTAGCCAGGCGTTAAATAACAAATAAAATAGAGATACGCAATAAAGTATAATAAATAATATAATCGAATAAAATAAAGGTAAGCAATGGAGAAGAAACTAATCCAAGTAATACAAACAAATCTCGAGCGATCATTTTGTTCGTAATGGCCGGCCTTTCTAGATAAAGCGGCATTTTATACGCTCATTATACATTCTAATAAAATTTTGCTTTTGAAGATTTCAAAAAATAAGGAAAAGTCAAGAAAGCTGTCATAATTTTCGGTCGACATAACCCTCCTTAGTCGTTCAAAAAAGGAATTCAAATTGAATATTTTAGACTATAATTTGTTTCACTAAACAATTATTATTTATACTTAAAAGTAAACTATTAAACCAATCCATAAAACGAAGGAAAAAAAATCTCTACCTTTTCATGGATGTGTTTTACAAATAGCCTGCAGCAACTATCTTCTCAATTTCCTGCCAACCATTTTCACTTCTCCTTTTTGTACTTTGGCGATAAACTGCCTCCTATCATATGCCCCCCCTCCCACATGAAAAGACTTTCTTTTCCATTGGTGGTTTTTCCCTCCTATCAACTATTATGAGTTAGGAAATGATCTATCAGGCGTCTCCTATCACCATGATTTATCGTTGGTGAGGTGATTCATTCTTTTGGCTGTCGCTCCAGTCCGAAAAGGATTGTTGTTGAATGTAGCTAATATGCGATTCACATTTATCTTGCGAATTAGTTCTGATTTATCACTCAATTTTATTTAACAACTTTGCTTACTCCGTGAATAAGTCTAGCAAATGGTTCCTCTCAAAGAAATATGTCATAAAAAGAATGAACACCTTAAGTGAACATCGAGTAAAACAAATAAGTTCGAAATTCTGACCATAAAAATAATTCATGCATTCTGTTTGTAAACAATCAAAGCAAATAGAATAGTTCCGGAATTTGGATTCAAGAATTTCTTTAAGATAAGAATTAAATAAATTCTAAAAAAAAGGTGAGATGAAATGAATGTATGCATTCTGCTCGTAACCCAGTAAAGTAAATAAGATGGTACTGGAATTTTCATTCAGGAATATATATATATATATATATATATATATATATATATATATATATATATATATATATATATATATATATATATATATATATATATATATATATATATATATGTATATATAAAATAACAGAGCAAAACCCCGTTATTTCTGTGGGAATATTAGTCGACATATCATGAAATCTTTTATTTACTAATCGATGGTGAAGTCTCAGCCTCGCTCCAGCTGGAGGGGGAGAGGCACAGATCTCGTCAAAACTGACGGAGTTTTGTTGGTAATCATAAAACACAAAAAGCCACGCAAAAATCAGCGCTCCTAGGTTTTATACATGGGTAAGAGGACAGTCATATTGCATTCCTTGTATTCCTACGCCTCATCACAAATCATTTAATACTCATCGAAAATCGTTTAATCCTTCCTTATATGGAAGTGAAAGATCTTTAAATAACTCCTCTTTTGAAACATAAATCTAATTATTATTCAATGGTAAGTTTTCAACCTTGAATTCCCAAAATAGAATATCTGCATTTTATGAAAACGAAAAAGTTTTAATGCTTTTATTAATACAAAAATATTTTTATAATTTTTGTATTACATCCCCCTCAAAAAAAATTTTGGTAAGCCAAAAAAATTTAATTTAGAATAATATGAATTTATAAGCTTTATGTTGGTATGACTGTCCTCTTTCCTATTATAAATAACATTTTTCCAATTATGTGAAAAAAATTATTTACAGTAACAAGAATAAAAACATAATACAATTTATCTGTTTAGTCAACTGAACAGAAAGAAAAATGAAACATATTTATATAACTATTCTACTAAAATTTTCAAAAATTTTTCACACAAAAATATAAATTTTTTTAATGTGAAATGAAATGGACACAAGTGTCATTTAAACAGAATTTAAGATTCTGTGTGGTTAAAAATATACAGATTTTTTATGTGATAAAGGTAGACAACTAAGTGTCATTTAATCAGAATTTAAGATTCTGTGTGGTTAATGGGGTTATTTACTTGATGAAATTCTGTATTCCCCTTTAAAATGGAGGAAAGCAGAATTTCATGAAGTACAGTGAAAATGAGAGATCCAGTGTTGATAAAACAAAAATAGTTTAGAAGGTTTTTCCTCACTGTGTTGAGAAAAAAAAGTCAAAGTTACTTCGCCCTCACTCCCAACTGATGCTGAGGTAAACATCTTCACACAACGCGATTCGGATCTCTCAAAAATCTAGGGATCACTTCTTCCCTTGAAGAAAGTGATAATTTTTCTTTTGGACACTATTCACGATTTAATTTTAACATTTGTGAGTAGTGATATTTCCTAAGCTTTGATACATGTACTATTTCAAAATTTTGTTTACTCAAATTATTCTTTTTATTTATTTTGTAATTAACTTCTGAAATTTTTTGAAGAATTTCATACGGTCAACTAAACGGAGGTGACAACTTCCTCATATTAGGATAAGTAAATTCTTCAAACGTAACTAATTCATCATTTTTAAAGTCTATATCTGAAAATCTAGCATCCTAATAAATTTTATTTCTTTCATGATATTCTTTAGTTCTTTGAATTGCTATTTTTTTAGTTTCCTCAATAGGTGGATAGATTTCTTCATTTAAGTTCATTTCATAGAGGAGTTTACCATGCATGAGGTATGCAGGTGGAAATTTTGTTACAGAATGGGGAGTTGAGTTATAAGTATTAATTATATCTTTTAACAAAGTAGGCCAGGGAGTTTTAGTAGGTTTTTCATTAATTTTACATTTTAAACGCGTAATGATTGTTTGACCAAGGCATTCAACCTTGCCATTAGACTGCGGATGATGTGCAGTTGTCAATAATTGTTGAATTTTATTATGTTTTAAAATTTTTTTAAAATGAGAAGAAGTAAAGGCAGCGTTTCGATCACTCAACAAGGTTTTAGGGATTTGATTTTGAAAAATTTGATGTAAAAAGTTAGTATAGGTTTTTGAACTAATGGATTTTGATGCAAAAGCCCAAATGTATCGTGTCAATAATTAAAGTTAAATATTTTTTTGTTGAGTTATAGTAATTTAATCCACCAACACTATCTATTGCGAGTAAGTCAAAAGACTGATTAACAGGGGGGAGGATTGTAATAATCCAAATCTTTTCTGTCGCGGTTTTTTATTTAATTGGCACGTATGACAATGTTTACAAAATTTTGTTATATCTGAAGTTATGTTATTCCAATAATAAACAGGGGTTATGAAGTTAATCATCTTTTGCACTCCTGGATGATTAAATTTATCATGGGCAATTTGCAGAAGTTTTAATCTTAACGAAAATGGAACAACTATTTTAGTAAAATTTTTCTTACGTACACACAAAACATTATTGATATCAGCAAACTTACCCTGTAAGTTATCCTTCCTTTGAGCTTCACTTATTTCACTCAATTTTAACAAATGTAAAACATGAATATTATTTTTACTATTACTTTGGACAAGTGAATGTGTTGCATCTCTCGAAAGCCAATCTGCTTCAAAATTAGCAGAGCCTTTTGTGTATTTAATATCATATTCATACATACTTAACAATAATGACCATCTAAATAATCTACCTTTTAAATTTTTAAAATTTTTTAGCCAAACTAAAGCAGCATGGTCAGTATGCATGGTGAATTTTTGGCCAAAAAGGTAATAATGGAATTTATTTAGAGAATCGACTATAGCAAGACATTCAAGTTCTGTAATTGCATAGTTTTTTTCGTAATCTCTTAAGGAACGAGAATGAAAAGCTACAGGATGCAATACACCACATTCATCTGTCTGTTTTAACACTGAACCTATTCCAATTAAGGATGCATCTACAAAAAGATGACATTCCTGATTAGGATTAAAAATTTTCAAAATTGGTTTACAAATAATAGCATTCTTCAAAAGTTCAAAAGATTGTTGACATTTTTCTGACCACACCCATTTTACATCTTTCTTTAACAGGTTATAGCACGTGTGTGCTTTTAAAATTAAAAAAAATAACATGCTATATTAAAATTAATTAAATATAGTAATTACAAAAAAATAAAGAATAGAAGGTTTAAGGAAAATAAATTTAATTCACAATAAAATAAAGAGAAACATATAATTAAACTTACATCGTAAAAATTAAAAATATAGTTGGTTTGGGAAACGCGTCCCTTCTCCACGAGTGTCAGTTTGGAAGTGAGTATGAGGGGTTCTCCAACCGGTTTAGCCGGCTGGGTTTTCCTCACTTCAGTTCGTTTTTTGAGAGTGGACTTGATGGTTGCCGAGGCACATACAAGGGGACTGGATGGTTGCCGAGGCACACCACAGTACTCCCCCCTTAGTACCAAAGGTACGAAACAGTCTATAAAGTCACTAAAAGTCTATAAAGTGATTTAAGAAGAATTACAAATACCTAGGATTAAACTTGACGTTTCTAACAGAGCGGGTCATAACAGGTAAAGGTTTACCCTGCTCACATTGAGCTTGTGGAGTTGAAACCGCTGAGTCTGTTCTTTCCTCTAGTATGGGATCTGATGTTGCTGAGTCGGTGTTTAAGAGAAAAGCTGGTTTGAGACGGTCAATGCTTATGGAGGCTTCCTTCCCATTTTTCTTAATCGTGAAATGTTTTTCAGTTCTATGGAGAACTTCGAAAGGTCCATCATAAGGTGATGACAGTGCAGGTTTCAAGGCATCGATTCTTACGAACACATGGGAGCACGTTTCTAAAGCTGGATGTACGAAACATGATGATTTTGAATGGCAGGACGCAGGTGTAGGTTTTAGAGTTCTAAAGGTTTCTCTAAGTTTCGAAATATAAGTTGAAGGGTCACTTGGAGCATCGGAAGACGGCTCGAAGAACTCTCCAGGTAAGACAACAGTTTGTCCATAGACCATCTCAACACAAGATGCATTGAGATCCTCCTTGAAGCACGTTCGCAGTCCTAGTAAAACTACTGGTAACGATTCAGTCCATTTAGTGTTGTGGCACCGAAGAGCTTGCTTCAGAGAACGGTGGAACCGTTCAACCATACCGTTTGAAGAAGGATGGTAGGGGGTGGTGCGGATTCGCTGTATTCCAAACATAGACCTCAGGCAGGAGAAGAGATGTGATTGAAATTGTCGGCCTTGGTCTGTAGTCAAGATGGCAGGAACTCCAAAGCGAGATATCCAATGAGCGACGAAGGCCTTGGACACTGTTTCCGCTGAGACGTCACTGAGAGGGATGGCCTCCGGCCACCTAGTGTAGCGATCAACACACGTCAGCAAATAGTTAAAACCATCAGAGGGTGGAAGAGGTCCTACCAAGTCAATATGCACGTGTTGGAATCTCTCAGAAGGTAGGTTGAAAGGCTGTAATGGACTTACAGTGTGCCTTTGGACTTTGTTTCGTTGGCAAGCCAGGCAGGAACGAGTCCATTCTGTTACGTCTTTCAACATTGACGGCCAGATGAATCGATCTTGGACCAGGCGCTTGGTAGCGCGTATTCCAGGGTGCGACAAGTTGTGCAATGAGCAGAATACTTCATGGCGAAGTTCTTTGGGTATATAAGGTCGTACTTTTTCCTTACTGACATCGCAGAAGATTTCGAGATTATTTCCCATCTTAAAAGGTTTTAAATCTATTGATAAGTTATTGGAAGAAACTAAAAATTTGAGTTCCTCATCAGTCTTTTGACAATCTGCCAAGCTTTTAAGGTCAGTTGTGGAAAGGTTAATCGCGTTTATTCTAGAAAGAGCATCTGCAACAGTGTTATCTGAACCGGAAATGTGTCTGATATCTGTGCTGAACTGTGCGATAAAGTCTAACTGCCGAAGTTGGCGTGGAGAACAAGATTCGGATTTTTTATTGAAGGCGAAGATTAAAGGGCGATGATCAGTAAATATGATAAACTGTCGGGCTTCTAAAATATATCTGAAGTGTTTTATTGTACAGTAAATGGCTAATAACTCTCTATCATAAGTGCTGTAGTTTTTTTCTGTTGCGGTTAGTTTACGGGAATGAAATGCTATTGGGCGAATGCCAGATGGTGTGTGGGATTGCAAAACAGAACCTATGGCCGAATCAGATGCATCCACCATTATTGACAAGTTATGATTAGGTGAAAAATATGACAAAGTAGCAGAATTAGCTAAATTAAGTTTACATTTATTAAATGCTTCCACTGCGATATCGTTCCAAGGGATCAAAGTTTTATCATTTTTCTTGGAGTTTTTCAAAAAATCATGCAATGGGGCTTGGGTTTGAGCTGCATTGGGTAAAAATCGTCGATAAAAATTGATCATTGCTAAAAATCTGCGAAGCTCCGCAATAATTTTTGGTTGGGGGTAATCAGTGATCGTTTTTACCTTTTCAGGTAAAGGCTTAACGCCTGATGGTGTAATTAAGCACCCTAAAAATGAAACTTGCGGTTTACCGAGAACACATTTTGAAGGGTTGAGTTTCAACCCGTGTTCTTCAAGTCTTGTGAAAATTTGTCTTAAATGTTTTCTGTGTTCATCTGAATTTTTGGATGCAATCAACAAATCGTCAAAATACGGGATGCAAAAATTAAACCCTGACAGAACTTGATGTATATATCTTTGAAAAGTTTGACCAGCGTTTCTCAAGCCAAAGGGCATATATACATATTCAAAGAGGCCAAATGGCGTTGTAACCGCTGTTTTTGGAATATCCCCAGGAAAAACAGGAATTTGATGGTACGCTCGGGTTAAATCTAGAGTTGAAAATATTGTCATTCCTTCAAATTGTTGCGTACAATCTTGGATATGAGGAACGGGATATCGGTCGGGGACGGTTATTGCATTAACACGACGATAATCCCCACATGGCCTCCAATCACCATTTGCTTTCTTTACCATGTGGAGCGGACTAGCCCAGGGGCTTTTTGATGGACGAATAATTCCCTGTTCTAACAAATACTCAAATTCTTTCTTTGCAGCCTCAAGGATATCAGGCGAGAGTCTTCTGGGTTTCGCATAAACAGGTTGTCCGAGAGTCTCAATATGATGATAAACCAGCGACTCTGAGTTTAGTTTACCTACTATTGAAGGGTTTGTCAATGATGGAAATTCATTTAAAATTTGCTGAAAAGGTGAATTATTTAGAACGGGAGTAATTTCAGTAATTTGAGTTGATTTGTTTGAGGGGAAACCAGTTGATTTTAAATTAGTTAACTTATCAATTAAACAGTTGTTACGAACATCGACCAATAAATTGAAATGATTTAAAAAATCAACTCCAATGATTGCCTGAGTTACATCGGCTATAATAAAGTTCCAAGAAAATTTCCTGCGTAAATTTAAACTAAGATTTATTAATTTAGTACCATATGTTTGGATTTTAGAACCATTTGCAGCATATAGCACCAAAGTTTCTGGATAATTAGCTTTTGAACAAAATTTCGGAATGACTGAAACATCTGCGCCTGTGTCTATCAAGAATTTTAATTTCGTAGAGGGATCGGCCAAATAAATACGATCAATATGGCGTTCGCCACTCATGGCCGGGAGTGGCTGCCCTGTTGGTTTCCCGAATTTTGAAAAGTACACGGGGGTTTGCATTTTCTAGCTCTATCTCCAAAGTTAGTGTGATAAAAACACATGTTATTCTGTGGTTCACGGTAATAATTTTGTCTAGAACGTGACCTACTACGATTTCTATTACCCCGATAGGTATTAGTGCGCTCACGTCCTTGTCTATTTTGCTGGGTTTCCTGAAAACTCATTTTTAGCTCATTAATTTGTTTGGTAAGTTCAGAAATTTGATCATAAAGTGTAGGATTAACGCTAGTTACAACTGATTCAGCAGAATTTATTTGAATAGGGCTAGCGAGTTCAATAATCTTATCAGCCATTGCAGCTAATTGAGTCAAATTTTCGTTTGACGCAGCAAGAATAGCTTGTATATTTTGAGGCAATCTGGCTAACCACAGCGATTTAAGAATGTTTTCGCTAAGATGGGATCCTGCTAGTTCTCGCATTCGAGCTAACAAATAGGAGGGACGCTGATCACCTAACTCTAGTCCTTGCAAAAGTGTTCTAATTTTTGAAGCTTCGCTCTCTGAAAAAATACTAATTAATCGTTTTTTTAAGGCTGAATATTTGTCTGCAGCAGGAGGGTTTAAAACTAAATCCTGAACAGAGTTAAGTATATCAGATTCAATAGCCGCTACAACGTGATGAAATTTGGTAGCGTCGGTTGAAATTTGAGAAATTGAAAATTGCGATTCTAACTGTGCAAACCATAACACTGGATTGTTTTTCCAAAACGGAGGTGGTTTAATTGCTACACGAGAAATTTGAGAAGGTTGAATGTTAACTGAAGCTCCTTCATTCACCACGTCTCCTGGCTGTTCGATTTCCGGCATTTTTTGACAAAGAAAAAAAAATCAAAACAATAAATAGGATAAAGGTAAAATATATAAATTAATATGGAAGCATGCCCTACGCTATATAAACACTAATCCATGAGATAAAAAAAAAACGCGCACAGTACTACCACAAAATCAGACACAAACACGTGGGTATAACATACAAAGTTTTGAACATAAAAAAGAATATAAATAAAATTAAAATAAGCATATTGCTAATAGATTTAAATCCATAATATTGCTAGGAAAGTTCCGATTACATAAAGATTCAGCTTAAATTTTAAGTCCGGGTCTACCAATTATAGCACGTGTGTGCTTTTAAAATTAAAAAAAATAACATGCTATATTAAAATTAATTAAATATAGTAATTACAAAAAAATAAAGAATAGAAGGTTTAAGGAAAATAAATTTAATTCACAATAAAATAAAGAGAAACATATAATTAAACTTACATCGTAAAAATTAAAAATATAGTTGGTTTGGGAAACGCGTCCCTTCTCCACGAGTGTCAGTTTGGAAGTGAGTATGAGGGGTTCTCCAACCGGTTTAGCCGGCTGGGTTTTCCTCACTTCAGTTCGTTTTTTGAGAGTGGACTTGATGGTTGCCGAGGCACATACAAGGGGACTGGATGGTTGCCGAGGCACACCACAAGGTTGTTTAAAGGATATCGTATATTTGCATAACTATCAATAAATTTATTGTAAACATTTATTGATCCAAGAAATCTTTGCAATGATTTTACATTTTTAGGGGGCATGAATTTTTTAATCACCTCAATATTATGGTTATCGGGTGATACAATCCCATTGCTTATTTCATATCCTAAAAATTCTATTTGTTTTTGCAAAAATGAACATTTTGAAAGTTTTAATTTTAAGTTTTCTTGTTTACAAATATCAAAAATCTTTTTAAGATGGGTTAAATGTTCATCATAAGAATTAGAAAATATAATGATATCATCAAAGTAGTTTGTAGCAAATTTAATTTTATGTTTATTTAAAATTCTACGAATTGTACGTTGAAATATGCTGGGGGCGTTCTTCCAGCCAAAAGGTAATCTTAAGTATTCAAACAGACCATTGTGAGTAACGAATGCTAATTTCTCAGTGTCATCAGGATGAATACGAACATGATGATATCCCTATGATAAATCTATTTTAGAATAATAACTACTATAAGACAATTTTTCAATTAAAGATTGTATTAAAGGAAGGGGTTCAGAATCTGTTTTTGTAATTTGATTTAATTTCAACACATAACTAACTAAACCAACTAAACCAACTAAAGTCAACACATAAACGACTCTTTTTGTTTTCATCTTTTTTAAAGACTAAAGTTACTGGGGCAGCATAAGGGGATGAACTTTCTTTTATAATGTTATTTTTTAACAATTCTTCTATTTGTACATCAATTTCTTGTAGTTGTTTTGGGGATGTTTTGTATGGCCTTAGAGATATAGGTAAATCTGAGGTTAACCTGACTCTTTGTGGTTCCATCCTGATTTCTCCCACGTCGTGCTTATGTTTTGCAAAAATATCATAACTTTTTAAAATTTCTTTTAAGTCCACATTTTCTATATCGTTCTCATTTTTTATTTTTTCGTCGATATTGACCTGATAATGTACGCGTCCATTACCTAGATCTATCTTCGAATCATTTGAAATTTTTGGACATTCTTTCTTTTTCCTATTTTTCCTTTTCTTTTTGTTACCCTTTACATTATTTTTTTCAATGTTTATTTTTACTGAAACATTTTTAACTTTTATTTTTTCAATGTTTTTAACCTTAACATTTTGGAAATTTTGCTGTCCAATGTGCAAAGATAAGTTGTCACTGTTAGAATTAGCAGAGGTGATCAATCTCTTACCAAATTGAGTAACAACTGGCAGGGCCGTAACTACGCCGGGGCAGCCGGGGCACCAACCCGGGGCCCCGATGGTCAAGGGGGCCCCATATGAAGAGACCACATCATGTTTTTTCAAAACAAAGTACTCTAATTATATATATGTAGGAAAGAAATTGTGTTAAGATAGAGTTGATGAAAATTTTCTTTTTTGTAATTGCGTACCTACTGTAACATAAAGGGAAGGGTAAAAAACGGTAAAACACCTTTTCACGAATTATTTCCCTATCTCAAAAGAACAAACACGCTTTGCAGAGAAGGGAAAAGGCCACAGCTGCATGAAGTTGATTGTTAACACTTTCTGTATATTGCACTTCTGGTTTACTTAGTTGTTTCCTCAACTATCCAGCGTCAGACCCAGTGGCATGCCAACCAGGGGGAAGCAGAGGGCCCCTCTGAAATTTAAGTGATGGGGCAAACGATGCGTTTCGCCCCTCCTGAAATTTAGACACTCACAAAAATAAAGTAAAATCGGAAATTTAAAAAAAAAAAAAAAAAAAAAATTCAATTATGAAGCTATTTTTGTAATAGAAAACTTTATATTCCTCTAACATTTATGTGCTTTGCCTCTTCTGATATTTAATTATTCGCCAAGTCGAAGTCTAGTAAAATAAGTAATTTTAGAGAAGAAAAAAAAAAGCTATTCTTTCTCAGTTTGAAGATATACATCAAGTAAGAAACTTTATTTTGTTGTGGGCGATTAATGTGTTATTTCACTTTTGGAAAAGTCAAGTAAAAATGGAAAAAATATTTTATTTCCAATTTTCTCTCTATTTTCTTCCGAAATAGAAATGAGGGGGCGGACATAGTGTTTCGCCCCTTCTGAAATTTCAAAGTGCTCAAAAATAAAAAAAATTGGTAACTAAAAAAATCATCTTTGAATCTACTTTACAAATAGAAAATTTTATTTTCTTCTGAAATAAAAGTAAGGGGGGGGGGAGGATTTGTTTCTCATCTTCTGAAATTTAGACATTAATAGAATAAAATCAAGTAAAGTTGGAAATTTTAGTAGAAAAAAATTGGTTTGTTTCATAACTTCGACGATATTTTCCAAATAGAAAACTTCATTTACGTATTAAATTATAGTAAGGGGTTAGAAAACTTTATTTTCTTCTGATATAAAGTAAGGGGGGCTAAAATGTGTTTTGTATCTTCTGAAATTTAAACATTTGAAATAATAGTCTAATAAAATTGTTTAAAAAAAAAAAAAAAAAAAAAAAAAAACTTCTTTGAAGCTATTTTCCAAAGAAAAATTTTTATTTTCCTCTTAAATTAAAGTGAAGGGGCGAAGAATATACTTCACCCCTTCTGAAATTCAGACATTCGCAGGAATAAAGTCAAGTAAAATTTATATTTAACTCTTATTTTCGACTTTAAAGCTATTTTCCAAATCGAAAACTTTATTTTCCTTTGAAATTTAATTGAGATGGAAGATAATGTGCGCCACCCCTTCTGAAATTTGACATTCGCTACAAAAAAGTAAAATAGAATTGAGAATTTTAGAAAAAGAAACTACTTTTTTTCCAATTTACTAGTTATTTTCCAAATTGAAATAGAAATTCACAAGAAAAATACTTCGTTTTTGTTTCAATTTTTTTCTACATGTTACAACTTTTAATTTATTAAAAAAATTTAAAACTAAAACACGAAAAGAGAAGAGAAGCACATCATAAAAAAACATAACAAGTGTTTAGAAGACTAAAATAAGTACCACTGTTTTGCATCCTGAAAAATGCATCTTGCAGATATATTTTAAAGCATCTTTTGACTGTGGGTGGTATGAAGGTGTCATATCACCCACAGAGTTGACCCACAGTTATCTGACTCCTCAAAAAAATAGCAATCTCCTTTTACACCATGGGAAAATGACCTTTTGCTTCTTTAAATTACTTTAATCATATTTATGACCCTGGCCTCTTTTGTGCTTCTATAAAATGTCATATATTTACAGTACCATCTATATGTCCCTTAAGTTGTCTTAAACTAGCAATTATTTAGATGTTCTAGGAAAATAGATGTAAGCTTTCAAGGGATCCAAGGGGATGACTCTTGTTGACATTTACTTCGGTCATTTCGTCAAGATATTTTTTCTGAGACAAACGTAAAACGTTCCAGTTTTTAGCTCATTTAATTGCGTCATTTAAATTAACCATTTTTAATTCAGATATAAATTTTCTGTTAGCTTTTATTTTGTTCAATTTTTGAAATTAAAATTTAACTTTAATTAAGAGTTATTGAAATTATTTGCAACTTCCTTTTTTTTACACAATAAATCGTGATATCGATAATTCCCATTCTTAATAAAATGTTTCTTCGGAAAACAAGAAAACCAAATGTAAATTTATTTATAAGGAGGTAAGTAAATGCTTGCATTAACTCATTTAATACATTTAAATTTTATATTTATATACTGATCGAATTCTTTTATAAGAATGGTAACATAAAAATTGCTGTTTTTATGTTCGTATATAAAATTTAATTTCTATAGTAAATACTTTAATTGATAATTTTACTGTTTATTGTGTGCATGGTTTTTGTTCGTATTTTAAACTTTTCAAATTATTAAGTCCTTTAAATTTTTTAAATTGGAACTTCGAATTTTTAGGGTTTTTAACAACTTTGTTTTCATTAAAAAATGAAATGCGATCTTTATTTTATATAAAAAAAAATCATGTTTAATTTAATAAAAGAACGCATTTTATTTAATAAAAAAGCTATGAACATCAGCTTAGAAATCCGTAGCAATTAAAATTCATTGCCATGACAAACCATTAAAAAGAATTTTTTTTTTAATTAGCAAATATTCTTTGACTTTTCTCATTTTTCTTTCATAAAAAAAAAACCATTACTCTTTGTCATAATTTTGTCACATATGATTACATGGCGTCATGAATACATGGAATACATATTCAAGAACGATTTTCAAGGGACTTGTCCATATTGGAGTAAGGCGATTTTGTTTTTGTTAATCGATGTATATAGAGAAAAAATTTCTGAATATTTTTTCAATAAGGATTTTTAAAATGTGGGTATATGTGCTGATAGAAAAAAGTCTATAATTTCCTTCAGTTTCTATAACGCGACCAAAAACTTTTAGATTTGAAACTAAAAAATAATTTTCATTTTTATAATGGTTTTGTCTTGAAAAGACTTTCCTAACGATACAGTAACCGGATTCAACAGGTTTATAAAATTGGTATTTTATGATTATAAAAAGTTAAAAATATCATTAGTAGACAACATGAATAGCTATTTCCCCCCTAGTCATATTTCCTCGGTGAGATGTCGTAAATTGGTAACATTTACGTACAGTGAACCAAATAAGTACCACCCTGAAGAACTTTTGATTTAATGATCGGATCTTCACGTTCTAGGACTCCATCTAAATAATTCGAGGGTGCGACATCAAATATGCAAATTAATTAGTGCACGATATTTTATTTTAAGTTGCGCAATCAGACACAAAAACATACTTTCTCTGAATAAACATAACTTTTGTTCGACAGATTCGATTTTCTAACCCCTGTAATATAGGAGGTATCTGCAATCGGGGAAATATGGTCCCAATAGTTGGGTCGGGTGAACTATCCAAAGTTTGGAACCCCAAATGTTAATTTTATTTTTTTGTATTTCACTACAGATCGAGAGCTTTTTAAGGGAATTGAAAAAATTTTGTACACGATTATAAAATTCTGTTATCTAAAGATAATTCCATGCAAAAAATAACTTTTAGTAAATATTTATTATTTAATAATAGTCTGATGTTGATCATTTACGTCGCACTAGTGCTGCACAATGGGCTTTTGGCGACGGTCTGGTAAACATCACTTGAGGTTTGATCCTCTGTAGAGGGGATAGCACCCCCGCTTCGGTAGCCCGGTGACCTGCACGCGAAGTCAAGCTCTTTATCGTAGAACAGTTTAACGAGGACAAATACCGCACACCCTCGGTCCCTACGCAGACTGATCCAAGTGGTCACCCACCCGCAGCCAGTGATGCTTGACTTCGGTAATCTGATAGGAACCGTGTCTTTAACGATCCCTTTGGAACAATAATAGTCTGAAAACTTTTGAATCGTAAGGCATATATATATATATATATATATATATATATATATATATATATATATATATATATATATATATATATATATATTTGTATCATTTTAAAGTATTTAATTCCACATGGAAAATACAAATTTGAGCGAAATTGGTTTAATAGTGCATCAGTTCCTGAGAAATAGAGTTTTATAAGTACGACTTTTTTAAAATTTAATTTCTCGGGATTAATCGATTTCGCTGAAATTTTGTATTTTGCCATGTGGAAAACTTACAATGTTTTGTAATCCAATTTATATGCGAACAAATAACTTGTTTTCATAAATATATTCGTTAATATAATAAATAACAGGGCCCCCGCCAAAATATGTTTGCCCCAGGGCTCCGAGGGGTGAAGTTACGGTACTGACAACTGGCCCAACACAATCAATAAACAAAAATCTTTGCAAGTTTTCAACCCTAATAAAGCATATGATAAATCAGTATCAAGTATAAAAAACTTAGCTGATTTAACAATTTCGTCTATGCTAAGGGGAAACTCACAAATTCTGTTAAGTGTCAACTGTCCTTTCGTTTGGGTACCATTTAATTCCTCACATTTTTTTATAGGAATATTTAATTTTTACACCAAATCTCTTGGTATTATATTCAATGTTGACCCGGTATCAACATTCAATAATATCTCTTTGTTTACTTTTTCATTTTTACTTTGTTTTGGTTTTGGATGTCCCTTTAGGTATTTATTTTCAACAGTATATCCATTTAGGTCTTTGTTTTCTACTTTCTATCCGGATATTATTAATTGCTATTGATATTTGTCATATTTTGGACGTTCACTTCAGCCACATTATTTGCCTTGTTTACCCACAAGGAGCCCATGTGAAATTGATTCAAAAGTCCTTTCTTTGAGCAATATTTACACTGATTTAATGGGTTCTCCGGTGTTGCGTGATGTATTTTGGGTTTTGTCATCTTCGGGGTTACATTTTTATTTTTAGGACAAGCCGGGGCAGCACCGTCTTTACGCATGGGCACACCCGGGCAGTGCCCAGGGTCCCCAGACACTCAGGGGGTCCTTGAAAATCTTACTTTTTATAAATTGTATTTAAAAAAACAACTAAGAATAAACAACTTTGCATTACATAATTTTTGAAACCCAGGTAACAAAATAAGGTTTATTTTCCCTCAGCAAAAACCTTTTAATGTAAATCTAAAAAGGTTGGTTCTAACCTTAAATCCCTGACAATCTGCTCTATTCTACGCACCTTAATTAAAAACCTTCTATATAAAAACCTTAAATCGAGGTTGACTTATTAAAGCATTTTCAAGCATGAAAAAATCCTTTAATAAAGCTAGTATCAAGGTGAAAATAATCTTAAATCTAGGTAATTATAAGATTTCTTTTCACAAAGTCTTGTATTCTCAGATAAAATCCACCTTGTCATGAAATTTTAATGGACAATGCAATTTGATCCCATCGTTAGTGTGACGTCAGCTGAAACGCCATTATGGATCTAAGTGACCATTTTACTTCAGTGGCAACACTTTTTAAAAAGTTTTAAAAAATAATTTGTAATCCTTTTAGGATGAAAGGATTAAAAACTGCAATATTTTTGCCTTATTGTAAAAAGGTTTTTAGTACAAACATTTTCGTGACAATAAAAAGAAAATTCCAAAGCAAGGTAGCCGTAAGGTTACATGCTTTCTGGGATATATTCTCGTGTAAAAAATGTGTCTTTTTTTTTCTTCTAAAAATGGGGATTGATTATCATGCAAACAGCAATAGTTTGAATAGTTTATCACCAGTAAAACTTAAAAAAGTCAACCGAAATCTATTTTGCTTCGTTTAACTGTTTTAGGTACTCAACTCTCTCTAGGTCATAATGTCTCTAAATATGTTTGACAACCAACTCTGTTTAGTATTTATAGTTAATTAAAGTAATAATTGAAAGTGTTTAGAATCACACGACAGAAACTTTTAAACTGGTTATGTCTGATATGCATTGAAAGATGTTTCAATATTAATATTATAATAACTGACTTTTTAATAGTTTGACGAAACAATTCATCCCATTTGAATTTTTTTAATTGTTATACCCTAGCCGCGATGGCTCAGGGGAAAGAATGTTCGTCTTCCAATGAGGTGAACCGGGTTCGAATCCAGCAATGGCTGGTCGATACGAATCCGCACATGGCTTGTACAGTGCTGACGGATCATGGGTTAGAGTCCCTTTGCCGTTAGGCTTACCGTGGGAGGTTCTTGTGGTCTTCCTCTCCATGTAATGTAAATGCGGGTTAGTCCACCAAAAAGTCCTCCACAAAGGCAAAATTTCTCCCGATACTTGATCCAGGAGTTCCCTTGTCTTCTGGTTTAGGTTCAAAATTACAAGGCTACGGAGTTGAACATTAGAAGCCATAAACCCAAAAATTGGGTCGGCTGTTTAACGACGGTTATAAAATAAAATATTAAAAAAATTGTTGTACCCTTATGTTTTTTAATTTAAGTATTTTAATTAGCTTCTTGGTTTTAGCATCTCATTTAAAAATATATATATATATGTCTAGTTTAAAAATGCTTCATTTTATGCGCATTGAGTTTTTGGGACGATAAAAATGTGTTTAAGTTTGTTAAAATTATAGCATATCTTAAAAATGCTTTGTTTTATGAATGTGAAGTTTTTTAGTTAAATTTTAACAGTATGAAATGTAATAGGGGCCCAAAACATTTCTGTACCTGGGGGCCCTGCTTGCTATTAAGACGGCCCTGAGCCGGGGCTTTATGTCCTGGTGCATTACACTTAAAGCACTTAATGTCATATTTTGGGTTTTCTAACTTCTTCATATATGGTCCCTTATTACTTTGAAATTTATTTTTGTCTAAGTCAGTTTTAATTTCTTCATAAATTTTAAGTTTTTGTTTAAATTCAAAAAGATTATTGGCTCCATAAAGAATTGTTTTATTATTTGTTTGGTCTGATATTCCTTGAATTATGTAAGTGATTAGAGCTAAGTCATCAATATCACTTTGAGTAGCAATTTCTTTCATTTTTAGGAAATATTCATGAAGAGTTTCATTATACCTTTTTAAAGGTATAATGAAACTCTTCATGAATATTTCTTTTTTGCAACATTGCATGTACTTCTGCACTATTGCAACTAAGTCCAAATTCTTCAAGCAAAAGATTTTTTAGTTTTTCATAAGAATTTAAATGAAGTTCACTTCTAAATAATGTTAATGCATTACCTTTCAAACATCTTTTTGCAAATAAAAATTTTTGCATTTCTGACAAATTAAATAATTTAGCATGAGTTTCAAAATTTTGAAGCCAAGAATTAATATTTTCATGCCTATTTCCATTAAACATAGGAGTAACTGCTTCAAAATCATTAAAATTAACTATTAATTTAGTTTCTGTTTCCCTATTATTTACATCATTATTAGAATTTTGACTATAGGATGCCATATCTTTATCAGTATAAACATAAGTTTGTATTTCTTTATCAACATATATTTTAGTATTTGAACTGACTTGCGTAAATTGATTTACATAAGTTTTGATTGGTAAATGTGGTTCAAAATCAGTCTGAGTTTGTTTACATTCAAACTGATTAGTTTCCTCCTCATCTTCAGAGGGATTTTCAATTACTATAGAATTTTTCAAATAATTGAAATCACATAAACAAGTTAGGATGTGTTTAGCAATTTAATTTTTATTTCCCTCATTGGAAATATTAAGAATGTCAGAAATTTTAACTAATTCCAAAAAATTAAAATTATCACAAATTTCTTTAAGTTTATTAGAAAATTCGTCATTGTTAGTTTTAAAAGAAAATTCTGAAAAATTTAGAATTTTATTACGATTTAAACGTGATAATTCATCTGGAAATAAAAGTTTAAATAATAACTTAATTTTGTTTGCCTTCACTACTTTAATTGACGTTTGAACCACATCTATTTCTTTTAAAAACATTTTAAATGCACTATAAATACACTATTATATCACAATTTTTAAAAAAAAGCAATATAAACATAAGTAATGCAATTCAACCGTTACTAATATTACTCATTCAAAGATTCGTAGATTTAGATTACTAAAATATGCAATAAAAAAAAGTTATTCATTATGAAAGAGAGAAAAAAAATATATGCAGATATGCAAGGGATTTATCTTTCATTCACACATAAATCATCAGAGATCTTCATGACTATTCTTCTGTTCTTAAAAAAAAAAATAAACACTTTTCATTTTGCCACCCGTCGACCTTCATTTTTATGAAGAGAAGGAGAAGAAAAAAAAAATCATTTTCTTATGAAAGCTCCTCCATAAATCGCACGCGTAATCGGTGTTTCTATTTCACAAACATTCTTGAGCACTAGAAAGCGAATCACTTTCTTGATCACTAGGTGCCGAATCACTACCATGGATGATGTTTCTTCCAACTTAAATGCACAAATTTTAGACATCAAACGGTTTATGGATGTGTCCAACTTTCCAACTCGATCCAATTTCTTCCGATAACGGCGAGGTATAGGAATTGGTACAGGTAGAGAAACAGACATCATCGCTCCTTCAACGTCGGTCGATCAGGCAGTTTTCTTTTTTCCCATCTCGTGTGATGGGATGGGGAAAACTTGGGGTAGCAGCCAGCCTCCATTAAGCTTAGAAATGCATAAGTTTCCTCCGCAAAGCAAACATCCTGCCGGCTTCAAATAACAGAGCAAAACCCCGTTATTTCTGTGGGAATATTAGTCAACATATCATGAAATATGAGTCCAGATTCTGCACAATCTTTTATTTACTAATCGATGGTAAAGTCTCAGCCCCGCTCCAGCTGGAGGGGGAGAGGCACAGATCTCGTCAAAACTGACGGAGTTTTGTTGGTAATCATAAAACACAAAAAGCCACGCAAAAATCAGCGCTCCTAGGTTTTATACACGGGTAAGAGGGCAGTCATATTGCATTCCTTGTATTCCTACGCTTCATCACAAATCATTTAATACTCATCGAAAATCGTTTAATCCTTCCTTATATGGAAGTGAAAGATCTTAAAATAACTCCTCTTTTGAAACATAAATCTAATTATTATTCATTGGTACGTTTCAACCTTGAATTCCCAAAATAGAATATCTGCATTTTATGAAAACGAAAAAGTTTTAATGCTTTTATTAATACAAAAATACTTTTATAATTTTTCTATTACATATATATATATATATATATATATATATATATATATATATATATATATATATATATATATATTAAGAAAAGGTTGAAATAAATTTTAGAAAATATGCAACGTCATAAAAAGAAAGAATGCTATAAAAGAATCTGCTAACAAACCGATTAAATAACATGGTTCTTAAAGAATTTCTCTAAAACAATGAATTAGAATTAAAGTAACGCAGAGTAATGTTTGCTCGTAAGCAAGTAAAATTTAAAGGTTTCTGAATGACGTGTGGAATTATCGTGTGGAATTTTTTGTGATACATGGAATGATCCATTTTGATGCGACTCATTAGACATTTTTCTTTTCTCTATGTATACAGCAAAATAAATAAATACTAAAAAACCAGAAAAAAATGAAGAAAATTATTAAGTTTTATTTATTGCGAAAAGCAGCAAGTATATAGAACTCGTAAAATAGGTTAAAAATATAGAGAAAACGTGGAAAATAAAGATTAGGGAAAAGAGAAGAAGAAAAGTTTGTAAAATAAAATATTAAAGAAAAAAATTAAAAAAGATTTTAAAAAATGATAAAACACTCCTTTTTGCGGATATAATCGTGTGAGCTGATGAAAAGATTACATCTTTTCGGTTTTTTTCGTTTTTTTTTTAAATATGTATGCATATAAACTAAAAAAAAGAATAGCTCCATGCAAATAAGTTGAGAAAATTCCATCCCTGTAAATTGTTAAAACAATCACTTCATGACTTGAGAGAGAAATAAAGAAGAGAAGCACGTGATGTAAACAAAGCGGAAAGAATACCGGTTCAGTGCCCTACTTCAACAGTTGAGATTCATCCTCTCTCTAGACCTCTCTCTCTAGGCTGAATGAGTGGGGTAAGTTTTTATTATTCTATTTAGTTCTATAGGTTTTTCAATAGCTTTGAACATTCAATAAATGCCTTGTAGTTTTGATTTTGATTAAACTTTCCTTAACACAAATATTTTGGGTCCATTGAATGCTAAATATTACATCACTTGGAGTTTTGCTGTAGACATCCAGGTTCAATTTATTCAATCTTTATTTGTTTAATTTATGAATTCAAGATTTCAAAAAGAAGACAAAATACAAAGAATAAAAGAAAAAAATATAAGGAATATATATATATATATATATATATTAATATAAGTTAAAATAAAAGAAATGATTATAAAAACCCAAACATCTCTTCATAATTTCATTAAAAAAAATTGTGTTAAATCTACGATAAGACGCAGATCTTGTGAGGACTACTGAGTTAGAAGACTATGAGACACAGTTCCAGTGAATGGAATATGGGGTCGAATTTTTGTAATGACGATAAATTTCCCCTCACTCTGAAAGGACGAATGAAAGAAAAATAATTAAAACTTGTATTGCCAGATATTTCAATGTTGTGTAGTTAGTTTGAAATTTTGAGGTTTGACTCAAACGAAAAGAGAATCGTTTTTTTTAATGAGGGCGATAGTGTATTGTGAGATAACCCTATTGTATTGTATATATACAATTTGTTGCAATAATCCTATGACATATTTTAGAATTAGATTCTAATGTTCGCTCCCATGCCTTGCTATGCACGTATAATATTATTTTTGTGGATAGAGTGAACCAAAAGGAGAGAAGAAATCGGTTATTATGAACTTTTTTCTGTCTTCGACTGATTTTTTCTTCTTCATTTTTTGGTCATTTTGAAATGTCTACATAAAATACATATACCGATTTTTGAAACCATCTATTGAGTGGAATGTAGCCATAAGCATTTTTTTCTTGTGTTTTGCTTCTATCTCAGTTTCCCATAATTAAATAAAGGCCATCCCTAAATTTTTTGTTCGCAAGACGAAGAGTCATAAAAAATAAAAGTGAACACATTTTTTGTTACTACACATTGTTCAATCATTTTTGTATTTCTTTTTATGGGTCATATTTTTAAATAATGTTTAATAAAAGGGATCAGTACGGAAAAATAAGTTAAAATTATTTGCAGAAATTTCGGTCCCTTGAAGGTTCACTATAACGAGGTTTGACTGTACGTACTTAATAGTTATATTTCACGTTAAAAAAAAAAATAGATTACTTTTTAGTCGCTTCAAGAGCGTCTTCAAAATGATCTTATCTTCGTAATTTTTGTTCCGTTTTTTTTGTTTTTTTTTTTTTTTTTTTTGAAATTTTAATCGATTTGAATTTTCATGTAAAGTTTGGTAAATGAATTGTAAAACGACTTTTCAAATATTTCACTCATAAGCAAATAAAAATTACTCAATTTCAGCGTTTAAAAATTTTATTTCGTGGATTTTTGAGTAAATTTTAAAAAGACGTTGTACAAAATATTCAGTATATTTTGTAACTATGCAAGTTAATAAATGAAATCATGGGGAAAAGAGAAGCTTGCATTCCTCCAGAAATGTATATTATTATTTTACGAAAACAACTTCTGCATATTTTGACATAATAAACGACACAATTGTAAATGTTACATGTGAATTGCAACGATACAACGTAATCGAAAATATTATTTTCTTATTTTCGTTCTTTCTAATCGTCTACAGTTTTTAAGAATGTCATTTTAAAATTCGTACTACAAAAAGAAACATTCTATGACCCATGAGTAAACACATATTTCAATTAGATTTCTTTGTAGTTAGAAGAAACAATAATAGTAAGAACATTAATAAATCATTCACCTAAAATGTAGTTATTTTGTGATTTCTTTGCATTTAATGCAAACAACAAATGAGACATTTTTTGAAGCGTGTAGGTCCTCGATTAAGTGCGTGCATTTTTGCGGAAATAGCTTTTCACAGTTTGGCAACACGTATTTGTTAGAGCGAGAACAATACTAATCGAATAAAGCTTTACACGCGTTTAATGATTTTTTCTTCCCCCCCCCCCGTTTTTTTGTTGCATTAGTTAGAAAAAATGAGCCAAATTTATTTAACACTTTTGATTTACTCTAAAGTAGGTAAACTTTACAAATTTATAATGAATGAGGTTAGTGCTAAAAAAAAATACCAATTAAATTAAACAAAATTTAATTTATCTTCACAATCAAGTTGTTCCATCCCTTCAAGATTCTTTATTTTTTAAACTATTGTCTTGTCGCCCTAAGGAAAACACTTAGGCAGTTTTATTTTATTGTGAGTTTTGTAACTTATAAAGTGTTTCAAAAAGTTAAATAAACAAATTTTTTTTTGTAAATATCATATAGTAACTACTTTATAACGGGTCGTAAATGCGGTGCAGTAACCGCTCGTAAATATCATACAGTAATTGCCAAATATCTACTGAAACTTTTAATTTATGTCTGTAAAGCGGTAAATGTTTCTTTAAATAATTATTCTAAAAAGTCCAGTCCATTGTCATCAACTGCTCTTTTTCATTTAACTCTTTTCGTCTAACTATTTTAAACCCTTTATTTGAAGTTTCTTATTTATGAGAATGTAAATAAAAAACAAATCAACAAAAAAGTTGTGATGGCCTTATTCGGATCACCCATGGGTCAAATGCTTTTTCTTTCTGGATATACTCCGTTCACCATTTCAAATGATAGGTTGTAAAAACTATCTCCATTGATACTCTGCCTGTATTTATATTGAAATCACCGTCAAGCCAGTCATTATACGTTATTAATAAAAAGATTATAAATACACTTTAAATTATTATTATGCAAATACGTTAAAAATGCCGGCTAGTGAAAAGAAAAACATCAGCGGTCGCCATAGCAACGCATGCAATGATGACGCATGCGCACTGTTTACTATTACTCTTGAACGCAGTTGAGAGTATGTGGACGCCATCCAATTCAAACCAAGACCCATTTTGCCAATGGGTAATAATGAATATTATTATTTTTTTTCGGGGGGGGGGAAGAACTTCTTTTATATCTGCTGGTTGAGAAGAACCTATTGGAAGAATATGCTATGCATAGTTTTCATCAATTCGCATCCTTCTTTTTTTTTCATTCATTTCAATTTTTTTTTTTTTTTCATTGGGAGTTTTATGCTAATCTCAGTTTTTTCTTAAACTTTAAATGGTCATCGTTTGTCTGGAAGGTTATCCTAAAATGTATCAGTCAACGATTTATTTCTTAAGTTTATGCTTCTTCTAACATCGCTCTTTTCTTCAATGATTATTGTCTCATCTATCCTTTTTTTTTTCCTTCTTTTTTTTCTCAATTGGAAGCATCTTATTGTTTTCTGTCTATTTAAATATAGACAGTCATTCAATGCTTTGATTTTACCGTATTTTAAATATTAGTGAAACCCAAGTGAACCTCACCTACAGTCCCTGACCATATTATTAGACGCACTATAAGATTCTATGTAAAATTACACTAATTATCAGGTGATACACTATTCAGCTTTATTGTTTTTACGCGGTTTGCCCTTGTTTACGATCGTATATCAAATTGTTAATATTTTGTCATGCAATACGTTAAAAATAAATACAAATAGGAAGTGTATTGAGTAAAAACCCGTTTAAATATAAAAGTATTGCATACAAACTTAGTACAAAACATGTCAGTGGGTCTAATAATTTGGTCTAAATATTATAATGTACTAATGTAATACCTGATATAATAAATATATATGTAATATTTCGTCTCATTTATATCTTCTAATTTGACCCATTGATACATGAACGTAAACAAGTGTAAACAGTCACATAAAAACAATAAAGCTGTATAGAGTATTACCTGATAATTAAGATTTCACATAGACTCTTATAGTGCGTCTAATAATTTGGCCAGGGACTGTAATTATCAAATTTATTGTATTGAGTTATTGAGCCTTATTTCAATGATTGTTGTCTCCTCTGTGCAGTTAGTTTTTTAATTTTTTTATTGGAACTATCTTATTGTTTTCTGTCTATTTAAATATAGACATTCATTAAATGTGTTGATTTTACCGTATTCTAAATTTTAGTGGCACCCATCCGTATTCTAAATTTTAGTGGCACCCATGTGAACCTCGCGTAGTTTGAACATTGAGACCATAGCGTTACACTTTGTTTTGTTGTTTCTTAACCCTTCACATTCATTACTGTTATTTTGTTTGAAATTGATATCAATGACTGATTATGTTTAATATAATTTCTTACTATTCAACTATCTTTTATTTTGGTGTTTTCATCCCTTTTTTTATTTTTATTAAAATAGAATATCTAGAACCGACAATAACAAACTTCCCCAAACAGGGTGTTCTGGATCAGTGTGGAAAGATTCACTAGTCTTAACTGCGTACTCCAAAATATATATCTCAAGGATGGCTATACTTTTAAAACATTCATTTATTTACATCATTTTGAATGACCGTGGAAGACACAAAAGTTTATTCAAACCTTCTCCAAACAGGGTGTTCTGGATCAGTGTGCAGAATCACTAGTCTTAACTGCGTACTCCAAAATATATATCTCAAGGATGGCCATACTTTTAAAACATTCATTTATTTACATCATTTTGAATGACCGTGGAAGACACAAAAGTTTATTCAAACCTTCTCCAAACAGGGTGTTCTGGATCAGTGTGCAGAATCACTAGTCTTAACTGCGTACTCCAAAATATATATCTCAAGGATGGCTATACTTTTAAAACATTCATTTATTTACATCATTTTGAATGACCGTGGAAGACACAAAAGTTTATTCAAACCTTCTCCAAACAGGGTGTTCTGGATCAGTGTGCAGAATCACTAGTCTTAACTGCGTACTCCAAAATATATATCTCAAGGATGGCCATACTTTTAAAACATTCATTTATTTACATCATTTTGAATGACCGTGGAAGACACAAAAGTTTATTCAAACCTTCTCCAAACAGGGTGTTCTGGATCAGTGTGCAGAATCACTAGTCTTAACTGCGTACTCCAAAATATATATCTCAAGGATGGCTATACATTTAAAACATTCATTTATTTACATCATTTTGAATGACCGTGGAAGACACAAAAGTTTATTCAAACCTTCTCCAAACAGGGTGTTCTGGATCAGTGTGCAGAATCACTAGTCTTAACTGCGTACTCCAAAATATATATCTCAAGGATGGCTATACTTTTAAAACATTCATTTATTTACATCATTTTGAATGACCGTGGAAGACACAAAAGTTTATTCAAACCTTCTCCAAACAGGGTGTTCTGGATCAGTGTGCAGAATCACTAGTCTTAACTGCGTACTCCAAAATATATATCTCAAGGATGGCTATACTTTTAAAACATTCATTTATTTACATCATTTTGAATGACCGTGGAAGACACAAAAGTTTATTCAAACCTTCTCCAAACAGGGTGTTCTGGATCAGTGTGCAGAATCACTAGTCTTAACTGCGTACTCCAAAATATATATCTCAAGGATGGCTATACTTTTAAAACATTCATTTATTTACATCATTTTGAATGACCGTGGAAGACACAAAAGTTTATTCAAACCTTCTCCAAACAGGGTGTTCTGGATCAGTGTGCAGAATCACTAGTCTTAACTGCGTACTCCAAAATATATATCTCAAGGATGGCTATACTTTTAAAACATTCATTTATTTACATCATTTTGAATGACCGTGGAAGACACAAAAGTTTATTCAAACCTTCTCCAAACAGGGTGTTCTGGATCAGTGTGCAGAATCACTAGTCTTAACTGCGTACTCCAAAATATATATCTCAAGGATGGCTATACTTTTAAAACATTCATTTATTTACATAATTTTGAATGACCGTGGAAGACACAAAAGTTTATTCAAACCTTCTCCAAACAGGGTGTTCTGGATCAGTGTGCAGAATCACTAGTCTTAACTGCGTACTCCAAAATATATATCTCAAGGATGGCTATACTTTTAAAACATTCATTTATTTACATCATTTTGAATGACCGTGGAAGACACAAAAGTTTATTCAAACCTTCTCCAAACAGGGTGTTCTGGATCAGTGTGCAGAATCACTAGTCTTAACTGCGTACTCCAAAATATATATCTCAAGGATGGCTATACTTTTAAAACATTCATTTATTTACATCATTTTGAATGACCGTGGAAGACACAAAAGTTTATTCAAACCTTCTCCAAACAGGGTGTTCTGGATCAGTGTGCAGAATCACTAGTCTTAACTGCGTACTCCAAAATATATATCTCAAGGATGGCTATACTTTTAAAACATTCATTTATTTACATCATTTTGAATGACCGTGGAAGACACAAAAGTTTATTCAAACCTTCTCCAAACAGGGTGTTCTGGATCAGTGTGCAGAATCACTAGTCTTAACTGCGTACTCCAAAATATATATCTCAAGGATGGCTATACTTTTAAAACATTCATTTATTTACATCATTTTGAATGACCGTGGAAGACACAAAAGTTTATTCAAACCTTCTCCAAACAGGGTGTTCTGGATCAGTGTGCAGAATCACTAGTCTTAACTGCGTACTCCAAAATATATATCTCAAGGATGGCTATACTTTTAAAACATTCATTTATTTACATCATTTTGAATGACCGTGGAAGACACAAAAGTTTATTCAAACCTTCTCCAAACAGGGTGTTCTGGATCAGTGTGCAGAATCACTAGTCTTAACTGCGTACTCCAAAATATATATCTCAAGGATGGCCATACTTTTTAAACATTCATTTATTTACATCATTTTGAATGACCGTGGAAGACACAAAAGTTTATTCAAACCTTCTCCAAACAGGGTGTTCTGGATCAGTGTGCAGAATCACTAGTCTTAACTGCGTACTCCAAAATATATATCTCAAGGATGGCTATACTTTTAAAACATTCATTTATTTACATCATTTTGAATGACCGTGGAAGACACAAAAGTTTATTCAAACCTTCTCCAAACAGGGTGTTCTGGATCAGTGTGCAGAATCACTAGTCTTAACTGCGTACTCCAAAATATATATCTCAAGGATGGCTATACTTTTAAAACATTCATTTATTTACATAATTTTGAATGACCGTGGAAGACACAAAAGTTTATTCAAACCTTCTCCAAACAGGGTGTTCTGGATCAGTGTGCAGAATCACTAGTCTTAACTGCGTACTCCAAAATATATATCTCAAGGATGGCTATACTTTTAAAACATTCATTTATTTACATCATTTTGAATGACCGTGGAAGACACAAAAGTTTATTCAAACCTTCTCCAAACAGGGTGTTCTGGATCAGTGTGCAGAATCACTAGTCTTAACTGCGTACTCCAAAATATATATCTCAAGGATGGCTATACTTTTAAAACATTCATTTATTTACATAATTTTGAATGACCGTGGAAGACACAAAAGTTTATTCAAACCTTCTCCAAACAGGGTGTTCTGGATCAGTGTGCAGAATCACTAGTCTTAACTGCGTACTCCAAAATATATATCTCAAGGATGGCTATACTTTTAAAACATTCATTTATTTACATCATTTTGAATGACCGTGGAAGACACAAAAGTTTATTCAAACCTTCTCCAAACAGGGTGTTCTGGATCAGTGTGCAGAATCACTAGTCTTAACTGCGTACTCCAAAATATATATCTCAAGGATGGCTATACTTTTAAAACATTCATTTATTTACATAATTTTGAATGACCGTGGAAGACACAAAAGTTTATTCAAACCTTCTCCAAACAGGGTGTTCTGGATCAGTGTGCAGAATCACTAGTCTTAACTGCGTACTCCAAAATATATATCTCAAGGATGGCTATACTTTTAAAACATTCATTTATTTACATCATTTTGAATGACCGTGGAAGACACAAAAGTTTATTCAAACCTTCTCCAAACAGGGTGTTCTGGATCAGTGTGCAGAATCACTAGTCTTAACTGCGTACTCCAAAATATATATCTCAAGGATGGCTATACTTTTAAAACATTCATTTATTTACATCATTTTGAATGACCGTGGAAGACACAAAAGTTTATTCAAACCTTCTCCAAACAGGGTGTTCTGGATCAGTGTGCAGAATCACTAGTCTTAACTGCGTACTCCAAAATATATATCTCAAGGATGGCTATACTTTTAAAACATTCATTTATTTACATAATTTTGAATGACCGTGGAAGACACAAAAGTTTATTCAAACCTTCTCCAAACAGGGTGTTCTGGATCAGTGTGCAGAATCACTAGTCTTAACTGCGTACTCCAAAATATATATCTCAAGGATGGCTATACTTTTAAAACATTCATTTATTTACATCATTTTGAATGACCGTGGAAGACACAAAAGTTTATTCAAACCTTCTCCAAACAGGGTGTTCTGGATCAGTGTGCAGAATCACTAGTCTTAACTGCGTACTCCAAAATATATATCTCAAGGATGGCTATACTTTTAAAACATTCATTTATTTACATCATTTTGAATGACCGTGGAAGACACAAAAGTTTATTCAAACCTTCTCCAAACAGGGTGTTCTGGATCAGTGTGCAGAATCACTAGTCTTAACTGCGTACTCCAAAATATATATCTCAAGGATGGCTATACTTTTAAAACATTCATTTATTTACATCATTTTGAATGACCGTGGAAGACACAAAAGTTTATTCAAACCTTCTCCAAACAGGGTGTTCTGGATCAGTGTGCAGAATCACTAGTCTTAACTGCGTACTCCAAAATATATATCTCAAGGATGGCTATACTTTTAAAACATTCATTTATTTACATCATTTTGAATGACCGTGGAAGACACAAAAGTTTATTCAAACCTTCTCCAAACAGGGTGTTCTGGATCAGTGTGCAGAATCACTAGTCTTAACTGCGTACTCCAAAATATATATCTCAAGGATGGCTATACTTTTAAAACATTCATTTATTTACATCATTTTGAATGACCGTGGAAGACACAAAAGTTTATTCAAACCTTCTCCAAACAGGGTGTTCTGGATCAGTGTGCAGAATCACTAGTCTTAACTGCGTACTCCAAAATATATATCTCAAGGATGGCTATACTTTTAAAACATTCATTTATTTACATCATTTTGAATGACCGTGGAAGACACAAAAGTTTATTCAAACCTTCTCCAAACAGGGTGTTCTGGATCAGTGTGCAGAATCACTAGTCTTAACTGCGTACTCCAAAATATATATCTCAAGGATGGCTATACTTTTAAAACATTCATTTATTTACATCATTTTGAATGACCGTGGAAGACACAAAAGTTTATTCAAACCTTCTCCAAACAGGGTGTTCTGGATCAGTGTGCAGAATCACTAGTCTTAACTGCGTACTCCAAAATATATATCTCAAGGATGGCTATACTTTTAAAACATTCATTTATTTACATCATTTTGAATGACCGTGGAAGACACAAAAGTTTATTCAAACCTTCTCCAAACAGGGTGTTCTGGATCAGTGTGCAGAATCACTAGTCTTAACTGCGTACTCCAAAATATATATCTCAAGGATGGCTATACTTTTAAAACATTCATTTATTTACATCATTTTGAATGACCGTGGAAGACACAAAAGTTTATTCAAACCTTCTCCAAACAGGGTGTTCTGGATCAGTGTGCAGAATCACTAGTCTTAACTGCGTACTCCAAAATATATATCTCAAGGATGGCTATACTTTTAAAACATTCATTTATTTACATCATTTTGAATGACCGTGGAAGACACAAAAGTTTATTCAAACCTTCTCCAAACAGGGTGTTCTGGATCAGTGTGCAGAATCACTAGTCTTAACTGCGTACTCCAAAATATATATCTCAAGGATGGCTATACTTTTAAAACATTCATTTATTTACATCATTTTGAATGACCGTGGAAGACACAAAAGTTTATTCAAACCTTCTCCAAACAGGGTGTTCTGGATCAGTGTGCAGAATCACTAGTCTTAACTGCGTACTCCAAAATATATATCTCAAGGATGGCTATACTTTTAAAACATTCATTTATTTACATCATTTTGAATGACCGTGGAAGACACAAAAGTTTATTCAAACCTTCTCCAAACAGGGTGTTCTGGATCAGTGTGCAGAATCACTAGTCTTAACTGCGTACTCCAAAATATATATCTCAAGGATGGCTATACTTTTAAAACATTCATTTATTTACATCATTTTGAATGACCGTGGAAGACACAAAAGTTTATTCAAACCTTCTCCAAACAGGGTGTTCTGGATCAGTGTGCAGAATCACTAGTCTTAACTGCGTACTCCAAAATATATATCTCAAGGATGGCTATACTTTTAAAACATTCATTTATTTACATCATTTTGAATGACCGTGGAAGACACAAAAGTTTATTCAAACCTTCTCCAAACAGGGTGTTCTGGATCAGTGTGCAGAATCACTAGTCTTAACTGCGTACTCCAAAATATATATCTCAAGGATGGCTATACTTTTAAAACATTCATTTATTTACATCATTTTGAATGACCGTGGAAGACACAAAAGTTTATTCAAACCTTCTCCAAACAGGGTGTTCTGGATCAGTGTGCAGAATCACTAGTCTTAACTGCGTACTCCAAAATATATATCTCAAGGATGGCTATACTTTTAAAACATTCATTTATTTACATCATTTTGAATGACCGTGGAAGACACAAAAGTTTATTCAAACCTTCTCCAAACAGGGTGTTCTGGATCAGTGTGCAGAATCACTAGTCTTAACTGCGTACTCCAAAATATATATCTCAAGGATGGCTATACTTTTAAAACATTCATTTATTTACATCATTTTGAATGACCGTGGAAGACACAAAAGTTTATTCAAACCTTCTCCAAACAGGGTGTTCTGGATCAGTGTGCAGAATCACTAGTCTTAACTGCGTACTCCAAAATATATATCTCAAGGATGGCTATACTTTTAAAACATTCATTTATTTACATCATTTTGAATGACCGTGGAAGACACAAAAGTTTATTCAAACCTTCTCCAAACAGGGTGTTCTGGATCAGTGTGCAGAATCACTAGTCTTAACTGCGTACTCCAAAATATATATCTCAAGGATGGCTATACTTTTAAAACATTCATTTATTTACATCATTTTGAATGACCGTGGAAGACACAAAAGTTTATTCAAACCTTCTCCAAACAGGGTGTTCTGGATCAGTGTGCAGAATCACTAGTCTTAACTGCGTACTCCAAAATATATATCTCAAGGATGGCTATACTTTTAAAACATTCATTTATTTACATCATTTTGAATGACCGTGGAAGACACAAAAGTTTATTCAAACCTTCTCCAAACAGGGTGTTCTGGATCAGTGTGCAGAATCACTAGTCTTAACTGCGTACTCCAAAATATATATCTCAAGGATGGCTATACTTTTAAAACATTCATTTATTTACATCATTTTGAATGACCGTGGAAGACACAAAAGTTTATTCAAACCTTCTCCAAACAGGGTGTTCTGGATCAGTGTGCAGAATCACTAGTCTTAACTGCGTACTCCAAAATATATATCTCAAGGATGGCTATACTTTTAAAACATTCATTTATTTACATCATTTTGAATGACCGTGGAAGACACAAAAGTTTATTCAAACCTTCTCCAAACAGGGTGTTCTGGATCAGTGTGCAGAATCACTAGTCTTAACTGCGTACTCCAAAATATATATCTCAAGGATGGCTATACTTTTAAAACATTCATTTATTTACATCATTTTGAATGACCGTGGAAGACACAAAAGTTTATTCAAACCTTCTCCAAACAGGGTGTTCTGGATCAGTGTGCAGAATCACTAGTCTTAACTGCGTACTCCAAAATATATATCTCAAGGATGGCTATACTTTTAAAACATTCATTTATTTACATCATTTTGAATGACCGTGGAAGACACAAAAGTTTATTCAAACCTTCTCCAAACAGGGTGTTCTGGATCAGTGTGCAGAATCACTAGTCTTAACTGCGTACTCCAAAATATATATCTCAAGGATGGCTATACTTTTAAAACATTCATTTATTTACATCATTTTGAATGACCGTGGAAGACACAAAAGTTTATTCAAACCTTCTCCAAACAGGGTGTTCTGGATCAGTGTGCAGAATCACTAGTCTTAACTGCGTACTCCAAAATATATATCTCAAGGATGGCTATACTTTTAAAACATTCATTTATTTACATCATTTTGAATGACCGTGGAAGACACAAAAGTTTATTCAAACCTTCTCCAAACAGGGTGTTCTGGATCAGTGTGCAGAATCACTAGTCTTAACTGCGTACTCCAAAATATATATCTCAAGGATGGCTATACTTTTAAAACATTCATTTATTTACATCATTTTGAATGACCGTGGAAGACACAAAAGTTTATTCAAACCTTCTCCAAACAGGGTGTTCTGGATCAGTGTGCAGAATCACTAGTCTTAACTGCGTACTCCAAAATATATATCTCAAGGATGGCTATACTTTTAAAACATTCATTTATTTACATCATTTTGAATGACCGTGGAAGACACAAAAGTTTATTCAAACCTTCTCCAAACAGGGTGTTCTGGATCAGTGTGCAGAATCACTAGTCTTAACTGCGTACTCCAAAATATATATCTCAAGGATGGCTATACTTTTAAAACATTCATTTATTTACATCATTTTGAATGACCGTGGAAGACACAAAAGTTTATTCAAACCTTCTCCAAACAGGGTGTTCTGGATCAGTGTGCAGAATCACTAGTCTTAACTGCGTACTCCAAAATATATATCTCAAGGATGGCTATACTTTTAAAACATTCATTTATTTACATCATTTTGAATGACCGTGGAAGACACAAAAGTTTATTCAAACCTTCTCCAAACAGGGTGTTCTGGATCAGTGTGCAGAATCACTAGTCTTAACTGCGTACTCCAAAATATATATCTCAAGGATGGCTATACTTTTAAAACATTCATTTATTTACATCATTTTGAATGACCGTGGAAGACACAAAAGTTTATTCAAACCTTCTCCAAACAGGGTGTTCTGGATCAGTGTGCAGAATCACTAGTCTTAACTGCGTACTCCAAAATATATATCTCAAGGATGGCTATACTTTTAAAACATTCATTTATTTACATCATTTTGAATGACCGTGGAAGACACAAAAGTTTATTCAAACCTTCTCCAAACAGGGTGTTCTGGATCAGTGTGCAGAATCACTAGTCTTAACTGCGTACTCCAAAATATATATCTCAAGGATGGCTATACTTTTAAAACATTCATTTATTTACATCATTTTGAATGACCGTGGAAGACACAAAAGTTTATTCAAACCTTCTCCAAACAGGGTGTTCTGGATCAGTGTGCAGAATCACTAGTCTTAACTGCGTACTCCAAAATATATATCTCAAGGATGGCTATACTTTTAAAACATTCATTTATTTACATCATTTTGAATGACCGTGGAAGACACAAAAGTTTATTCAAACCTTCTCCAAACAGGGTGTTCTGGATCAGTGTGCAGAATCACTAGTCTTAACTGCGTACTCCAAAATATATATCTCAAGGATGGCTATACTTTTAAAACATTCATTTATTTACATCATTTTGAATGACCGTGGAAGACACAAAAGTTTATTCAAACCTTCTCCAAACAGGGTGTTCTGGATCAGTGTGCAGAATCACTAGTCTTAACTGCGTACTCCAAAATATATATCTCAAGGATGGCTATACTTTTAAAACATTCATTTATTTACATCATTTTGAATGACCGTGGAAGACACAAAAGTTTATTCAAACCTTCTCCAAACAGGGTGTTCTGGATCAGTGTGCAGAATCACTAGTCTTAACTGCGTACTCCAAAATATATATCTCAAGGATGGCTATACTTTTAAAACATTCATTTATTTACATCATTTTGAATGACCGTGGAAGACACAAAAGTTTATTCAAACCTTCTCCAAACAGGGTGTTCTGGATCAGTGTGCAGAATCACTAGTCTTAACTGCGTACTCCAAAATATATATCTCAAGGATGGCTATACTTTTAAAACATTCATTTATTTACATCATTTTGAATGACCGTGGAAGACACAAAAGTTTATTCAAACCTTCTCCAAACAGGGTGTTCTGGATCAGTGTGCAGAATCACTAGTCTTAACTGCGTACTCCAAAATATATATCTCAAGGATGGCTATACTTTTAAAACATTCATTTATTTACATCATTTTGAATGACCGTGGAAGACACAAAAGTTTATTCAAACCTTCTCCAAACAGGGTGTTCTGGATCAGTGTGCAGAATCACTAGTCTTAACTGCGTACTCCAAAATATATATCTCAAGGATGGCTATACTTTTAAAACATTCATTTATTTACATCATTTTGAATGACCGTGGAAGACACAAAAGTTTATTCAAACCTTCTCCAAACAGGGTGTTCTGGATCAGTGTGCAGAATCACTAGTCTTAACTGCGTACTCCAAAATATATATCTCAAGGATGGCTATACTTTTAAAACATTCATTTATTTACATCATTTTGAATGACCGTGGAAGACACAAAAGTTTATTCAAACCTTCTCCAAACAGGGTGTTCTGGATCAGTGTGCAGAATCACTAGTCTTAACTGCGTACTCCAAAATATATATCTCAAGGATGGCTATACTTTTAAAACATTCATTTATTTACATCATTTTGAATGACCGTGGAAGACACAAAAGTTTATTCAAACCTTCTCCAAACAGGGTGTTCTGGATCAGTGTGCAGAATCACTAGTCTTAACTGCGTACTCCAAAATATATATCTCAAGGATGGCTATACTTTTAAAACATTCATTTATTTACATCATTTGAATGACCGTGGAAGACACAAAAGTTTATTCAAACCTTCTCCAAACAGGGTGTTCTGGATCAGTGTGCAGAATCACTAGTCTTAACTGCGTACTCCAAAATATATATCTCAAGGATGGCTATACTTTTAAAACATTCATTTATTTACATCATTTTGAATGACCGTGGAAGACACAAAAGTTTATTCAAACCTTCTCCAAACAGGGTGTTCTGGATCAGTGTGCAGAATCACTAGTCTTAACTGCGTACTCCAAAATATATATCTCAAGGATGGCTATTACTTTTAAAACATTCATTTATTTACATCATTTTGAATGACCGTGGAAGACACAAAAGTTTATTCAAACCTTCTCCAAACAGGGTT